>JAUNZO010001317.1:0-368717 GCA_031894775.1 Chloris gayana
CATCATGATGTAGTACAAGTTGTAAGCTTTCCAATGCGCTTTGAATCGTTCAAATCCGTGGCGTATAACTCGAGTTATGATTTTTCTAAAGTCCTTAACCGCTACGAAGTTTCAGCACGTTTCAAATATTTCGCTAAGTGTCGCGCGCGGGAGGGGCTCGCAGGAGCGGCGGCGGAGCTCACCGGCGGCGCGTTGGGGCTCGCCATAGGGGTCGGGCTTGGCCGCCTGGGCACGATTTTCCACGGTGCATCTACTGGCGATGGCGGCGAGGCGAGGAATGGACGGAGCTTAGCTCGCGTCGAGGTATGGCGATCGCGGCGGCTCCGGCGTGGGAGCTCGTGCTCGCCGAGGGTGAGAGGAAGGGAACGGTTGGGTCGTAGAGCTGCACCTTCGCACGGAGACGAACGGCGCGGGGTCGGTGCAGGCTGAGGGTGGTGCTGGAGGCTGCTGCGCGTCGACGGGGTGGCGGGGCGCGGTGGCCAGGCGGCGGAGAAGAAGGAAATTTCTTCACCGTCTGGCTCGACTCGACACAGGGAAGGAGCGGGGGTCGGTCGGGTTCTTGCGCATCTTCCGGGAGGCGGAGACGCAGCATGAGCTCACCTGAGCACCGCTCAATCGAGTTCGCCGGCGTTAATGGCGGACATGGAGCTCTTCTCGGATTTTGAGCGCTTGGCGCTCACGGAGGAGAGGAGGAGGTTGGGGAGCGGGGCTAGAGCTACTCGGGGACTTGGCGAGGTGCTTGCGCGCAAATGTGGAGCGTGGAACTGCAGAGGGGGCGGCGCACGGGGAAATGGCTCGGGCGGCGGCCATGGCGGATCCTCTTCCCCGCCATCTACGGCCGAGCGCGCACGCTTCGGCGAAGCTACCTGGACGATGGACGACGCGTGGTGAGGGCACAGCGCTGGCGAGGACGGGCGGCGCCTAACCGGCATGGGCGCCGGCGGCCAACGCCGCTGACGGTGGCCACGGCCACTGTGCCGGCCCTGTTCAATTGTTATTCTCACAATTTACAGTTTTGCCACTGCTGTCCTCCTCTGTAAATGGCTCATAGAATTTGATCCTTTTGACATTTTTGCAAACCAAAATTTCTGTGGTTCCTTTGGATTATGTGGAACAACCTTCCTTATAGGCCGAAGTTCAAATTCGAAATGTAAAAATTCACAAAAATTGTTGAACGGGTGCTGTTTCTGCTTAGAGTTGTATTTTTCTAGGGATTTGTGCTGTCCCAAAAATTCAGGAAAAATGTCCTAAATTCATGTCTTGATGTGTTCTACCAGATTGTGCAAAAATTTGGGGTTACCATTTTGGAGAAAGTTTGAGATCTCAAAAGCTAGGGTTTTGGGAAAAATAAAACCCTAATAGGACTTTAACCTATTATTTCATGTGACTAGCCGGATGATTTTTGCTTTGCACATGCAATTCTCCTGTTAGCACGAGTAACATTGTGAATTTGTGACACGGGGTGTCACGGCGACTTCCGAGGAGGGCGATCGGCGGGAGGCCAATGGCCTCCAAGTCGCGGAGGAGCAAGGCCGAGAGGAAGGTGGCCAAGGATGTGGCCGTGCGGCTCAAGCTATAGAAGATGACGCGAGACGTCGAGCGTCGGAGGAAGAGGGAGGCGTGCCGGGCCGGCGGGCAGGACGCCGACACCGCCTCGGCGCCTCGACCCCTGTGCCCACGGACTGCGAGGATGACACCGGAGCCGGCGAGTTCGAGAGCGACGGGGAGACCCCGTTCGTCTCCTCTGTTGGCGCCGGTTTTTGACCAAGGGACCCATTGTCGGCGACTATAGGTCAAAGAGGGCCGGTGGGCGGAAGGCCGACGGCCGCTTGGGCGAGTAAAGGGCGCGTCCCTCCCGAGAATCGTGCGCGGACGCCAACGAGAAGAGCATAACATTGATGGGCCTGGCCCACGTTGTAAAATTAGAAATAATAGTTTAATTTTGGAAAAGGATCCTAGTCGGTTAGGAAATCGGCCCGAAGAGGGTCCGAGTAGGATTCTTTGTGCTGGGTATAAATTTGTACTCGGATGTAACCTATAAACTCGATTCACATCCAATACAACTTTCGGCGCATCGCCAAACCCTAATTTTACGTCAAGTCTTTCTTGTTTTCGCGCGGGGATCTTCGGGGCTCCGGTCGACAACACGTTGGCTTGATAAGGTAATTATGTCGTCTAGTTCTCGGCGCATTGTTCGTAATTAGATGGCTTAATTGCTAGTTATCCGGCGACCAGGATCTGTCCTTGATCGTCGTAGTGCGTATCGGCGGGATGAGTCAAGTCGACCTGGTCGGGCTCGTGGTGGAGGTAGTTTGACTTGTCCTGCCTTCCCGTCCCAGCCTTTGCTCGCAACACCGATTGGCTCGGATCTGGTCGTCCGAGTCACGGTAGCCGCTATGAGAATTCTTTTATATCTTGCCCGATTCGATTGTGCGGATTCGGTTGACGTGTCCTTATTTTGGTGGATGGCATGACATGTTGCTAACTTCCGGTGTAGAAGTGTAGCATATGAGGTGGAATGTGTACGTGATCTTGATCATGAGAGTATGAAAAGCATCTCACTAGGGTCACACAATTTTTGATACAGCTCAATGAAGTAACAAGTAGCAAATGAGTAAGGTTTTCAAAGGAAATTTGCATATGGCTTTGGTAGGAATTTATCATCACTTGGGAACTTATAGATTTTGCAATTTTTGGGAACAAAATTTCGGAGATTTCAAGTTCAACTTAGGACAAGATCATAGCAGCTCTTTTTACCATATCATCATCTCACAACAACTTAGGTGCAGCTCAAGCATGTGCAGCCCACAAGTTTCAGGTTCTAAGCAAGTTTTGCTAGCCAACAAACTCAAAACTAGGAGAGTTCTAAATTATAAACTAGGCACATGAGAGAAATAAAACAGAGCAACTATTCATCATCTCAACATAGAAAGACTAGCAACATACTTGCAGCGCATAAAGGAAACTAAGCTACTTCTTTTTGTTCTTTTTAGTTTTATCATTTTTATTTTGTTTTTCATATGAGAGGCAAGAACAAGCAAAAACAGGAGACAATAAAGGATACAAGTTGCGATACATGATACCTTAGCGGGGGTGCTGCCCCCCCAAGCTTGTTCTTGCTCATGGGTTTGGTGGAATGAACCCCATGTGACGGAAGTAAGCCAAAAGATCGGCTCGTTGTTGCTCCGTCATGTTGGTGAGGGCGGTGAGCTGGGTGTCGGTGCGCTCTTGCCATTGATGAGTTTGCAAGATGTGTTGGTTGAGCGCATACTCGGTGTCTTCCGCCGTGGTTTGGAGTCTTCCCATTTGTGAGGAGAGGTTGTTCATCTCCTGCTCAAAGTTGTAGCCTTGGGCTGATCCGGAGTCGGTGGAGTGTTCCTCCCATTGTTGTTGTGGAGAAAACAGCCCCGGGCCATATCCCGGAGTTTGCCACGCCGATCCCCGGCCATGTGAGGTGGCGGGGCTGGGTACCCACGGGAGAAAGCCCGGGGTGGCTGTACCCGGCCCGCCATGAGCCGTGGGCTGCGGTGTGGGCATCTCGGAGGTAGATGGCTGTTCCGATCTGTGCGCCCCCTGCGAGAAGATACACTCCTGCGAGACCGCTCCGCTTCTTGGAGCTCAATGGTTAGATTTTTGAGAGTATACAAACGAAGGTCCGGGTTAGGTAACCGAAACTCGTTTGTATATCCCACAAAATAATATATGAGGGAATCGTTCGGACCATTCTTAAGAGAGTGACCATGAATAAGATAATCTTTATTTATAAGAGAGCGAGGTGTAGCAAGATATTCAACATTAGCATCATGTAAAGCTCCCACCCGCATGGCAATTCGTGTCACTAAAGAGGTACATTCAATTGGTCCTATCGTCCCAAGATTTTCTATCCATTGGCGAATCATGGCTTTCACGGGAGCAATCTTAATTTTATCAACCGCAGCAAAAAGAATTTTTAGCTCATCCTCGCGCACAATTCGAATATCACTCCTTGGAAAAAGAGTGATAGCAATCCACATGTGCATAAAACGCAAGGTAGGATGATGGATGTGATTAGCTCTAGGTCGCACGCAACTAGGAAGACCCGTAATCCTCTCCCAAAAAGCATGCTTTGAAAGCTGAGGAAGGGCACCATCCAAGTCGGTATTGCAGCGAGTATTAAAGCCAAGAAGAGTGCTAAGTTCTTTCCAAGTCAAACGGTAGGATTCACGGAAAAACCGAAAAGAAATTCCTTCATCTACCGTTCGTAGGGTGCATAAAAACTGAAGTGTAAGCAAGCGGGAACCCGGCTCATCTACACTAGCAAAATCTGTCCACCCTAAGGCTTTAAATACTTGAGCAAATTCAGCATCCATACCTATTTTGTGCAGCAGCTCCGTGTCAAATGCTCGCGTAGGAGCAAAGAGGCGGTGTTGGAGAAGCGTGTAGGTGTGCGTCTCGTACTCGCCCACTAAGTCGAGGTCGGTGTCGGTGAGGAGACGATGCTCGATGTTGCCCTCTTGCCCTTCTTCCTCGACTTGTGGTGGTGAACTTGGCGGTGACTCGACTACGGGGCGTGCGCGGGTGCTTCGACGTGAAGAGCTTGAACTTGAGCGTGAGCTCAAGGACCTCTTGATCGACCCGAACAGCTTCTTGGCACCGGTCATGGCTGCACACAAAGAGAGCAAGAACACAAGAACAACAACTCCGAACGGGTTATGTGAGGGAAAATCAAATTGGCGACACCGTCGGTTGTTCATGTGAGCAAGAAATCGCAACTCGAGAAAACCAAACAAAAACAAATCAAACCAAAAACTAGAAAGCACACCAAGAACAAAAGATTTCTGCAGAACTTTTAGGCAATGAGCAAGTGAGGGCAATGGAAAACTTGAGAGCAATGAGAATGAAGTGAGTGAGGAGTGGAAATGATAGTGTGAGAGGGGAGAGAGTTCTGGCCCGGCCACCTCTACTTATAGCTCACGAAGTAGCCGTTTTTGAACGTTAGAAGGGGCATATGACCGTTGGGAAAAAAGACAGACCAGAGCAACGGTCATAGCGGTTCGGCCGAACCAAGGAGGTGGGTTCGGCCGGCCTGCTGTGGGTCCCTCTTGCTCCCCCTTTTGGCCCATAGCCCCCAACGGCCAAATGATCATTGACCATGGTTGCTACGTCCGGATATTCCTCGGAAATATTTGCTCAAGAAGAAATCCAAAGAAAGTTGCCTCAAATTCAACTTTATTCGAAAAATCAAATCTCGAGAAAAAGTGTTGGAGAAAATTCCAACATGCAAAATTGTTTTTGGGTTTTGTATAAGGATACAAGGGTTGTCCAAAAGTTTCAAACAAAAGTAGGAAAATTTGGACGTAAAAGGATTTTGGTTTTCAAATTTTATATGCATGGCGAGTGAAAAAAAATCGAATATGCTTGGCGGAAAATCCAAATAAATGAAATGAAAATTTTCTTGTGATAAAATAGAGTATGCAGGGAGGTTTTTATTATTATTATTATTATTATTTTTTTTAAATGCATGTGGTGGAAAACAAAATCAAAAAGAAATCGAAAGATAATGCCGATTTATCTGTCGGCCGAGGGCTTCGCCATTTTAAGTGCGGCGAGCGAGGACTTCTCCATTTCTTTTCATCCTTGTGGTGCAGGCCCTTTCCCTGGAGAGGAGGATGAAGATGGCTGCACCTTCTTCACTTGCCACACTTGGTTGGTCTTTGTTGATGTAGGTGGCTTTGTGTCTTGAAGGAGTGGCTTCTTGGCCCATAATCCCGGCCTTGCTTGTTGCGAGGCTTCTTGGGTTGGTACCATGACGGATTCTCAATTTTGTCAAGTTGCTTCCAAAAGGCGATGAGACTATCCAGTCTTTCTTGGCGTCACTTCAACTTCACGGATGTTTGAGGGATTTGGCCCATACTTGATCTTGATCATTGAGCATTGTTCTTTTCTTGGTTGAAACTCAAACTTTTCCTCCTTCCCATTGATGTGGAATCGGATTTCTCCATTCCCAACATCAATTTGGGCGTTGCTTGATGCTGAGGAAGGGACGTCCCAAAATGAGGGCGTGTTCTTGTCAATATCCATCTCAAGCACCACAAAGTCCACCGGTATGAAGTTGCCTCGAATTTTCTGCGGCACGTCTTCGGCTATTCCCGCGGGGTAGCGGACCGAAGAGTACGCCAATTGCAACCTCATTGGTGTAGGAGTCAAGGTTGTGTAGCTCAAACGATCAAAGACTTCTTTGGGCATCACGCGACGCTTGCCCCAAGATCACATAAGGCTTGGTCGAAGTGGTGTGCCCCAATGGAACATGATATTGTGGGGCAGCCGGGGTCCTTCTTCTTTTACGGAAGCCGATTGAGTATAGCTGCGCTACACTCCTCTGTGAGCTTGACCATTTCCTCGTTGGGTAATGGTCTCTTGTTGTTGAGGATGTCTTTAAGGTAACGTGCATATGTGGGCACCTGCACCATGTCCAACAATGGCACGTTGACATGAATCCTTCGGATGGTCTCGACGAATCGAGCAAATTGTTCATCCTCCTTTGGCTTCCTGTTTACGTGAGGGAATGGCAAGAAGCTTGTGTCTTGAAATTCAATTCCATTCTTCCCGTCACTTGGCTTCGGTTCTTCTTCTTTTTCTTTGGTAGTAGAAGGGCTTTCCTCCTCCGGTTCGTTCTGTTCTTCTTTGCTGCATGGTTAGGATATGGCGGATCCGAGTGGATTTTCCTCCCTCGTGGTAACCGCATTAACATTTTCCAAAGAAGACTCGGGTTGCCCAGGATCTTCCTAGAATTAGAACCGGGAATAAGAGCAGCTAGCTGAGCAACTTGGGTTTCAATCATTTTATTAAAGCTCGGCTGATTTTTGAAAGCGAGAGGAGAAACCTTCTATTTGTGCGGTTATGTTTTCTAAGACTTTGTCGTTGGCAGCAAGCTTTTTGTTGATAGATTCGTTGATTTTAGCTTGGCCATAAACCAAATCTTTCAAGGAAGGCTGATTATTGTTAAAGCCGAGAAAAATTGTTACCTCCTTGATATGATGGTCGGTTTTGGTTGTACCCTTGTCCTCCGTTTGGACGATACCCGTTGTTGTTGTTCATGTAGAATGCTTCTTCATGGGTATGGGGGCAATCCTTCCCCATGTGGCCGGTGTTCCCGCATTCCTCACACGTCATGTGTGAGTCCAATGCATGAACACCACCATTTGCGTTGTGTTCATCCAAGCGTTTTATGAGGAGGTCAACCTTGGCGGACGGCATGTCCACCTCCTTGACGGGGTGTACGCCTCTTGAGCGTGTTTGGAGTCGATCATCGCTCCACCCTTGATTGGAGACCATCTTCTCTATGAGTTCTTTTGCTTGGGCAACGGTTTTGGAGAAGAAGGCTCCTCCGGCAGCGGCATCCATATGTCCACGGGTTGTTGGTGTCAACCCGTTGTAGAAGTGTTGAAGAATGAGCCATTCCTCCATCCCATGGTGAGGACAGGCCAGAATGTATTCTTGAAGCCTTTCCCATGCCTCGGGCATGGATTCATTTGTCAGCTTGCTTGGAAACTTGCAATTCTTCCACGAAGGGCATTGGTTTTACCCATCGGGAAAAACTTGGCGAGAACGCCGTGGAACATTTGTCCCAAGTGTCAATGCTTGCACGATTGGCATAAAACCACTGTTTCGCCTTCCCAAGGAGGGATAGGGGAAACGGGCGAAGTACTGATAGCATCTTGGTTGACTCCGGCCGTGGCTGATGTGTTGCATATCTCCGGGAAGCTGTTGGAGATGAGAGTTGGCGTCCTCGGAGGCCTTTCCACAAAAGGGAATGGCTTGCACCATAGTGATGAGGCTGGACTTGATGTCAAGTCTGCGGCACCGACGTCGACGTTGGGCCCAATGGGCACATTGGCGACGGAGGGCGCGAGTAGTCACGAAGGGTCCTTTCAGCCATGAGTGTTGAGGTTGATGGTGCGGAAGATGCGGGCTCGCTTGTCGTGGGTTCTTGAGGAGAGACAACGACGCGAGGTCGAGTCTTTCTCGCAAGAGACTCGGGATTATCAACGAAGTTTTTCGGCAAGTTGAATCCACGCATGCACTATCCTGTTTTCACATTGAAGAGAAAACAGATCAAGGTTAGCCTGCAAAGGTAATGATTAAATCATCATCAAGTGTAATCATGAACATTCATTGTATTCTTATTAACCAATGTCTTCCCCGGCAACGGCGCCGAGAAATGCTTGTTGGCATCTCTTAAGGTCACGCGGAAAGAAACACGTGACCGCGGGAGAGCCAAGGGTTTAAGTCACTTGCACTATTTAACCAAATAATCCACATCCAGTACAAGTACTAGATATGTATTATAAGGTGGGTCATGAATATCCGCAGCGGACGGATAACCCGTTGTAGCATTTCACCGAGAGTATTCAAGGGTATCGTATTTATATTTTCCCAAAGGAAGACATGGTTGATAAGAGTACTTATGCTCATGGTGTTACAAAAGAGTGATGAAGTAATCACATTCCAATGCAGGGGTTAGGAGCAATAAGTTGAGGATAGTGTGACACACACCAAGGCAATGCATTCTCTAATAAAAGGGATAGAGGCAATCCTAGATAAAGCTAAACTAGACTAGCGAGACCACTACTCCTAATGATACAACATTCATATGAGTGCGCAGCTTCTACCTAACATCCAAGATCATGCAAGCGCAAGCAGCGTCTAATGCCTAGGCATCATCGGGAGATCCGTCTTACGCGAGGTGCTGCCTCGCGACTCCGGCCTTTTAGACTCCTATGCCATGCCCGAACGTGGAGGATTACTTTGGATGACAAGGCTGTCACTTCTTGTCACCTACCTCTACAAACCGTGGGACACGAAGCACATTCAAAGGTGGGTAGATAACCCCGAGCACCATGCGGCGTCACTAACCACAACTCTAGATCCCTCGAGGCACCCCAACCCTACGGATCGACATGGTGGTAAATCTAGAGCACCCTTGCGGGACTGATGAACCGAAGCCTATTCATAAGAACACTAGCCTAACTAGCATAAGCCGGACGAAAGGATCAAAGCTAGCACTAAGTCATGCAAAGGCGTTCGTCGCTCAAGAATGAGCGACGAACGGCAATCAACCAAGTAAGATCAAGAGTAATCGATGATCAAGTATGAACGAACGAAGAACATTCGATATGTGTTCATCTTCTATTAATGAAGAACGAAGAACGAACGATGAACTCATATGAACGAACGATGAACGATCAAGCAAGATCATGTTGGCGCCGGTTTTTGACCAAGGGACCCATTGTCGGCGACTATAGGTCAAAAGAAGGCCGGTGAGCGAGAAGGCCGACGGCCGCTTGGGAGAGTAAAGGCGCGTACCTCCCG
This sequence comes from Chloris gayana, assembly GCA_031894775.1. Lineage (NCBI taxonomy): Eukaryota > Viridiplantae > Streptophyta > Magnoliopsida > Poales > Poaceae > Chloris > Chloris gayana. The sequence goes on from JAUNZO010001317.1 coordinate 9,352, forward strand.
GGAATCGTGCGCGGACGCCAACGAGATGAGCATAACATTGATGGGCCTGGCCCACGTTGTAAAATTAGAAATAATAGTTTAATTTTGGAAAAGGATCTTAGTCGGTTAGGAAATCGGCCCGAAGAGGGTCCGAGTAGGATTCTTTGTGCCGAGTATAAATACATACTCGGATGTAACATGTAAACTCGATTTACATCCAATACAACTTTCGGCGCATCGCCAAACCTAATTTTCTGTCAAGTCTTTCTTGTTTTCGCGCGGGGATCTTCGGGGCTCCGGTCGACGACACGTTGGCTTGACAAGGTAATTATGTTGTCTAATTCTCGGCGCATTGTTCGTAATTAGATAGCTTAATTGCTAGTTATCCGGCGACCGGATCTGTTTTCGATCGGCGTAGTGAGTATCGGCCGGGATGAGTCAAGTTGACCTGGTCGGGCTCGTGGTGGAGGTAGTTTGACTTGTCCTGCCTCCCGTTCCGACCTTTGCTCACGGCGCCGATTGGCTCGGATCTGGTCGTTCGAGTCACGATAGCTGCTATGAGAATTCTTCTATATCTTGGCCGGTTCGGTGTGCGGATTCGGTTGACGTGTCCTGTGTTTGCCTTTGCGATAGTTGACTTGTCCTAGGCGCATGCAGCCGATTGGCTAAGGTGTAGACTTACTTTCATAGTTAAGACGTTTATGATTGTGCTTGTCTGAATCGGCCGGGCGTGCGCGGTCGTTAGACTGGTCCGGCCGCGTGCCATCGGTTGACTTGTCTGTTGGAGGCGGCTGGTCGATTTGGGATCTGTGTGGTTGTATTTGTCTTCTTGTTCTTTCGGAGTGTTTAGCCGATTGCTTATCACGTTCATTAAGCTGTTTTATGTTTAATTAATGCTAAACCTGTTAAAGCTGCTTTTGAACCCGAGTTACTAAGTATGATCTTATTGATCATCATTATACCTTTGGACAGATCTAAATAATTCAACGATATAATCAATGGCAGAATCGGCCGCATACCCGATCGGCCGATTCACGGATCTGATTGATGATTAAACTATCCTCTTGCTACCAAACTAATTACATCCTATTAATAATTGCTCTGTTTACATTGTACTCGATAACACATCCCTGCAAAGTCTTAATGATTTGGTCGTTTACCGAGCGAAATCGGCTGCTAGTCACCGATCGCATGTTATAGCATCGGCCGATTTCGTATCGTTTGTACCACGATTCGTTTGCCTAACATTTAATACATAAATGGATGGGCCGTGCTGTTCTCTGTTCATGGCCGATTTTGTCTATCTTACGCCGTGATCGGCCATGGCTGCACATCGGTCTATACGGGCCGATGACCTGGAATTTTACACTCTTTTATTGTCTTTGTTGGTTTGCGGGAAAACCATCGCGCGCACCGGCGCACACGAACATCGGCGAGTTGAGCCGGTCCGTTGGGAGCACGGGATTCTGCGTCGGCTGGAATTTCGGTGGACTCTCCGGACGACGGTGTGTCGGCGACTTTTGACGTCAACACACTTTTTGGCACGCCCGGTGGGACAAAAGCAACCAAGATCAAGATGTCGTACATGCGGGCGATCGGGGAGGACGGAACACCAATGGTCGATGCTGAGAATCGGCCGATTTTCGTTCCGGTCCCTCTCGGGACGGATGGCAAAGGCCATGGGGAAGTTTACGATGACAACACACTTTCGGCACTGGGGAAGATGACGACAGAACAAAAACTGCAGTACCGGGAATACTTGGCCGAAGCAATGAAAAAGTACTTTCAAGCCACGACGGTGACACGTGGCGAGTGGCCACAAAAGGAGACTTCCCTCGGATTACGCATCCGGAAGAACTAAACCAAATCAAAGCCCGAGAGGCTGCCGGATGCCAACCAACTCGGTGATATGGTCAACTCGTCCGTTCATCATGCCCTAATCAATCAATCGGGCGTGTTGACCAACACCATCGGGAATTTGATCAAGGACACAATTGATGGTAGGCTGTTCATTGAAGGGTATTACGGACCTGCATACACTCGGCCTTTCGGCACTCTGTACGGTCGAATCGGGGAATTAGCCTCCGAGTACCATACCGCGGGGAAGGGTTTCAGCCCCGTACGGCATGCCACCTCACCTATGGCCTGGCAAGGACAATGCAAATGCAAGTACCGGTGCAACCCGGCCGGGCAAAGAGGATGACGGTGGCCCCAAGAAGTCGGTAACGGAAGAAGGCAACGAGACAAGATGTACAACGGCCGACTTACGAGTTGGGGGCAGCAACCAATGTGGCGGCGGTCCCACGGATGGCACGGCAACCCAATTTCTTCTACGTACCAAATATCGGCCCGAGTGGAATTGAAAACTCACCTACTATAGTACGGCCGATATACGGTATTCCACGACCAGCTGGCTGGGGACGAGGATTCATGAGCGGACGGCCGATCCAATCGGCCATGAATTATGGAATCGCTCATGGATTGTTATTCCGGCTACTAGCACGGGATTTCCGGGAACGGTCGGTTGATACACCCAAGCGGGGGACAGCCCAATACAGCTTATATGACGGGGACCGGATCAGCAAGCTGCTGGACCCAATGATATGAATAGCCTCATGGCTAAAATCGCCGATATGATGAGAGATCAATTCGATTTGAAGCCTAAGGAGAAGAGTGCATTATATCGGCGACCTTACCACTGATTGGATGGATTCCGTGGCTTTACCCAATAAATATAAAATTCACTGAGTTTTCCAAATTTTCCGGGCAAGATAATACATCGACTATGGAGCACATCGGCCGATATGACGCACGGCTTGGTGAGGCGTCTACTCGGGGAGGCTTTGCGGGTCGGGTTATTCCCACTTGTCATTGTACGGATCGGCCTTTTCATGGTTTGCTTCGCTGTCGCTCTGGTTCTATTCAAAGTTGGGCCGATGCGGAGAAAAGGTTTCACTCGTACTTTTTACGGGCATCACCGAGCTTAGTTTGTACGATTTAATGGCGGTAAAACGAAAAGCGGGGAATCGATGGCTGATTATATACGAGAGGTTCGGGACTGCGAGGGACGATGCTACAACCTGAACCTGACGAGCAACGGTTGGCCGAAATTGCTTATGCGGGGTTATTCTCCAACATCAAAGAAAAGTTTACCCCACATGAGTTTGATGGGCTGGCACGGCTAACACGAAGGGCGGTTGGCCGGGAAGAGAATCTCCGGCTCACCGGGGAATCGGCGATATCGGGTAGCTTATGCTGATTTCGACGGAGAAGATGATGAAGAGGAAATTAATGCGGTGGAGTGGACTAATAACAAACGGCCGATATTTTCTCCGCATGTCAATCCTAAAGAGAGAAAATATGATTTTGATTTATCTAAGGCCGACGAGATATTTGATCGAGCTGCTGCGGGAAAAGAAAATTCAGCTTTCGCCTCATCACAAGATTCCTACGCCGGAGGAGTTGAAGAAAATGGCTAAGTGGTGCAAATGGCATGGAAATTCACATCATAACACTGTTGATTGTTATGCTATGAGAGATGAGATCCGAGAAGGCGGTTGACGAGTGGGATATTGCGAGCGGTGATGTGAAGAAGAAGATGAAAGTTGATGGGCACCCTTTCCCTACTAATACGATGTACATCAATACCATCGGTGGTGGATCAGCTGGTTTCATACGCCGATATGAGAGGAAGAGGGAGAGGGAAGAAAGAGATCAAGTGGCACATGAACGGGAATCTATCGGTCAAAGTCGGCGATACGAGCAAAGCGTGATCCGCCGAGAAGATTTTGACCCACGCTTGGGATTGTCCTTTCTTTCGATGCTTCTTGGGACCGAAACATGAAGCTTCCATCTATCGAGAAGCTGTCCGAGTGCAGCGGCGGGAAGAGTATCGTGACGTCGGGTCGTCAAATTACCGAGGGACGGCCGATTGATCGCAACTATGAATCTCGACAATCGGCCCCCGAGAAGAGCAATCGACTACGATCACGGGTATGATGAACGAAGATACGTAGTGCCAAAGAGAACCTCTGTTCACGATCGGCGGGGCCAATAAATGATGAAGAAGAGTTCGATTACCAATACCATGAAGATTCGAGAGGTGATCAAACCGAGAACGAAGGTCGGTGGTGCCCCGGTGGTTTGCTCGGCAAAACCCAAAAGAGGAGGCTTCAAAGAATGCGTTGTCGAGAAATCAAGGGTGGACGCCATTACGAGAGATGACCAAGATGATGAGCCCAAGCCCAAGAAGCAATGGAGGCCGAAAGTGCGGTCTCGGGTGGTACGAGGCTGAAGCCGCGGTGAATATGATGTCAACGATGCCCGGGATTGTCGGATCGGCCGATGAAAATTCGGGTGAAGAAGAACCGATTGGGGAAACTTCGGAGATTACGTGGACGCCGGAATCAGCGGTATTTGATAAGCCGGTCAACTACGATCATTTGCACCTCAAGGCATTGTACATTAGCGGCTATGTCAATGGGTCGCCGATGAGGAAAATGTTGGTCGACGGAGGAGCGGCGAGTCAATGTCATGCCGATTACTACATACCGCAAGCTCGGGAAGACGCCGAGAAGAAATGATAAGGGCTAATCGACGCTCAAGGATTACGGCGGGAGAAGCCAAGATGTGCGTGGGGCCGCAATAATGGAGATCAACTGTGGGAAGCAAAACCATACCCACCACTTTTTTCATCATTGACGGGAAAGGTGCATACACAACTTTGTTAGGGAGAGGCTGGATTCATGCCAATTGTTGCATCCCCTCAACCATGCACCGGTGTTTGATTCAATGGGTCGGCAACAAGGTCGAAATCGTGCGGGCCGATAAGTACGTAACCATTGCAACCGCCGATTTCGAGTTTGCTTGGTCTAGAGAGCTTGCCTTGTTTATCGGGCACGTATTGGGATGCGGAGGCCATAAACATCACGAGATGATGGAGTTATTGTGGCCAGGGAGTCGGGTACCCCGAGCTACTCTGATGGGCCCCACGGGAGAATTGACGGACAATCGGCCGATCGATGTACACTACGAAGACATGGTGAGTCGGCCGATTGATGAACCGGAGGACGGGAAATTAGGCCACGGTTTTGTGTCGGCCGATGAATTAGAAGAAGTGGATATAGGGGATGGAGCCAAGCCTCGGCCAGACATATATTAGCAAGAAATTGTGTAAAGAAGTAAGAGATGAATTGGTGGCCTTATTGGAAGAATTTAAGGATTGTTTTGCTTGGGATTATAGCGAGATGCCTGGACTCGGCCGATCGATTGTTGAACATCGGTTGCCCACTAAACCCGGATATCGACCATATAAGCGGGGGCTCGGAAGATTGACCCTAGGTATTATGAAGCCGTCAAAGAAGAGATTATCGAGATTGTATGAAGCCGGCTTCATCGGGCCATGCCGATATGCGGAGTGGGTTTCTAGTATTGTGCGGTGGAGAAGAAAAATGGAAAGATGCGGGTCGCATTGACTTCGGGAATTTGAATAAGGCAACTCCGAAAGATGAGTATCCAATGCCAAACGCCGATTTGTTGGTTGATGCAGCCGCCGGCAACAAAATTTTGAGCTTTATGGATGGAAATGCTTGGGTATAATCAGGTTTTTATGGCGAGGAAGATATATCGAACGGCATTCGGATGCCGGGGCGTTGGGATTATATGAGTGGGTTGTTATGACCTTCGGCTTAAAAATGCTGGTGCCACGTATCGAGAGGGCCATGAATTTTATATATCACGATTTGATCGGCCGATTGGTGGAAATTTATATTGATGATGTCATGGTGAAATCAAGATCGGTTGGAAGTCATGTGGCTGATCTCGGGGAAGTGTTGAAGAGGACGAGACAATACGGATTGAAGATGAACCCGCTCAAGTGTGCGTTTGGTGTCTCGGTTGGACAATTTACGGGGTTTATTGTGCATGAAAAGGGAATTGAAGTCGGCCCTAAGAGTATTGATTCTATCGAGAAAGTTGGAACCGCCAGACGAACAAGACGAAGCTCCGAGTCCACGATCGGCAAGATTAATTTTATTAGGCGATTTATCTCAAACTTGTGCAGCCGACTTGATGTGTTTACGCCATTATTGAAGCTCAAGGCCGGTCAAGAGTTTCGGTGGGAGCCGATCCATCAAAAGGCTTTAGAAGATATCAAGAAATATTTGGTGTCCCCACCGGTGATGGTTCCGCCAAAGTCGGGCACACCCTTTAAGTTATATTTATCGGTGATGATAGGTGCATCGGCTCGGCATTGACTCAAGAGCGGGGAGGGAAAAGAGCGGGTCATATTTTATCTCGGCCGCAAAGCGATTGATGCGAAACACGGTATCCGAAGTGGAAAGGTTATGTCTACTGTACGTATTTTTCATGCACGAAATTAAGGCATTATACGTTGGCCGAAGAATGTCTTGTCGTTTGCCGGGCCGATGTCGTAAAGTATATGCTATCGGCTCCGGTCCCCAAAGGCCGGTTGGGCAAATGGATGTTGGCAATTGCGGAGTTTGATTTAGGCTATGAATCGGCCAAAGCGGTGAAAGCACAAGTATTGGCTGATTTAGTGGTGCAACACGGTGAACACTCGGCCGGATATGTTGAACCGGTGCCATGGACGGTGTTCTTTGATGGTTCGATTTGCAAAGAAGGAAGTGGAATCGGCTTGGTTGTTGTGTCGCCTCGGGGCGATGCGTGGATACTCTATTACGGTGGAGGCGTACACCAACAACCAAGTCGAATACGAGCGATATTAAAAGGATTGGAATTACTCATCGATGCTGGGGCTGATTTTGTGGAAATTTTCGGAGATTCCTTGTTGGTTGTGAGTCGGTGGCCGATGAGTATGAGTGTAAAGATGGAATATTGTTGCAATATCATAGAAAGTGCCAGAAGTTAATGAAAAGGTTCAAGTGTGTTAAAGTCAGCCATATACCAAGAGAGCAGAATTTTGAAGCAAATAACTTGGCTCGGCTAGCATACGGATATCGGCTCGCAGAACAGACTAGAGATAGGCTGATATTGAAGAAGCCGATTGGCGTACGGAAATTCGAAAATTTTTGAGCAATCCATCCCAACCTACGAGATAAGAAGATAAGATATAAAGCTTTAAAGTATGTTCGTTGGATGATCGACTATTTTCAAGACAATTGATGGGGTGCTTCTCAAGTGTATTGATGACACCGAGGCAAAAGTGGTAATGAGCGAAGTACATGATGGGATTTGCGGAACGCATCAATCGGCCCATAAGATGAAGTGGCTGCTAAGGCGAGCTGGTTATTGCTGGCCGACAATGTTGGCCGATTGTTTCAAATATTACAAGAGTTGCCAAGGCGCGAGAAATTCGGGCCTATACGAGAGCGCCCGCATCGGCTATGAATCCGGTAATCAAACCTTGGCCGTTCGGAGGATGGGCTATGGATATGATCGGCCGGATAAATCCAGCATCGAGCAAAGGGCATCGGTACATATTGGTAGCTACAGATTACTTCACAAAATGGGTTGAAGCGGCGCCCTATCGTAAAGTTTCGACGGCCGACGTGATAACGTTTGTTAGAGAGCATATTATTTATAGGTTTGGGATTCGAGAGACAATCACAACGAGATCAAGGATCGGTATTCACGTCGGACGAATTTCAATCTTTTGCTGATGAGATGGGAATTAAGTTGATTAATTCATCGCCGTATTATGCCCAAGCCAATGGACAAGGCTGAAGCGGCGAATAAGAGTACGATCAAGTTAATCAAGCGGAAAATACAAGAGTATCCTCGTAAGTGGCACATGAAATTGATGGACGCTTTGTGGGCTTATCGTATGTCACGGCATGGAGCTATGCAAGTTGCGCCGTATCAAGCTGGTATATGGGCACGAAGCCGTGCTTGCCATGGGAGACGAGCTATCGGCTCCGGAAGGATTGAGTTGCAACAAAAGCTTTCGGCCGATCGGTACTACGGATTGATGATGGATGAATTAGAAGATGTAGTACAAAATCGGTTGGATGCATTGGAAAAAATAGAAGCGAGAATAAGGCGAGGGTTGCCCGCCATTATGATAAGAAGGTTGTGCGAGAAACAGTTTAAAGAGGGCGATTTGGTGCGGAAGCTTAGGATGCCGATCGGTGTGAAAGACAATCGGTTTGGTAAATGGTCGCCTAATTGGGAAGGACCTTATTTGATTAGCCGATCGGCACCGGGTAATGCATATATTTTGAAAGAGTTAGAAGGGGAAGAATTCGGCCGAGCACTTAATGGAAAGTATTTGAAGCGGTATTATCCTAGTATTTGGATTAACTCATAGTGTTCGGTCTAAAAAAGATTACAACCGATGTCGATGCACATCGCCTTGAGATGGCCGATGCGGGAGTATCGCCCTTAGCCCAAAAAATGTGAAAGAAAAAATACGGGAAGTAGCAGATAAATTAGCCGATGTTTAAACGTCGCCTTCGGATGGCCGATATGATTGTATATCGCCCTTAGTGCGAAAAATATTAACAACAAATGGTGTCCAAAATCCTATTACACCTAAGCATAATCGACGGCCTCGGCACGGGACAAGAAGTCTTGGATGGCGAGATAGTGCGCGGGCCGGCATGGAGTCGAGTTTGGCCATGATCGACAAGTCATCCTCGATGGAGCCGATATCGGCGTGAGCTGCAGCAACCATCTTCTCGGCCGCTTGAATTGCTTCGTCCGTCGTCTTCTGGCTGAGCCGCCACGTCGGCCGACAAGCTGTGCAATAGTGGCTTCCAAGGCCGCCGCCGCCTCCTCCTTGAGAGCCGGCGATGCTCTCAAATCGGCAATCTCCTGGTTGACTACTGCGGTTCATCCTGCCGATTTGAGAGTTGCTCTTGCATCTCCTGGGTCTTCGGACCTCCTCCTCGGAACGCTTGATGGATTCCTCGGTAAGTAATGCGGCTTGCTGCTGCTCCGCGTGGCGAGCCGGACGGCTGCTGGGCACGGGTGAAGTCCATGCGCCGGTACTCCATGTATGCCACACGGTGCGAGCATCGCGAACATCCTACGGGAGCTCGGTCCAGGACCTCCAAGTACCGGGCCCTTATGGGGTGGGCGTCGGCCACCAAGCGATCAACCGAAGAAGCCTCAAGCACTGCGCGCGATTTCGGTCATGGTGGTAAGACCGGAAGGCGATACCAAAATCGGCGCGGGACGAGGGAAGGCGGCGCACGAAATTCCAAGAGAAATAAAATAAAGCTAATGAACAGCGGTGAATCAAAAAGGAGATAGTAAAAACAAACACTGTGAAGCGTCGATGCGAAGCGGGCGGACGTCTATCGGGCTGCGCCATGGAACCGGCGGGTTCGTGTGTTCCAATCAGCTCTCGGCCGGCCGATCCCCCTTCATCGGCGGCACCATCGGAGGCGGCATCGGGCATATAGCCAGCTTGTTCGATATCGGCGGGCTCATCGGCCGACTCATCGGCGGCGATATTTACGAGGAGAAGGCTGCGGGCGGCTCCTGGACGGCCGATTCTTCGACGGCAATAGTGTCTTTGGGGAAGCGATGGGCGACACATGGGCCGCTTGTTCAACTCGGCGGCGACCTCGGAAGACGCGAGGCCGATCCAAGCGAGTTGAACTCTCCGTAGGATTTGGATCGGCCTGGCTTGGTGTGACTTCGAGATCCGGAGCTGTTTGAATCGGCGTCCGGCCCGTGGAGGAGTCGACGGGCGGATCGGCTTTGTCGGGTGTTGGAGTGCGGGCCCGAGGAGGAAGAACCGCCGGTTCCTGCTAAGAACTCATAGTTAGACGGCATATGCGGTGAAAAAAGGGATCAGCAATCATACAATAATAACTTGACGCGGCGGAGATGGATCAACGAAATAGTCAGGGTCGGACGGGCGTACTGGCTGCTTCACCGGCGCGCGGTGTCGCTTTAGGGCTTGAGTCGGCCCTGCAGGTGGCACGTTAGCCTTTCTCTTGCTTGGGGACGGCCGTTTTAGTCTTGGCCTTGCGGGCAGGCTGGTGCCCTCGACTCATCGCCGCAAAAGCTTGGGCGGGAGTGCGATCGGTGAAGCCGATATTTGGAGCAATTGGGCTCGGCATTAAGTATGCAATCGGCCGGCCACTTGAAACTACGGGTCGGCGGCTCCTCCGTGTCCGGTGAAAAGAATATACAAGGGTGAGCATTTGGAGTGGCCGATTTCATTTACAAAATCGGCCTTATAAAATAAATCGATTACACATACCTCGGCGAAAGCTTCACTCGGGACTAAGCCGAGAGAGGAAGGAGGCGGTATTCCGAGCTGCGGAGGTGCCGGTTCCACTCGCCCCACCAGCGGTCAAAGGCGAGTACTTCGGAGCGCGGGGAAAATCCGGCTAAGTCGCCGGTGACGACATCGGCGGTGCGGCCGACGAGCCAATTCCAGCGAATGGCGTTGTCGACGGTAGCTCGCGCCTTTATTTGCCCCACATAGAAGAGGCTGGGGAGCAGGCGGCGAAACCGAGTTGGCGGGCTGCCACCGACGGATGGTAGAACTCATAGGAGCGAAAGCTTTGCTCCCGGCAATGAGTCCCGTCGGCGGCGAGACGAGGGCGGAGACGGGTGGTGAAGATCTTGACCGCTTCCGCGTCGGCCGTCGGGAAGGTGGGGTCGATCGGGAAAGGAGTGTCATACCCCTTCTCGAAGAAATCAATGTACGGGTACCAATCCGTACTTTCGTTGTTGAGGCCCTTGTAGAGGGCGGCGAACCAATATGCCAAGGTGTCATCCGACATGGCCGCCCCGGTGCCATGGACAACGCTTCCCGAAAGAGATACATCGGGTGGATCGGGGCGTGGCCGGTTCGGCATGATTGCCGGGGAAGGTGAGAACAACGAGGTCCGGATCGATGGCCTTGGTGGTATGAAGGGACAACCACATTTGGATGAACCACCAAGGGCCTCCCGAGGTTCTTGAGCGATCGGCGGAGCGCAACTCCACCGAGACTTGGTGAAGAAGGAGGTAGGCCGATCCCGGAAGATACTTGCCCATAGGGAGGGCATGGGCTGTCGGCCGATTACATCGGCCATCGGCGGGAAGTTGTTTGTGGGGCTCACGGCGGCCCCACGAGAAGAAGAAGTGGTCAAGCCACATGTTGAGGAAGGCAACGTGCTCGCGGCGATCGGCCAGAGCCGTGCCCTTTGTTGTAGGTACTGGATGTAGTTCTTCCAACCCCTGGTGTCCTTAGGGTTGATCCGATGGGAGGACTTAATGCGGATGGCGTGCGGGGTGGCCTCCGTTGTGATATTCAAATCGGCCAACATGGCCAGGTGTCCGGGAGGGTCATGGTAGCCGGGCCGTGGCCGAACATGAAACGAGTTCAAGGCATCGACCCGGAGGTAAGAAGCTGCCACCGGCAACGGTTCGTTCTTGTGGTGGTCGGCCAAGGAGAGTTTGATGGCGTGGGCAATGCCGATATTGGCCCAACCTTGGCGATGGACGGCCGATGCTCGGTTATACCAATCGCGCCATCCGGCGACGGGAGTCGGCCATGACCTAAAACTATTGGCCCACTCGGTCGGTAAAGGAGGCTATTGCCGAAACGGGACCCGGTTCGTTTCGGCACGAGATGAGATACAGTGGGGTCGGGATCACCCATGGGGCCCAAGAAGAAGTGAGTGGGGATATTGGATGGGATGGCGACTTGGTTCGGATTTCCTAAAAACAAGGAATAGGGCTAAAATGAGAAACGGAACGGAAAGGAAATAGATCGTGAAAATGAACAAGAACAAGAACATGAAGAAAATTGCAAAGGTAGAAAAGAGAGATGCTCGAATATACATTACCTCCGGAACGGCGTTGGTGGTAGCAACGACGCGGTCGGCGGCGGCAGCCTGCAGCAGCGGCAACGGCGGGATTCATGGTCGCCGGAGGAGAAAGACGACGGCGGCGCGGTGAAAGGTTGAAAGGGCTCGAGAAGGCAAAGGTCGCTAGAGGCGAGATGAAGACGAAAGCCAAGGAGAGGAAACGGATGGGAATGACCGGGGGTGGCCACTGGGTTTTATGGAGAAGTGACGGGCGATAAAACCGGCGCGGTAAAAGAGGATAAATCGAGTCCGACGCATGCGTTGCATACCCCAGGACGGGGGGACATGTGTTGACGCCGGTTTTTGACCAAGGGACCCATTGTCGGCGACTATAGGTCAAAAGAAGGCCGGTGAGCGAGAAGGCCGACGGCCGCTTGGGAGAGTAAAGGCGCGTACCTCCCGGGAATCGTGCGCGGACGCCAACGAGATGAGCATAACATTGATGGGCCTGGCCCACGTTGTAAAATTAGAAATAATAGTTTAATTTTGGAAAAGGATCTTAGTCGGTTAGGAAATCGGCCCGAAGAGGGTCCGAGTAGGATTCTTTGTGCCGAGTATAAATACATACTCGGATGTAACATGTAAACTCGATTTACATCCAATACAACTTTCGGCGCATCGCCAAACCCTAATTTTCTGTCAAGTCTTTCTCTGTTTTCGCGCGGGGATCTTCGGGGCTCCGGTCGACGACACGTTGGCTTGACAAGGTAATTATGTTGTCTAATTCTCGGCGCATTGTTCGTAATTAGATAGCTTAATTGCTAGTTATCCGGCGACCGGATCTGTTTTCGATCGGCGTAGTGAGTATCGGCGGGATGAGTCAAGTTGACCTGGTCGGGCTCGTGGTGGAGGTAGTTGACTTGTCCTGCCTCCCGTTCCAACCTTTGCTCACGGCGCCGATTGGCTCGGATACTGGTCGTTCGAGTCACGATAGCTGCTATGAGAATTCTTCTATATCTTGGCCGATTCGGTTGTGCGGATCGGTTGACGTGTCCTGTGTTTGCCTTTGCGATAGTTGACTTGTCCTAGGCGCATGCAGCCGATTGACTAAGGTGTAGACTTACTTTCATAGTTAAGACGTTTATGATTGTGCTTGTCTGAATCGGCGGGCGTGCGCGGCCGTTAGACTGGTCGACCGCGTGCCATCGGTTGACTTGTCTGTTGGAGCGGCGGTCGATTTGGGATCTGTGTGGTTGTATTTGTCTTCTTGTTCTTTCGGAGTGTTTAGCCGATTGCTTATCACGTTCATTAAGCTGTTTTATGTTTAATTAATGCTAAACTTGTTAAAGCTGCTTTTGAACCCGAGTTACTAAGTATGATCTTATTGATCATCATTATACCTTTGGACGAGATCTAAATAATTCAACGATATAATCAATGGCGAGAATCGGCCGCATACCCGATCGGCCGATTCACGGATCTGATTGATGATTAAACTATCCTCTTGCTACCAAACTAATTACATCCTATTAATAATTGCTCTGTTTACATTGTACTCGATAACACATCCTGCCAAAGTCTTAATGATTTTGGTCGTTTACCGACGAAATCGGCTGCTAGTCACCGATCGCATGTTATAGCATCGGCCGATTTCGTATCGTTTGTACTACGATTCGTTTGCCTAACATTTAATACATAAATGGATGGGCCGTGCTGTTCTCTGTTCATGGCCGATTTTGTCTATCTTACGCTGTGATCGGCCATGGCTGCACATCGGTCTATACGGGCCGATGACACTGGAATTTTACACTCTTTTATTGTCTTTGTTGGTTTGCGGGAAAACCATCGGCACGCACCAGCGCACACGAACATCGGCGAGTTGAGCCGGTCCGTTGGGAGCACGGGATTCTGCGTCGGCTGGAATTTCGGTGGACTCTCCGGACGACGGTGTGTCGGCGACTTTGACGTCAACGAGATCATGACTACTCTGTCAAGCTCATGACAAGGATATAAACGAAAGTATTCCATATATAAAAGATCAAGTCTTACAAAGAGAGGATACAAGAGCTATACCCAATTCTCCACAAGACCTTGGGAGCAATGAGGCAGCCCACTACTAAGCCTAGCACTACCTAGAAAGCCTCTAAACTTCTAATGTGAGGAGAGAATGATCCTTGTGTTGTTGTGTGTGTGTTAAGGAGGGGGGTACCCCTCCTTATATAGGCTTGAAAGGTCGGCTCCTGGAGGCGGTTTCGTAGGTCGGTGGCATTTAATGCGCGTGGAACCGACCTCCGGAGGCGGTGGGCAAACCGCCGAGAGAAAAGTGGGCCGGGGGGGCCACCGGACTGGTTCGGCCGAACCACCCTGGTGGGTTCGGCCGAGCTAGTCCTGGCCCCTCTGAGGCTGGGCTTTGGCGAGTTGGCTCCCCCACTGGGTGTTGGTCTTTGTTCCGAGTTGCTTGTGGCCTTCTTTGTGTTGGATTTCGTGGTCATTGGCCTTTTATCTTGGAGTTGATTCCCGTGGCGAAATGGAAGTTTTGTAAAAGTGTTGATTTGTCGCCTCGGGGCACGGAATTCATCATTATCCACCTGCACACTAAAAATCTAGAGGTACAAGTGGAACTAGGTTATTTCTAAGTAAAATGCGTGTAAGACATGCCTAGTCCTTCTCATTTATTTGACTAATTGACGGTCGAAATTGGTCCGTAACGACCGTCAACATTCATTAGCTGTTTTATGTTCAATTAGCGACCAAATCTGTTAAAGCTGCCTTTGAACCTGAGTTATTAGTATAATTTCGTTGATCATCATTATCCATCTAGATAGATCTAATAACTCGGTTATAATCCATGGCAGAATCGGCCGGATGCCCGATCGGCCGATTCTCTGCTCTAATTGATGATTGAACCATCCTTTTGTTATCAAATTAATAATTACCTTGTTTATATTTTATTCGATAACGCATCCCTGCAAGGTCTTAATGATTTGATTGCTCACCGAGCGAAATCGGCTGCTAGCCACCGATCGCATGTTATAGCATCGGCCGATTTCGTATCGTTTGTATCACGGTTCGCTTGCACGGCATTTAATACATAAAATGGATGGGCCGTGATACTCCCGATCAATGGCCAATTTTGTCTATCTTACGCCGAGAATCGGCCACGGCTGCACATCGGCCTATACGGGCCGATGACCGGAATTTTACACCTTTTTATTGTCTTTGTTGGTTTGCAGGAAAACCATACGCACGCACCGGCGCACACGAGAATCGGCGAGCCGAGTCGGTCCGTTGGGAGCACGGGGCCCTGCGTCGGCCGGGGTTTCGGTGGACTCTCCGGACAACGGTGTGTTGGCGACTTTTGACGTCAACACACTTTTGGCACGCCCGGTGGGACCGGAGCAACCAAGATCAAGATGTCGTACATACGAGTCTGTCGGGGAGGACGGAACACCAATGGTCGATGCTGAAAATCGGCGATTTTGGTTCCGGTTCCTCTCGGGACGGATGGCAAAGGGCATGGAGAAGTTTACGATGATAACGGGGTTTCGGCACGGGGAAAGATGACAACGGAACAAAAGCTGCAGTACCGGGAATACCTGGCCGAAGCAATGAAAAAGTACTTTCAAGCCCTGACGGTGACACGTGGCGAGTGGCCACAAAAGGAGACTTCCCTCGGATTACGCATCCGGAAGAACTAGACCAAATCAAAGCCCGAGGCTGCCGGATGCCAACCAACTCGGTGATATGGTCAACTCGTCCGTTCATCATGCCCTAATCAATCAATCGGGCGTGTTGACCAACACCATCGGGAATTTGATCAAGGACACAATTGATGGTAGGCTATTCATTGAAGGGTATTACGGACCTGCATACACTCGGCCTTTCGGCACTCTGTACGGTCGAATCGGGGAATTAGCCTCCGAGTACCACACGCGAGGCGGGGTTTCAGCCCATGTACGGCATGCCACCTCACCTATGGCACTGGCAAGGACAATGCAAATGCAAGTACCGGTGCAACCCAGCCAGGCAAAGAGGATGACGGTGGCCCCAGAAGTCGGTAACGGAAGAAGGCAACGAGACAAGATGTACAACAGCCGACTTCGAGTTGGGGGCAGCAACCAATGTGGCGGCGGTCCCACGGATGGCACGGCAGCCCAATTTCTTCTACGTGCCAAATATCGGCCCGAGTGGAATTGAGAACTCACCTACTATAGTACGGCCGATATCCGGTATTCCACGACCAAGCTGCATCGGGTGGGGGACATGGATTCATGAGCGGACGGCCGATCCAATCGGCCATGAATTATGGGATCGCTCACGTAGACACTATTCCGGCCTACGCGCTGGGATTTCCGGGAACAGACCGGTTGATACACCCGGCGGGGACAGCCCAACACGGCTTATATGACGGGGACCGGATTAGCAATTGCTGAACCCAATGATATGAGTAGCCTCATGACTAAGATCGCCGATATGATGAAAGATCGGTTCGATTTGAAGCCTAAGGAGAAGAGTGCATTGTATCGGCGACCTTACCACGATTGGATGGATTCCGTGGCTCTACCCAATAAGTATAAAATTCCTGAGTTTTCCAAGTTTTACGGGCAAGATAACACATCAACTATGGAGCACATCGGCCGATATGACGCACGGCTTGGTGAGGCGTCTACTCGGGAAGGCTTTGCGGGTCCGGCTATTCCCCACTGTCATTGTACGGATCGGCCTTTTCATGGTTTGCTTCGCTGTCGCTTGGTTCTATTCAGAGTTGGGCGATGCGGAGAAAAGGTTTCACTCGTATTTCTTCACGGGCATTACAGAGCTTAGTTTGTCCGATTTAATGGCGGTGAAACAGAAAGCGGGGAATCGGTGGCTGATTATATACGAGAGGTTCGGGACTACGAGGGACGATGCTACAACCTGAACCTGACGAGCAACGGTTGGCCGAAATTGCTTATGCGGGGCTATTCCCCAACATCAAAGAAAAATTTACCCCACATGAGTTTGATGGGCTGGCACAGGTGACCCGCGAGGCGATCGGCCGAGGAAGAGAATCTCCAGCTCACCGAGGAATCGGCGATATCGGGTAGCTTATGCTGATTTCGACGGTGAGGATGATGAAGAGGGAATTAATGCGGTTGAGTGGACTAATAACAAACGGCCGATATTTTCTCCACATGTCAATCCCAAGGAGAGGAAGTATGATTTTGATTTATCCAAGGCCGACGAGATATTTGATCGATTCTTTGCGGGAAAAGAAAATCCAGCTTTCCCCTCATCACAAAATTCCTACGCGAGAGGAATTGAAGAAAATGGCTAAGTGGTGCAAGTGGCATGGAAATTCACATCATAACACCGTTGATTGTTATGCTATGAGAGATGAGATCCAGAAAGCGATTGACGGTGGGGTATTGCGAGCGGTGATGTAAAGAAGAAGATGAAAGTTGATGGGCACCCTTTCCGGCTAATACGATGTACATCAATACCATCGGCGGTGGATCAGCTGGTTTCATACGCCGATATGAGAGGAAGAGAGAGAGGGAAGAAAGAGATCGAGATGGCACATGAACGAGGAATCTATCGGTCAAAGTCGGCGGTACGGGCAAGGCGTGATCCGCCGAGAAGATTTTGACCCACACTTGGGATTGTCCTTTCTTTCGATCTTGCTTGGGACCAAAACATGAAGCTTCCATCTATCGAGAACTGCCCGAGTGCAGCGGCGGAAAGAGTATCGTGATGGCGGGTCATCAAGTTACCGGGGGCGGCCGATTGGTCGCAACTACGAATCACAACAATCGGCCCCCGGAAGAGCAATCGGCTATGATCACGAGATATGATGAACGAAGATACATAGTGCCAAAGAGAACCTCCGTTCACGATCGAGTGGGGCCAATCAATGATGAAGAAGGGTTTGATTACCAATACCGTGAAGATTCGAGAGGTGATCAAACCGAGAACGAAGGACAGTGGTGCCCTAGTGGTTTGCTCGAGCAAAACCCAAAGAGAAGGCTTCAAAGAATGCGTTGTCGAGAAATCAAGGGTGGACGGCATCATAGAGATGACCAAGATGATGAGCCCAAGCCCAAGAAGGAATGGAGGCCGAAAGTGCGGTCTCGGGTGGTCGAGCTGAAGCCACGGTGAATATGATGTCCACGATGCCCGGGATTGTCGGATCGGCCGATGAAAATTCGGTTGAAGAAGAACCGGTTGGGGAGACTTCGAGAGAGATTCTTTGGACGCCGGAATCGGCGGTATTTGATAAGCCGATCAACTACGATCATTTGCATCTCAAGGCATTGTATATTAGCGGCTACGTCAACGGGTCACCGATGAGGAAGATGTTGGTCGACGGAGGAGCAGCGGTCAATGTCATGCCGATTACTACATACCGCAAGCTTGGGAAGACGCCGGAAGAAATGATGAAGGCTAATCGACGCTCAAGGATTACGGCGGGAGAAGCCAAGATGTGCGTGGGGCCGCAATAATGGAGATCCATTGTGGGCAGCAAAACCATACCCACCACTTTTTTCATCATCGACGGGAAAGGTGCATACACAACTTTGTTGGGGAGAGGCTGGATTCATGCCAATTGTTGCATCCCATCGACCATGCACCGGTGTTTGATTCAATGGGTCGGCAACAAGGTTGAAATCGTGCGGGCCGATAAGTACGTAACCATTGCAACCGCCGATTTCGAGTTTGCCGGTGCGGAGAGCTTGCCTTGTTTATCGGGCACATATTGGGATGCGGAGGCCATAAACATTACAAACGACGGAGTTATTGTGACCAGGGAGTCGGGTACCCCCGGCTGCTCGATGGGCCCCACGGGAGAATTGACGGACAATCGGCCGATCGATACACACAGCGAGGATATGATGAGTCGGCCGATTAACGAGCGAGAAGACGGGAAATTAGGTCACGGTTTTGTGTCGGCCGACGAGTTAGAAGAGGTAGACATAGGGGATGGAGACAAGCCTCGGCCAACATATATTAGCAAGAAATTGTGTAAAGAAGTAAGAGATGAATTAGTGGCCTTATTGGAGGAATTTAAAGATTGTTTTGCTTGGGATTATAGCGAGATGCCTGGACTCGGCCGATCGATCGTTGAGCATCGGTTGCCCACTAAACCCGGATATCGGCCATATAAGCGGGGGCTCGGAAAATTGACCCTAGGTATTATGAAGCTGTCAAAGAAGAGATTATCAGATTGTATGAGGCCGGTTTCATTAGGCCATGCCGATATGCGGAGTGGGTTTCCGATATTGTGCTGGTGGAAAAGAAGAATGGAAAGATGCGGGTTTGCATTGACTTCAGAAATTTGAATAAGGCAACTCCGAAAGATGAGTACCCAATGCCAAACGCCGATTTGTTAGTTGATGCAGCCGCCGGCAACAAAATTTTGAGCTTTATGGATGGAAATGCTTGGGTACAATCAGATTTTTATGGCCGAGGAAGATATATCGAAGACGGCGTTTAGATGCCCGGGGCGTTGGGACTATATGAGTGGGTTGTCATGACCTTCGGACTAAAAAATGCTGGTGCTACATATCGAGAGGGCCATGAATTTTATATATCACGATTTAATCGGCCGATTGGTGGAAATTTATATTGATGATGTCATGGTGAAATCAAAATCGGTTGGAAGTCATGTGGCTGATCTCGGAGAAGTGTTGAAGAGAACAAGACAATACGGCTTGAAGATGAACCCGCTCAAGTGTGCATTTGGTGTCTCGGTTGGGCAATTTCAGGGTTTATTGTGCATGAAAAGGGAATTGAAGTCGGCCCTAAAAGTATTGATTCTATCAGAAAGCTGGAACCGCCAGACGAACAAGACGAAGCTCCGAGTCCACGATCGGCAAGATAAATTTTATTAGGCGATTTATCTCAAACTTATGCGAGTCGACTTGATGTATTTACGCCATTATTAAAGCTCAAGGCCAATCAAGAATTTCGGTGGGAGCCAATCCATCAAAAAGCTTTAGAAGATATCAAGAAGTATTTGGTGTCCCCACCGGTGATGGTTCCGCCAAAGTCGGGCACACCCTTTAAGTTATATTTATCGGCCGGTGACGGGTGCATCGGCTCGGCGTTGACTCAAGAACGAGGAGGGAAAAGAGCGGGTTATATTTTATCTCGGCCGCAAATTGATTGATGCGAAACGCGGTATCCGGAGGTGGAAAGGTTATGTCTCTGTCTGTATTTTTCATGTACAAAACTAAGGCATTATACGTTAGCCGAAGAGTGCCACTGTGGTTTGCCGGGCCGATGTCATAAAATATATGCTATCGGCCCCGGTCCCCAAAGGCCGGTTGGGCAAATGGATGTTGGCAATTGCGGAATTTGATCTAGGCTATGAATCGGCCAAAGCAGTAAAAGCACAAGTATTGGCTGATTTAATAGTGCAGCACGGAGAGCACTCGGTCGGATACATTGAACCGGTGCCATGGACGGTATTCTTTGATGGTTCAATTTGCAAGGAAGGAAGTGGAATCGGCTTGGTTGTTGTGTCGCCTCGGGGGGCAATACGTGGATACTCTATTACGGTGAGGCGCACACCAACAACCAAGTCGAATATGAGGCGGTATTAAAAGGAGTGGAACTACTCATCGATGCCGGGGCTGATTTTGTGGAAATTTTCGGCGATTCCTTGTTGGTCGTGAGTCAGCTGGCCGATGAGTATGAGTGTAAAGATGAAATATTGTTGCAATATCATAAAAGGTGCCAGAAGTTGATGAAAAGATTCAAGTGTGTTAAAATCAGCCATATACCAAGAGAGCAGAACTTGAAGCAAATAACTTGGCTCAACTAGCATACGGATATCGGCTCGCCAGAAATAGCTTGGAAATAGCCGATATTGAAAAGGCCGATTGGCGCACAAAAATTCGAAATTTTTTGAGCAATCCATCCCAACCTACGAGATAAGAAGTGTTGGCATCTCTTAAGGTCACGCGGAAAGAAACACGTGACCGCGGGAGAGCCAAGGGTTTAAGTCACTTGCACTATTTAACCAAATAATCCACATCCAGTACAAGTACTAGATATGTATTATAAGGTGGGTCATGAATATCCGCAAGCGGACGGATAACCCGTTGTAGCATTTCACCCGAGAGTATTCAAGGGTATCGTATTTATATTTTCCCAAAGGAAGACATGGTTGATAAGAGTACTTATGCTCATGGTGTTACAAAAGAGTGATGAAGTAATCACATTCCAATGCAGGGGTTAGGAGCAATAAATTGAGGATAGTGTGACACACACCAAGGCAATGCATTCTCTAATAAAAGGGATAGAGGCAATCCTAGATAAAGCTAAACTAGACTAGCAGACCACTACTCCTAATGATACAACATTCATATGAGTGCGCAGCTTCTACCTAACATCCAAGATCATGCAAGCGCAAGCAAGCGTCTAATGCCTAGGCATCATCGGGAGATCCGTCTTACGCGAGGTCCGCCTCGCGACTCCGGCCTTTTAGACTCCTATGCCATGCCCGAACGTGGAGGATTACTTTGGATGACAAGGCTGTCACTTCTTGTCACCTACCTCTACAAACCGTGGGACACGAAGCACATTCAAAGGTGGGTAGATAACCCCAGCACCATGCCGGCGTCACTAACCACAACTCTAGATCCCTCGAGGCACCCCAATCCTACGGATCGACATGGTGGCAAATCTAGAGCACCCTTGCGGGACGATGAACCCGAAACCTATTCATAAGAACACTAGTCTAACTAGCATAAGCCAGACGAAAGGATCAAAGCTAGCACTAAGTCATGCAAAGGCGTTCGTCGCTCAAGAATGAGCGACGAACGGCAATCAACCAAGTAAGATCAAGAGTAATCGATGATCAAGTATGAACGAACGAAGAACATTCGATATGTGTTCATCTTCTATTAATGAAGAACGAAGAACGAACGATGAACTCATATGAACGAACGATGAACGATCAAGCAAGATCATGACTACTCTGTCAAGCTCATGACAAAGATATAAACGAAAGTATTCCATATATAAAAGATCAAGTCTTACAAAGAGAGGATACAAGAGCTATACCCAATTCTCCACAAGACCTTGGGAGCAATGAGGCAGCCCACTACTAAGCCTAGCACTACCTAGAAAGCCTCTAAACTTCTAATGTGAGGAGAGAATGATCCTTGTGTTGTTGTGTGTGTTAAGGAGGGGGGTACCCCTCCTTATATAGGCTTGAAAGGTCGGCTCCCGGAGGCGGTTTCGTAGGTCGGTGGCATTTAATGCGCGTGGAACCGACCTCCGGAGGCGGTGGGCAAACCGCCGGAGAAAAGTGGGCCGGGGGGCCACCATCCTGGTTCGGCCGAACCACCCCGGTGGGTTCGGCCGAACCGGTCCCGGCCCCTCCTGGGCTGGGCTTTGGCAGTTGGCTCCCCCACTGGATGTTGGTCTTTGATCCAGGTGCTTGTGGCCTTCTTTGTGTTGTATTTCGTGGTCATTGGCCTTTTATCTTGGAGTTGATTCCCGCGGCGAAGTGGAAGTTTTGTAAAAGTGTTGATTTGTCGCCTCGGGGCCTGGAATTCATCATTATCCACCCGCACACTAAAAATCTAGAGGTACAAGTGGAACTAGGTTATTTCTAAGTAAAATGCGTGTAAGACATGCCTAATCCTTCTCATTTATTTGACTAATTGACGGTCGAAATTGGTCGTAACGACCGTCAACAAGTCCCCCAAGCTTACCCCTTGCTCGTCCCGAGCAAGTAGTAGAACTTTAGGTTGTTGATCAGGAGTTGCTATAATGCCTACTTCTCAAAGGTACCAAGTGTATAACAAAGATACTCATCCTTGAGTTGAATAAGTTGGCAATGGTAACTCACCCTTCCCCTTAGTCCTCATGGGGCTTTGTGCTTTTCACTTTACCTTGGGCGGTTGAGAGAGAGAACGGTGTATAGAGCATTTATTTTCTCTTCCCTTGTCTTGCTTTTTATTCTCCGGAAGTTTTCAAAGGATTTTTTTTTTCAAGTAAAACCACGTTCCACAAGTGATACTCTCGAATCGCTCTAGTGGTGTTTGTATTCCTCACCAAGGCATGTGTATTGCCTCATCCTACATCTAATAGGCTTTTGTGGAGCTCAAGGTAGGATATGAAATGAGGCATACTTGCATTCATATTTTGCAAAACCAAAAGAGTGGATCCACGGAGATAGCAAGTCATACAATCGTAGATCAAGATGTGCAAGTGTGAAAATGATGGTGGTGGTGTATGTGACTACTCCTTTTTTTTTTGTTTCACCTCTTTTTATTTTGGATTTTGGGCATGGCTATCTTTTCTTCTTTCTTTTTCCATGCTCGAAATGAGAGCAGCTTTTTTTTTTTTTTTTTTTCTTTTTCTCATGCTCATCTTTTGTGAGCCTTATTTTCTTTTTCTTTTGCATAGCCATGCCTTCTTTTGATATTTTAAGAGAGGTGATAAAATGTGAGGAGTGTCTTTATTTTGGTGGATGGCATGACATGTTGCTAACTTCCGGTGTAGAAGTGTAGCATATGAGGTGGAATGTGTACGTGATCTTGATCATGAGAGTATGAAAAGCATCTCACTAGGGTCACACAATTTTGATAAAGCTCAATGAAGTAACAAGTAGCAAATGAGTAAGGTTTTCAAAGGAAATTTGCATATGGCTTTGGTAGGAATTTATCATCACTTGGGAACTTATAGATTTCGCAATTTTTGGGAACAAAATTCCGGAGATTTCAAGTTCAACTTAGGACAAGATCATAGCAGCTCTTTTTACCATATCATCATCTCACAACAACTTAGGTGCAGCTCAAGCATGTGCAGCCCACAAGTTTCAGGTTCTAAGCAAGTTTTGCCAGCCAACAAACTCAAAACTAGGAGAGTTCTAAATTATAAACTAGGCACATGAGAGAAATAGAGCAACTATTCATCATCTCAACATAGAAAGACTAGCAGCATACTTGCAGCGCATAAAAGGAAACTAAGCTACTTCTTTTTGTTCTTTTTAGTTTTATCATTTTTATTTTGTTTTTCATATGAGAGGCAAGAACAAGCAAAAACAGGAGACAATAAAGGATACAAGTTGCGATACATGATACCTTAGCGAGGGGTGCTGCCCCCCAAGCTTGTTCTTGCTCATGGGTTTGGTGGAATGAACCCCATGTGACGGAAGTAAGCCAAAAGATCGGCTCGTTGTTGCTCCGTCATGTTGGTGAGGGCGGTGAGCTGGGTGTCGGTGCGCTCTTGCCATTGATGAGTTTGCAAGATGTGTTGGTTGAGCGCATACTCGGTGTCTTCCGCCGTGGTTTGGAGTCTTCCCATTTGTGAGGAGAGGTTGTTCATCTCCTGCTCAAAGTTGTAGCCTTGGGCTGATCCGGAGTCGGTGGAGTGTTCCTCCCATTGTTGTTGTGGAGAAAACAGCCCCGGGCCATATCCCGGAGTTTGCCACGCCGATCCCCCGGCCATGTGAGGTGGCGGGGCTGGGTACCCACCGGGAGAAAGCCCGGGGTGGCTGTACCCCGGCCCGCCATGAGCCGTGGGCTGCGGTGTGGGCATCTCGGAGGTAGATGGCTGTTCCGATCTGTGCGCCCCCTGCGAGAAGATACACTCCTGCGAGACCGCTCCGCTTCTTGGAGCTCAATGGTTAGATTTTTGAGAGTATACAAACGAAGGTCCGGGTTAGGTAACCGAAACTCGTTTGTATATCCCACAAAATAATATATGAGGGAATCGTTCGGACCATTCTTAAGAGAGTGACCTTGAATAAGATAATCTTTATTTATAAGAGAGCGAGGTGTAGCAAGGTATTCAACATTAGCATCATGTAAAGCTCCCACCCGCATGGCAATTCGTGTCACTAAAGAGGTACATTCAATTGGTCCTATCGTCCCAAGATTTTCTATCCATTGGCGAATCATGGCTTTCACGGGAGCAATCTTAATTTTATCAACCGCAGCAAAAAGAATTTTTAGCTCATCCTCGCGCACAATTCGAATATCACTCCTTGGAAAAAGAGTGATAGCAATCCACATGTGCATAAAACGCAAGGTAGGATGATGGATGTGATTAGTTCTAGGTCGCACGCAATTAGGAAGACCCGTAATCCTCTCCCAAAAAGCATGCTTTGAAAACTGAGGAAGGGCACCATCCAAGTCGGTATTGCAGCGAGTATTAAAGCCAAGAAGAGTGCTAAGTTCTTTCCAAGTCAAACGGTAGGATTCACGGAAAAACCGAAAAGAAATTCCTTCATCTACCGTTCGTAGGGTGCATAAAAACTGAAGTGTAAGCAAGCGGGAACCCGGCTCATCTACACTAGCAAAATCTGTCCACCCTAAGGCTTTAAATACTTGAGCAAATTCAGCATCCATACCTATTTTGTGCAGCAGCTCCGTGTCAAATGCTCGCGTAGGAGCAAAGAGGCGGTGTTGGAGAAGCGTGTAGGTGTGCGTCTCGTACTCGCCCACTAAGTCGAGGTCGGTGTCGGTGAGGAGACGATGCTCGATGTTGCCCTCTTGCCCTTCTTCCTCGACTTGTGGTGGTGAACTTGGCGGTGACTCGACTACGGGGCGTGCGCGGGTGCTTCGACGTGAAGAGCTTGAACTTGAGCGTGAGCTCAAGGACCTCTTGATCGACCCGAACAGCTTCTTGGCACCGGTCATGGCTGCACACAAAGAGAGCAAGAACACAAGAACAACAACTCCGAACGGGTTATGTGAGGGAAAAATCAAATTGGCGACACCGTCGGTTGTTCATGTGAGCAAGAAATCGCAACTCGAGAAAACCAAACAAAAACAAATCAAACCAAAAACTAGAAAGCACACCAAGAACAAAAGATTTCTGCAGAATTTTTAGGCAATGAGCAAGTGAGGGCAATGGAAAACTTGAGAGCAATGAGAATGAAGTGAGTGAGGAGTGGAAATGATAGTGTGAGAGGGGGAGAGAGTTCTGGCCCGGCCACCTCTACTTATAGCTCACGAAGTAGCCGTTTTTGAACGTTAGGAGGGGCATATGACCGTTGGAAAAAAGACAGACCGAGCAACGGTCATAGCAGTTCGGCCGAACCAAGGAGGTGGGTTCGGCCGGCCTGCTGTGGGTCCCTCTTGCTCCCCCTTTTGGCCCATAGCCCCCACCGGCCAAATGATCATTGACCATGGTTGCTACGTCCAGATATTCCTCGTAAATATTTGCTCAATAAGAAATCCAAAGAAAGTTGCCTCAAATTCAACTTTATTCGAAAAATCAAATCTCGAGAAAAAGTGTTGGAGAAAATTCCAACATGCAAAATTGTTTTTGGGTTTTGTATAAGGATACAAGGGTTGTCCAAAAGTTTCAAACAAAAGTAGGAAAATTTGGACGTAAAAGGATTTTGGTTTTCAAATTTTATATGCATGGTGAGTGAAAAAAAAAAATCGAATATGCTGGCGGAAAATCCAAATAAATGAAATGAAAATTTTCTTGTGATAAAATAGAGTATGCAGGGAGGTTTTTAAATGCATGTGGTGGAAAACAAAATCAAAAAGAAATCGAAAGATAATACCGATTTATCCTGTCGGCTAGGGCTTCGCCATTTTAAGTCCGGCGAGCGAGGACTTCTCCATTTCTTTTCATCCTTGTGGTGCAGGCCCTTTCCCCGGAGAGGAGGATGAAGATGGCTGCACCTTCTTCACTTGCCACACTTGGTTGGGCTTTGTTGATGTAGGTGGCTTTGTGTCTTGAAGGACTCGGCTTCTTGGCCCATAATCCCGGCCTTGCTGTTGCAGTGCTTCTTGGGTTGGTACCATGACGGATTCTCAATTTTGTCAAGTTGCTTCCAAAAGGCGACGAGACTATCCGTCTTTCTTGGTGTCACTTCAACTTCACGGATGTTTGAGGGATTTGGCCCATACTTGATCTTGATCATTGAGCATTGTTCTTTTCTTGGTTGAAACTCAAACTTTTCCTCCTTCCCATTGATGTGGAATCGGATTTCTCCATTCCCAACATCAATTTGGGCGTTTGCGGTACTCGAGGAAGGGACGTCCCAAAATGAGGGGCGTGTTCTTGTCAATATCCATCTCAAGCACCACAAAGTCCACCGGTATGAAGTTGCCTCGAATTTTTACCGGCACGTCTTCGGCTATTCCCGCGGGGTAGCGGACCGAAGAGTCCGCCAATTGCAACCTCATTGGTGTAGGAGTCAAGGTTGTGTAGCTCAAACGATCAAAGACTTCTTTGGGCATCACGCCGACGCTTGCCCCAAGATCACATAAGGCTTGGTCGAAGTGGTGTGCCCCAATGGAACATGATATTGTGGGGCAGCCAGGGTCCTTCTTCTTTTCTCGAAGCCGATTGAGTATAGCTGCGCTACACTCCTCTCGTGAGCTTGACCATTTCCTCGTTGGGTAATGGTCTCTTGTTGTTGAGGATGTCTTTAAGGTAACGTGCATATGTGGGTACTTGCACCATGTCCAACAATGGCACGTTGACATGAATCCTTCGGATGGTCTCGACGAATCGAGCAAATTGTTCATCCTCCTTTGGCTTCCTGTTTCGTGAGGGAATGGCAAGAAGCTTGTGTCTTGAAATTCAATTCCATTCTTCCCGTCACTTGGCTTCGGTTCTTCTTCTTTTTCTTTGGTAGTAGAAGGGCTTTCCTCCTCCGGTTCGTTCCTGTTCTTCTTTGCTGCATGGTTAGGATATGGCGGATCCCGAGTGGATTTTCCTCCCCTCGTGGTAACCGCATTAACATTTTCCAAAGAAGACTCGGGTTGCCCCGGGATCTTCCCAGAATTAGAACCAGGAATAAGAGCAGCTAGCTGAGCAACTTGGGTTTCAATCATTTTATTAAAGCTCAGCTGATTTTTGAAAGCGAGAGGAGAAGCCTTCTATTTGTGCAGTTATGTTTTCTAAGACTTTGTCGTTGGCAGCAAGCTTTTTGTTGATAGATTCGTTGATTTTAGCTTGGCCATAAACCAAATCTTTCAAGGAAGGCTGATTATTGTTAAAGCCAGAAAAATTGTTACCTCCTTGATATGATGGTCGGTTTTGGTTGTACCCTTGTCCTCCGTTTGGACGATACCCGTTGTTGTTGTTCATGTAGAATGCTTCTTCATGGGTATGGGGGCAATCCTTCCCCATGTGGCCGGTGTTCCCACATTCCTCACACGTCATGTGTGAGTCCAATGCATGAACACCACCATTTGCGTTGTGTTCATCCAAGCGTTTTATGAGGAGGTCAACCTTGGCGGACAGCATGTCCACCTCCTTGACAGGGTGTACGCCTCTTGAGCGTGTTTGGAGTCGATCATCGCTCCACCCTTGATTGGAGACCATCTTCTCTATGAGTTCTTTTGCTTGGGCAATGGTTTTGGAGAAGAAGGCTCCTCCAGCAGCGGCATCCATATGTCCACGGGTTGTTGGTGTCAACCCGTTGTAGAAGTGTTGAAGAATGAGCCATTCCTCCATCCCGTGGTGAGGACAGGCCAGAATGTATTCTTGAAGCCTTTCCCATGCCTCGGGCATGGATTCATTTGTCGCTTGCTGGAAACTTGCAATTCTTCCACGAAGGGCATTGGTTTTACCCATCGGGAAAAACTTGGCGAGGAACGCCGTGGAACATTTGTCCCAAGTGTCAATGCTTGCACGATTGGCATAAAACCATTGTTTCGCCTTCCCAAGGAGGGATAGGGGAAACAGGCGAAGTCCGATAGCATCTTGGTTGACTCCGGCCGTGGCTGATGTGTTGCATATCTCCAGGAACTGTTGGAGATGAGAGTTGGCGTCCTCGGAGGCCTTTCCACAAAAGGGAATGGCTTGCACCATAGTGATGAGGCTAGACTTGATGTCAAGTCCTGCGGCACCAGCGTCGACGTTGGGCCCAATGGGCACCTTGGCGACGGAGGGCGCAGAGTAGTCACGAAGGTTCCTTTCAGCCATGAGTGTTGAGGTTGATGGTGCGGAAGATGCGGGCTCGCTTGTCGTGGGTTCTTGAGGAGAGACAACGACGCGAGGTCGAGTCTTTCTCGCAAGAGCCTCGGGATTATCAACGAAGTTTTTCGGCAAGTTGAATCCACGCATGCACTATCCTGTTTTCACATTGAAGAGAAAACAGATCAAGGTTAGCCTGCAAAGGTAATGATTAAAGCATCATCAAGTGTAATCATGAACATTCATTGTATTCTTATTAACCAATGTCTTCCCCGGCAACGGCGCCAGAAATGCTTGTTGGCATCTCTTAAGGTCACGCGGAAAGAAACACGTGACCGCGGGAGAGCCAAGGGTTTAAGTCACTTGCACTATTTAACCAAATAATCCACATCCAGTACAAGTACTAGATATGTATTATAAGGTGGGTCATGAATATCCGCAAGCGGACGGATAACCCGTTGTAGCATTTCACCCGAGAGTATTCAAGGGTATCGTATTTATATTTTCCCAAAGGAAGACATGGTTGATAAGAGTACTTATGCTCATGGTGTTACAAAAGAGTGATGAAGTAATCACATTCCAATGCAGGGGTTAGGAGCAATAAATTGAGGATAGTGTGACACACACCAAGGCAATGCATTCTCTAATAAAAGGGATAGAGGAAATCCTAGATAAAGCTAAACTAGACTAGCGGACCACTACTCCTAATGATACAACATTCATATGAGTGCGCAGCTTCTACCTAACATCCAAGATCATGCAAGCGCAAGCAAGCGTCTAATGCCTAGGCATCATCGGGAGATCCGTCTTACGCGAGGTCCGCCTCGCGACTCCGGCCTTTTAGACTCCTATGCCATGCCCGAACGTGGAGGATTACTTTGGATGACAAGGCTGTCACTTCTTGTCACCTACCTCTACAAACCGTGGGACACGAAGCACATTCAAAGGTGGGTAGATAACCCCAGCACCATGCCGGCGTCACTAACCACAACTCTAGATCCCTCGAGGCACCCCAATCCTACGGATCGACATGGTGGCAAATCTAGAGCACCCTTGCGGGACGATGAACCCGAAACCTATTCATAAGAACACTAGTCTAACTAGCATAAGCCAGACGAAAGGATCAAAGCTAGCACTAAGTCATGCAAAGGCGTTCGTCGCTCAAGAATGAGCGACGAACGGCAATCAACCAAGTAAGATCAAGAGTAATCGATGATCAAGTATGAACGAACGAAGAACATTCGATATGTGTTCATCTTCTATTAATGAAGAACGAAGAACGAACGATGAACTCATATGAACGAACGATGAACGATCAAGCAAGATCATGACTACTCTGTCAAGCTCATGACAAAGATATAAACGAAAGTATTCCATATATAAAAGATCAAGTCTTACAAAGAGAGGATACAAGAGCTATACCCAATTCTCCACAAGACCTTGGGAGCAATGAGGCAGCCCACTACTAAGCCTAGCACTACCTAGAAAGCCTCTAAACTTCTAATGTGAGGAGAGAATGATCCTTGTGTTGTTGTGTGTATTAAGGAGGGGGGTACCCCTCCTTATATAGGCTTGAAAGGTCGGCTCCTGGAGGCGGTTTCGTAGGTCGGTGGCATTTAATGCGCGTGGAACCGACCTCCGGAGGCGGTGGGCAAACCGCCGGAGAAAAGTGGGCCGGGGGGCCACCATCCCGGTTCGGCCGAACCACCCCGGTGGGTTCGGCCGAACTGGTCCCGGCCCCTCCTGGGCTGGGCTTTGGCAGTTGGCTCCCCCACTGGATGTTGGTCTTTGATCCAGGTGCTTGTGGCCTTCTTTGTGTTGTATTTCGTGGTCATTGGCCTTTTATCTTGGAGTTGATTCCCGCGGCGAAGTGGAAGTTTTGTAAAAGTGTTGATTTGTCGCCTCGGGGCCTGGAATTCATCATTATCCACCTGCACACTAAAAATCTAGAGGTACAAGTGGAACTAGGTTATTTCTAAGTAAAATGCGTGTAAGACATGCCTAATCCTTCTCATTTATTTGACTAATTGACGGTCGAAATTGGTCGTAACGACCGTCAACAGAAAGAACCGCCCCGTGGATTGCCACGAGCCAACATTGTCCCGTATTATTACTTCCGCGGGCACGGAGCACTAATTTAAATTGCAAACATACCGGGCCGGGCCGAAGTTGCAAAAATTTAAACAAGCATAACCCAGGGTTAGTTTGCCACATCTATTTCTACTGTAGACCTTAATTGGGCTTTCTAGGTCGTTCCTCACCGTATAAATGTGTTGGTGATTTTTAATATGACCCGTAGTGTACGGCATATCCCGACACGGCTCGATACCAGCTGTGACACCCCTACCTCGCGGAGCGAGAGGGATTGTCGAACAGGATCGTATCGGGAGACATTCGACGAAGCGAACGTTCATTGCACATACATCGGGAATACATTCAGCATTTTATTACATGGAGAACACTACTTGAGTAACAAGTTTCATACATGATCTCTTAATTATTACAAGCCATTGTCCGAATTTCAGATTTACAATACATAAGTGAAGTGTGATCTTTCAATACTTGATAATGTCTTTGCGGAAGCGTAAATATCTCGACGGTACATATATATATAACTCAACTTAGGAGAACCACACCAGCCCATACGGCATGGCCTCACTCTTGAGTCGGTGAAGCGGGAACCCACTCCACGGTCCACTCCGGAGGTTCCTCGCCTTGACACACATACTTCCCGCAGCAATCACAATAATCGGGCTGCGGGAATCCTGAAAATAGTTTCAACACAAACCCTGAGTATCTAATATACTCCGCAAGGCTTACCCGTCAAAAAATGGTTCTAAGAACCCACCCTAACATGCAGGGGGCTTGACCTGGCTTGCGGGAACTTGCGAAAACAGCATCTAAGGAATTTGTCTAACTCATATTTTTAGCCAAGTTAAGAGGGTTGGAACATGAATGTAAATTTAATGAGCATTTCTAACAAACATGGTTGCAATACATGAAGTAGTTCTTCAAAATCAGCAAGATTAATCATCATATTCACTTTGTTACTACGATGCAATCTGCTCGAGACAAGTGGTACTCATCACCGCGAGGGACGGCGATATATATCGATTTACACCCTGCAGGGGAAACCCAAATGCACGACATACGCATCATTTAAGAACACGTATGGCCACCTTTCACAAGATTATCATAGATATGAGCCGGGTCCACCCTCCGAGTGTGCATTCCACATGCAACCACAGTAGCGTCGGGTCCAAGGGTAATAACACACCCTCCATCTACTCACAAACCCGTGCATCCACCGTGACCAACACTTTGCACAAAGGGTGGAGCGACCGTCCAACACTACGACTCTCAAGTTACATCGGTTTTCCAACTCCCATACGAAGGTATGCATTTGGTACACAACTCAATACTTGCTCGCGGAGTCACAACGAACGGTCCTTAACCGACACGCACGGGGCTATGGCGAACAAGGGCCAACCTTGCCACCGCTTTCCAACACATGCACTCCCCGTACGGTCTCCAATTTATTCATGTGCGAGTAACCAAAAATTTATCCCTAGACCGGGTGATCTCCAAATCACTCGGTGTTGCTACCGGTGACTCATTTAAGCATGGCCATTCTATCGAAAAAGGATTATACCTATCCAAGACCATAGGATACAGGAGTCTAGTGCAACTAGGTTTCCGAGCAACTCCTAAACTTAAATGCACAGTACACCATAGACGTATGTGAAAATAAAGAGACTTTAAAACATAGGTCATGCTCCGGGGCTTGCCTTGATTCGGCTCGTAGTCAGCACACTCGAACTCGCTCACTTCAAGTTGGTGCCCTCCTTGATCTTCGGTTCCGGTCGAGGTTCCTATATGAATGCATATGAAGTGCATGAGCAACGGATGAATTTCGTTTTTATATAGTTCATGGAACTTCCTCAATAATATAATGTAACGAAACGTTTGCATAAATTAAACATGTTATTGAGTGGTGATGATATGGTCATGATGGTAAGTGTGGTTAGTTTCGTGGGGACAACCTTCTAATTAGGTAAACTTTCCATCATTTAGTATAAATGTACCTGCTGGTTTTTGAGATCAAGAAAATAGGGTATAATTTCTTATTACTTAGTATGCAAGAGGTTGATGCTCATTTCTTAGGATGAAGTTTTATCACTTCGTTATACATCGTGCACCAATAGTACGCATCATTTCATGTGGGTTTGCTGTGATTAACCTACACCATATCTGACCGTTCTTGCCCAAAAAGATAAACGTGATTATGGTCTGTTTAATTGTGCCCTGTAAGTGTGAAAAATCATCTAACCATAACCGCAAGTAAAAAGGGCAATTTGAGCTTAGCCCATTATCAGCCATTTTATTTCACTAAGTCAAGGTTAACAGGTTGCTTGTGAAGCCATCTTAAGGTGTCCAACTCTTAATATTTTGTTACAGAACTTAGGTGATTCATGTTGGTTGATGTAAAGTACATAACTCAAGGTTTACAACGAGCCTATAGCTGTTTCATTTGGAGCTGTATTCAAAAAGTTATTGAATTTCAAAAACAGCAAGTTGTCACGCAGGCATAACGGTTTAGCATCTTAGAGTGCTTAAATCTTCATTTTTCTACACATGAAGTACTGGGATTAGGCTACTACGTTAAAGTACAAGTTATCTACTTTCCAAAGAGCCTTTGCTCAAGCAGTTTGGATCCGGGGTCCACAAGTTACATCATTTTTAAAATGCAATCTTGTTAAGCAGTTTGGTCACGATAGCATTTTCATCTCACTCAAAAATTAATTTTTACTATATAACCATAGGTGTTCATGTACACCATGTTAAAGTACATGTCACAAGCTTTCCAATGCGCTTTGAATCGTTCAAATCCGTGGCGTATAACTCGAGTTATGATTTTTCTAAAATCCTTAACCGTTACGAAATTTCAGCACGATTCGAAATATTTCTAAGTGTCGCGCGCGGGAGGGGCTCGCCGGAGCGGCGGTGGCGCTCACCGACGGCGCGTTAGGGCTCGCCGCAGGGGTCGGGCTTGGCCGCCTGTGCACGGTTTTCGACGGCGCACCGCTTGGTGGGGGTGGCGAGGTGAGGGGGTGGACGGAGCTTCGCTCGCGTCGAGCTATGGCGGGTGCGGCGGCTCCGGCGTGGGAGCTCGTGCTCACCACTGCGCGAAAGAAGGGGCGGTCAAGGCTGAGAGCATCACCTGCTCGAGGGGAAGCCCGGCGCGGGGTCGAAGAAGGAGGAGGTGGCCCGGAGTGAGCTGGCGTCGACGGGGTGGCGGGGGCGCGGTGACCGGCAGGTGGAGAAGAAAGGGAATGCCTTCACCGTCCGGGCTCGGTTTGACCCGGGGAGGGACGTGATGTTCAGCTAGGCCCTTGAGCACATTCTAGAGGTGGAGGCGGAGCATGAGCTCACCCGGGCGCGGCGCAATTGAGCTCGCCGGCGTCGAGGGGGAAAACGGGAGCTTCTCGGATTCCTTTGGAATTTGAGGCTCGCGAGAGGAAAGGAGGAGGCCGGGGACTGGGTGGGAGTTGCGCAGGAGCTGGGCGAAGCAACTTCACGCAAATGAGGGGCTGCGGCGCAAGGAGAGGCGGCGCACGGGGAAAAGGCCCGGACGGCGGCCATGGCGAACTTCTCTCCCCGCCATCGACGGCCGAGCGCGCACGCTTCGAGGCGAAGCTTCCGGACGATGGGCGACGCGTGGAGTCGCACGGAGCGGCGAGGACGGGCGGCGCCTAACCGGCATGGGCACCGGCGGCGAACGCCGCCGACGGTGGCCCCGGCCATCGTGCCGGCCCCTGTTCAATTGTTATTCTCACAATTTACAGTTTTGCCACTGCTGTCCTCCTCTGTAAATGGCTCATAAAATTTGATCCTTTTGACATTTTTGCGAACCAAAATTTCTGTGGTTCCACTGGATTATGTGGAACAACTTTCCTTATAGGCCAAAGTTCAAATTCGAAGTGTAAAAATTTATAAAAATTGTTGAACAGGTGCTGTTTCTGCTTAGAGTTGGATTTTTCTAGGGATTTGTGCTGTCCCAAAAATTCAGGAAAAATGTCCTAAATTCATGTCTTGATGTGTTCTACCAGATTGTGCAAAAATTTGGGGTTACCATTTTGGAGAAAGTTTGAGATCTCAAGAGCTAGGGTTTTGGGAACAATAAAACCCTAATAGGGATTTAACCTATTATTTCATGTGATTAGCCGGATGATTTTTGCTTTGCACATGCAAATCTCCTGTTAACACAGTAACATTGTGAATTTGTGACACGGGGTGTCACACTTAAAAGGTAACTCGAGCAAAAACCATAACTTTATTGTTGGTATAACAATGAATTTGTAGCATGAAGACGTCCGAATGCCCTAGCCGCTCCGGTTCCTCCGGATCCTCGATGTCCTGCGGGGGAGGGGGGGGGGTAGCTGGTAGAAGTGTTGTTACCCGAGGAGTTGTCGAGGTAGTGGTGCTTGGTCGCTGCCTTGAGAAACTGTTCCTTGTGTGGTTTCAACCTCATTCCCGGTCGGTAGGACTCGGAGGGTCGTGATCCTTCGCGATCCTCGCCCCACGAGCACCGGCAATGAAGTCGTCGCTACTCGTCCGACTCATAGTCCATGGTAGCAAGGTGGGCACCTTGCGACCCTCCGTGACAGCGAGCAACACAAGAGCATTCAATGTGCTCGACATCACCACACCGTCGATAGCGGAATGGGGTCCCAACATTGGTGCATCCAATGGCCAAGCACAAGGCAGCGGAAGCACCGGCGATGGAGGTGGCATGAAGATTGCAGTTAGTGATAGGTGGGAACACTGCAATAGGACAGGGGAAGTGCAGTGATTTCTGCGAAATAGCGAGGGAAGGGGAAGGTGGCATGTGGCATGCGGCCGGCGGACATGGAGGAACAAATGCAATAGGGGTTGGCCAAGATGCGTGTGGAAGGAGTGACTCGGTGTTGGTGGTTCGAGGATCGGTGTCGTATAGGCTGTCGAGCGGTGAGATGGGGAGAGGCTGCATGGACTTCGGGGAGGCATGGGGAACCCGAGGGCGGGTCCGAGAGAGGTTGTCATTGGGAGTTGCATCCGGAGTCATCCCCGGGAAGGAACTCGTTTCCCGCCGTGCCGTGGCGGGGGATGAGGTAGGTAGGGGTTGGCTGGTTGGGGGAGGTGGGCTACTTGGGCTCTGTTGGGAAACAACCGATAGTATGTGGGCTGGGGTGAATGGTGGTGCTGACTGTGGTGCACCCGGGCCGCAAGGGTGGGCCGATGGCACCCAATTTGAGAGGAGCATTGCTCGCTGGTACTGCGGGGCACACAACGGGCTCGAGCTATGGAAGGAGAGGATATTGGATCCATGGCCGAGAGCTCGAGGAGTAGGACAAAGCATGCAAATCAATGAATGGGTGATAGCAGCCTCGAAAGACTCCTGGCTAGATCCGGGTCACGGGGAAATCGTCGGAGAGGTGGACAAGCAAGTAGGTCATGGCGGTCCGGATGAGGAGGGAGTTGGAAGTGGTTGGCTAGTGTGGGAAGTTACCTAGAGGTCCGTGGACTCGAGGAGGGGGAGCGAAGGAGGGAGCAGTAAAAAGCTTTCCCCGGGTGAGTAGGGAGGGAGATCTTTGTCTGTCGAGGCGACCCCAATGAGGGGCAAGGGTGCTCTGGAAGCTAGATAAGGTAGCGGAGGGGAGCTCCATGGGCACCAACACAATGAGCTACTGTATTGGCAGGCAACGGTCTCTATAGAGCGGGTATCTTGAGGCGATGTTAAAATGCACATTTTTAGGGATGGAAACCAGGTCGGTCGAGTTTGAGTAGAAACACACCCAAAAAAGTGAACCCACGACGAGGCCCACACGGTGCCGGCGGCATAGCATCTCCGCCGCCATGCCGAGATCCGGCCACTCTTCGAATGGATCTAGACGCGGCTTGTCCAACCTCACCACACCGCTCGTAGTCACCCCGAACCCACCTCCGTTCACTATGCATCGTTCCGGATCCGAGTTCGAGGCCGCTGCATAAGCGGAAGAAGAGAGGCGCACCGGATCCGTTGTCGTCCATCACGTGCTGCTCGTTATCGCCGGGATCTGCTGATTCCCACCGCGTATCGCTGACCATTGCACGCTGCTCGTCATCGCCTGAATCTGCCATAATCAACCACGCACGTGCTCATTGTGGCCCTAGCTCGAGGCCAATGCATAAGGGGAGGAAGAGGGGCACCCCGATCTACCGTCGTCCACCGCATGCCGTAGGTTGCCGCCCGGATCCGTTGTTGTCCATTGTGTGTCACCATCTCGTTGGCCATAACTACGCACCCACTTATATACTGCAAGAGGATAATGTATGATAGTAGCACTTTTTCTCTTAGAGTATCCCAAGGTTTCATCAAATCCACGAGAGAACAAGCAGAACCTTTACTAATTATTGATTGCTAATAGGTTTTCAATGGTTTGTGTGTATGAAATGGACGAGAGTTGTTTGTATGCTAAGCGGAGAGGTAAGGGCTCGCTTAGCACATCGAACACAAGTATCTAGATATGGGAGGTATTAAAATAGGTGGCGAGATATCAACTCTTGTATAAGTGAAGTTAACTCCAAGATTACATATGTCTTTACGAGTTGACTCTTGGTCTTCTTTTATAGTCATGGGGAATCACAACTTTACATGACCATCCTGCCCCTAGACGAATGCCCTCGGAACTACTAAGAGGCGGTAACTCCCGAGGGCATTACGGACAATTCTCTCGACGCGCGAATTAATGGCAGCTTAGCTGCCGCAAGGCTGGAGGGCACTCGTGGGAAGACACTTCGCCTAGGCTCCTGCTCTTCGCCTTGGAGCCAGCTTGGGGAGTGACCGGCATCTTCGCCGTCGGCCGCATGCTTTGCTTCGTGTCACGCAATCTACTTTAGCACTCCGCACCATCGCTCGGCCATCGCTTCGCTAGGTTACCTGCGCATCCATTTAGTCGGTTGGTGTTAGTAGTTAGGGAAAGGCAAAGGACTCGGGCCCATCCAGCGAGGTGGAGGACTACGGGGCGGAGGCGTGCACTCCGCGCGAGCGAACTCCACGCTAGACCCCCAACAAGAGTAAGAAACAGTAAATACTAACAGGGATTGTAACAAGATAATGAAGGATTTTCTCCTTAGGATTGGTTCACTAGCATGCAAGTTCGATCTCATTAACTCGGGATGATGAACTTAGTATTCTACAAGAAGGTGGTTTTGTTCACCCCGGCTTGTCACATGCAAGAGGCTATTAGCTCCCCACTGGTTTCTTGCACTATATGATGAGCAAAAGCGTAATTGCAATTTACACCAATGATGATAAGAATAGATGGATCCATCTTTATAACGAGTTGAATGCATCGCAAAGACTAGTTCATCAATAGAATTTCAATGAAGATAAGAGTTTTACATAGCTAGATCCCCGCACCGAGAGAAGAGAATATGAGACTACTCACTCATCCTACCATGAAACATGGTGGAGGATGATGAATGTTGCTAGAGCACGCCCATCCGGATCCGGTCGGATTTTACTTGTCCTTCATCATTACTATCCTGAAACCCTAGTTTTGCAGTAGTTGTTCTCCTCTAATCGTCTCTCTCTTCGTGGGTATTCTTTCTTTCTTTATCTACGACAGCTTCCGGCTCGGGCGTTCAACGACTCGACTTGTACTTGGACTAGGCTTTCCTTTTCTTTGCATTGGGCCTCACTTTTGGGCTTCACTCAATTGCGTCGATCGGTGCATCAAGTGCGCTGATCAGCGCGGCTCACCATCTTGGTCCTTCCATCCTTGCTCGTCGATCCTTGTCCATAATAATCCTATTTTTCACCTATTTCTTGCATTACACTAAAAAAGAGCAACTACAAATATATGCGATTATGGGGTTAATTATAAGCATATGTTGTCAAACAAAGATGTAAAACACCTCTTTTTGACATGTAAAACATGTATCTAGAAGATGCCAATACCAACCATCTCGCGCCGCTCGTCGTTGCCGGGATGTGCCTCCGTCCGTCGCGCACACTCGGCGTCCACCCATATCCGAGGTTTCGGTCCATCGTGCACGCACCGGAGGCTGGGACGGTGCGGGGAGGGAGGGAGGCTAAGGCGGTTTTGGGTTAGGGTTAGAGTTGCTTTTGTATTCGATGGAGAACTGAAAGGCTGGTCCTGGTTGGGCTGCTTATTAGTGGTGGGCCGCTAACCGGGCCATTGACATAAGTTGTTAGTAGCGGTGGGTGACATTGTAGAATGTCTCTACAGATAGGTTTCTATTTGTAGTGGCGGGTGACTTTGTGGGCTGCCGCTAGCGATGAGATGTCTTTTGGCTGCCTATACTACATTTTGGTCCACATCGCTATAATAAGTTTTTGTTGTAGTGGGGGCCCACGGTGGTGAGAGGCTGGGAGGCGGTGCTCGGGTGAGGCGGCGACGGGGTCGCCATCGAGAGCGTCTACGCTAGGTATAGGGATGGCTATGGGGCGGGTAGAGCGTAGCCATGCCCGCCCCGCCAAGTCTGTCGGGTAAAAATCCCCACCCGTCCCCATCCCCATGGGTGAAAATCCATACCCGTCCCCGTCCCCGTCGGGTAGGGGCGAGTATCGAGTACCCACCGGGTACAGTACTATAAACATAGACAACATATTTGCATTACCAATAAAATAGTTTGACATCATATTTAACACACATGCATTTCACACACTACACATCCAGTCATCCAGGAGACTAGAATTAACACTATCAAACACATGCATGTCAAAAGGGCCATAGTGCATCCAGAATTAACAAGTCTCTCACAGAACAGACCAATAGATCATAGTGCATCCAGAGACTAGAATTAACACAAACAGATCATAGTGCATCCATAATTAACACTAACAATCACATAGTCTCACACTCACATACTCACATAGTCTCATACTACCAGATTACAAATTGAGTCTCACAAATAAATTAAAGTCTCACACACATGACAACATCTCATATTCTCATAGTTGATAGCTGAAAGTAAAAATAAAATGAGTGAATCAGAGAAGGCGCCAAGCAGCAAGCAAGTCATCAACTTGTCGAAAATGATCCCATGACCCCAAGCTTCTTGTATCCTATTCAACAAGTCACAAAACCAAACATAATCTGTTATAGTACCATACAAACAGAAAAAAAATGACATTGGCAAGTAACATAAAAACTCACATTCTCTAATCTCTCCATACTCTCTTGACCTTGGACATTCAGTCAATGGTGGTTGATTCAGAGTCATCCTAGCAATACAATGTTCAGCAATGATAAGTAAAGAGGGAATCCCATTATACAAAATATTTAAAGTTCAGGAAATAGAAATAATGAGCTGTAAAGGTAAAAAAAGGGTAGGGCTTATTACCATTTTTTCGTCTTCTTCTTCCATACAAGTCATTAGAGCATTCACAAAGCACGACTGATCGCCTAACATATTAGCACGGGATCAAGCTTGCATACACATCAACCCTTCAGCTGTTTTTGGAGCAAGTCTACTTCGATGTGGGCTGATAGTTCTTCCTCCAGTACTAAAGACAGACTCAGGAGCCACGGTTGTAACTGGAATTGCCATTATATCCCGAGCTATCTTTCTCAATGTTGGGTACTTAACACCTGCAAACTCCCACCAATGAATTATGTTGAGTTCTTGAGTTCTTGGCGAAGTAGGCTCCTCCAAATACAAATCCAGCTCGGTCCTCACATAGGTAGAAGTCTCTTCTGGTTCCTCCGACAAGAACTTGTCAAATACGCCAAAAACAAGATCATCTCCCTCATTTGGAAGGACACTTGTATTTGCTGCCCCAACACCGTCAGTTGTTGCCATTCCTTCCATACAACCTTGGTATTCTAGAACAAGATCATACAACAAGCCTCTAACTCTATCAACCTTCTTCTCTGTAAATGGACTGTTTTCCCCATAAACGGTGCTGTAGAAAGCCTTCATGAATTTTAACTTGTATCTAGGATGTAATACAGTTGCTACTTCCATAAGACCATGCACATCAGCCCAATATTTCTGAAACTTTTCCTTCATATTTTTCGACATGTCTTGTACTTTAGTTTCTTTACTAGTCCTCCATTTATCAATTGCCAAGGATATACCACAGATTTTGGGGAAAAAAGGTTGGCTGTAACATAATGCTGCCCTGATAATACCTCAGTTGCATCATAAAACATCTTTAACCTACCATAAAGTTCTATAGAAAAATCCCAATCTT
Organism: Chloris gayana; assembly: GCA_031894775.1. NCBI lineage: Eukaryota > Viridiplantae > Streptophyta > Magnoliopsida > Poales > Poaceae > Chloris > Chloris gayana. The sequence goes on from JAUNZO010001317.1 coordinate 50,197, forward strand.
CTTTAGTTGGTTTGAATTCAGCACAAAGGTATTCCTTTCCAGCAAGCATATCAAAAACAGAACGATATTCTAGAGCAGTGCTAAGCATGACATATGTTGAATTCCATCTGGTTGGACAATCTAAAGCTATTTTCTTAGTGTACTTAAGGTGACATTGGGCTACTGTACGCTCAAATCTTTCATGCCTTTTAGGAGTAGCACACCAAAAACCAACAGATTGTCTAACCCTTTCTATTCCTTCTTCCATAACAACCATGCCATCTTTCACAATCAGATTTATGATATGAGCAGCACAACACATATATGCAATAATTTACCCTTAAGCATGAGAGAGGGCAAGGGTAACTTATCATTCATCTTAGCCATGGTTTTATCATTGGTGGTGCAATTATCTAAGGTGACCGTAGATACCTTCTTCTCAATCTGCCATTCATGTGGCACCTCCTGCAGCACATCACTTATCACCTCAGCCGTATGTGGAGCTGGAACATATATGAACCTACAAGAAAGAAGAGAAGTATATGTCACTAGTAAAAAAAGGGAAAATGTATAGCAACAAAATGAAGAAGCAATCAAGCAAAGCAAGGAAAAGGCATTAGTACCTCAATAGGAAACTTTTCAGCTTCCACTCATCATCAAGATAATGGACTGTCACAGCCATATGGCCTTTATTTTGATGATTGGCTGTCCACATATCTGTAGTTATAGCAATTCTAGATTGCACCTTTTGCAATTGCCCCATCAATTCTTGCTTGTGGGATTCATACATGGCCAATATATCACTTTTGATGGTATTTCTGGACACATGTTTAAACAGTGGTTGCAATGCTGAACAAAAATTCCTAAAGCCAATATGATCGACCATGGAAAATGGGTATTCATGCAAGCATATCATAAGTGCAAGTTCTTTTCTAGCCACTTTCTGATCAAACACATATTTCTCTACAACCACAACCCCATTCTTATCTTTCCCTAGCTTCAAAGTTGATTGCTTCAATCCTTTTTGAGCCTGCCTAGATCCACAAGTAGTAAGATGACTTCTCAAGTGAGTAGTTCCATCTTTAGCTCCCCCAACTAGATCTTTCTTACACCAAATGCATCTAGCTTTAGGTCTTCCCGCCACTACAACCTCTTCAAATTCTATCCACACTTCAGATTTACGCTTCCTCTTAACCCCAACAGGAGCATTATCATACTCATCAACATTGATAATAGGAGATGTTGGAACATTACCATCAACCGAAGCTGCTGGAGTTGATTGAGATTGATCATGAACACTTGCAGCCGTGCCAGGTGAAGGCGCAGCAGCATCACCACCACTTGACGGCGGCGTACGAGCACCAACCGCAGCGTCACTTGAGGACGGGGTTGTGCTTGGCCTCCTGGTCGAAGCAGATGATGGTGTTGTTGTAGAAGACCGAGGTGGACGCGGAGGAGCTCGATGTCCGGTGCCGGATGTAGAGCCAATCGCCATGATGCCGTGACCGCGACCGAGACCGCGAGATGCAGTTAGGAACTACGACAACCTTAGAGGGCCACCGCGGCGATGTCGCCCCGACCCCGGCTTGAAGACGGATCCGTCGGGCCCATGGAGTGGTGGCGTGCGCTGTGTGCCGTGCTGGTGGCGTCGAGGAAGGAGTGGCGGCGACGCGTGACCCGTGACCGTGCGGGAGGGGCGGCAGCGTCCGGCGGCCGGCGGAGCGGCGCGTGACCCGCGACCGCGCGGGACGGGCGGCCCCCGCGGCGACGTCTAGCGGCCGGCGGTGTGGCTCGTGACCCGCGACCGCGCGGGAGGGGCGGCGCCCGCGGCTGCGTCCGGCGGCGTGGCGCGCGACCCGCGGCGGCGTCTAGCGGCGCGGCGCGTGATCCGCGACTGCGCAGGTGGGGCGTCGGCGTCCGGCGGCGCGGCGCAACCCGCGTGGGTGTGGCGTTGGATCCGCGGCGTGCGCGAGCCGCAACGGCGACGGTGCGGCCTGCGGGCGTGGGGCGCGGGAGGGGCGGCCGGCGTGGCGGCTGCGGCTTTCGGGAGCGGGCAAGCGGGGAAGGGGAAGGGGATAAGGTAAGGTAGGAAGGTTAGGGTTTAGATTCACGTGGGCTGGGCCTATGCTGCACGTAACGTGGGCTGGGCTGTATTTCATTTTTCGGGCTCCATCAAGTTCCCCATGGGTAAAAACCAATCCCCGCCCCGTGCCCGACTAGTGTCGGGGCGGGTATGGGCGACACCCATGGGTGGAAAATGCCCCTGTCCCCGTCCCCACCGGGTCGGGTACCCGACGGTACCGGTACCCGGCCCCGAATTGCCATCCCTAGCTGGGTATTTGAGTCGTCCAAGCTCTTTTGACGGACATGAGGCCGAAAGGCAAGTAAGAAGAAAGAGTCCCATGAAACAGAAGATCAACTAATAAAAGAGAAAAGCTGAAGCCGGCTGGTCCTTTTGATATAACAAGTGTCGTGGATAGGTAATTGAAATAATGCCTTCGAGTGCCATTGTAATTTGCTTTACCTTATTTGCCATCGCAAATAGCCTTTTCTCCTGTATGCCATTATGTTGCAATTTCTTACCCTTCTATGCCATCCACGTCATTTTCTTCTTTTTTTAGTTACCAATTTTCTCAAATATAACCAAAACATCCTTGTCTTCAACCTCGGTCTGTCTAGCAAGGATATCACCATGGCCGGGGAGGGAAGGTCACCGTGACGGAGCTCGTCCGGGCCTGGGCCGCAGTGGTGCCCCGACCTCGGCGTGCGCCCGGCCACGGCTGCGCTGGTACTTGGTTGTGCCTGCATGTCGTGGTGACTGCGGCAGCCATGACGGTCGTCCCCGAGCTTGACGCGCGCCTAGTCATGGCGGCGGCGCCCGAGCTCGGCCACGCCGGGGTAACAGCGGCGGAACCCAAGTTCAGGGCGCGCCCGGCCACGACGGTGACCACACCCGCCGTGCCCGGGTCGAGCTCGGCACTCACGGCGGTGGCCCATAGCCGCGGAGACGCCCGAGCTCGGCGCCTTGCCATGGTGTCCTAGCGCCCGCGCTCGGCGGCCTCGGGCCTGGGCCGAGCTCGGCGGCGTGTAGCCACCCCCTCCCCCGCACCCCCCACCCCAACCGAAGGCAGCCATGGCGTACATAGGGAAGGGATCTGGAGGTTGAAGAAGACAAGGGCACTTTCGTCTTTTCACATTAAGGAAAAAAATGATGTGGATAGCATTTAGGGGTAGAAAATTGCATCTCGATAGCATAGAGGGGATAAGCAGTTTTACAATGACAAATAAGGGTCTGCGTGAAATTGCAATGGCATACAGGGAATTGACCCGTTATTCCAAGTAATTACCCTGCTTTGCTGCTAGCTGCTTAATTAGGTTATCTCCCTTCACAGTGTCAAGCTGAAGCTACACAATGATCATTAGGACTTCTCTCCTCACTATGATTGACTGACTTCCGACTTCTGAGGACCCAGGCTTTATCTACGTATACCACGGAAAGCTTCTACTTTCTAGCAGTTTCTGTGTGGCCCTTGTGTAGTAGCATGCGTGCCTGTGAAGCTTTTGTGCTGATCATGCCAGAAAAGGGTCCCACAAGTGAGTGGAAAATTATGGAGCTGCCATATGGCATGCATTATGTAAGGCGTGTACCACATGTCCTAGCCCCAAGTTAGTATTCATCAGCTTGGGTAGCTGCAGAATTTGAGGCAGCAGAAACAAAGACAACAGAGACCAGACAATGTTTGGGGTCTAGCGCCAAGTTCGATTCGCGTGGTGGGAACGCCCCTGCCCCGCGGTCCTCCACCTCACCGGATGGGGTTAAGTTATTTGCATTTTCTTTAACCACTAACACCAATTAGTCGAATGAATGTGCAGCTGAGCCAATGAAGTAACAGCTGTGCGATGGTGCAGAGCGTCAGAGCCGGCCGTGTCGTGCAAAGTAAAGTGGGCGGCCGGAGATGAAAACGCCGACCGTTTCCCCCAAGTTGGCTACCAGGCGAAGAGCACGGGCCGGAGTGAAGCATCGTCCAGTGATGCTCTCCAGCCTGGCGTCAGCTAAGCCGCGGATCGCAGGTGATATGTACATGGTCCGGATTGCCCTCGGGAGTTACCGCCTTTCAGTAGTACCGTGGGCATTCAGCTAGGGATAGGATTGTCATGTAAAGTTTGGTTCCCACAACTATAAAAGAAGATCAAGAGTCACCTATAAAGAGACATGTGTAATCTTGAGTTAACTTCGCTTATTCAAGTGTTGTTACCTCGCCACTCCGTTCATTTACTTCACATACTTGTTCATTGTGTATGGTGTGCTAAGTGAGCTTGTACCTCGTTGCTTAGTACACCAACAGTTACCTCGCCACCCCGTTCATTTACTTCGCATAATTGTTCATTTTGTTCGGTGCGCTAAGTGAGCGTATATCTCGCCGCTTAGTACACCAACAGACAATATGGTCTTCTGATTCGTCAACGGATATATTTTTTATTGAGAAATTAACAACATGGTGAGAAATGATGCAAGGAATAGATTGAACATAGCGAAAGGTCTCTAGCCTAGTGGTTAGAGCACATGAGTGGCATCTAGCAACCTGGGTTCAACTTTCTATAGGAGCGAATAACCATGTTGGAATAAAAGATTTTTTGTTTAAAAAGAGTAGTGCTATAGGCCCAACTCAATTTATCCAACTAGCGTCTAATCAATACAAAAACATGACAGCACATGAGTCCAAAAGTATCACTTATGTCTTAGTCGTACATCAGTTGACGAACAAGATGGATCTATAGTATTTCCCTTTAAAAAAAGTTAGAGTTCCCCTACCAACTTCGGTAAAAAAAAGATTGAACATAGTTAGTGGTCGAAATAGGTTCTTAACGACTATCAACATCTATCATCCATTGACAGTTTTTGGACTCGCATTGAATCTGCTTCTTTTCAGTGTATTCCTGTCTAGTCAAGGTAGTATGGACCAGGCAAGATGTTGCCTACACAGTTCTTCCATTAATTTATTTAGCATTCCGTTTGGAAACAGAAATACAAAAGATTCACGCGCTCACAAATTAAAGTAGGCCTATGAGCAAAATAATAATAAGTTCGGTGGGAATGATACTAATATTTTTGGCGAACTTTTGAGAATCATAGGGCTCAAGTAAACTAGTCAAGTGATGCTCTGAGATCAGATATGGAGGATTCGAATATAAGTGGCATCAGTTAGAAAAGCTAGAGAAGAAGAAAAACAAGGCAGTGGAAAAGCCGACAAATGAAAAGGATCTAAGGAAAAAAGGCAATGCTGCAGGTTATATAATGTCTCCACGGCTGCAGAAAGCATTCAGCATTCCTTCCTTGAAACTGCCTGCAAGCTTTGTGCCTTGTGTGCCCACTCATGTTCAGAGTTTCACTTTTGAGACCAACCCATATCCAGTCAATTACAGTAATATGGTTCAGAGAGTATATAGAACAGTTGTTTTATGTGTAAACCTTTCATCATCAAGGCAACTTTACAAAAAGAATCGGGGTGCAGCTTCTACTCTTACTTTCAGTCAGTGTACAAGCTCTTGATTGACGGGCACGAGGCCAAAAGTCGAGGAGGGAGAGATAAGTGTCCAATGAAGGAGAAAAGTAATTACGCGCCGCTGGTCCTTTAATATACCAACCCTCCTGAAAGTTAATTTGCCTATGTTATCTCATATATATGCTACCTGCTAAACGTATTTGGATCTGCAACAGTGAACTGCTATCATAGGGTAGGAAACACAAGACTAGTCGCTAGTCGGATATCGTTCACAGTGTCAATCTGAAGCCACACAAAGATCACTAGATTTTGTCTGCTCGGAGTGCTTGACTGACTTGTGACTTCGGAGGACCCGGGCTTTCTTTACGTACAGTATGCCACGCAAAGGTTCTACCCCAGCAGTCTTGATCGGAAAGTGGCTTCACAAAGCAGAGTGGATAATTATGAAGTTGCTATGTTGTTGCATGTTCCCTATATATAAGTCATGCCACATGCCCTAGTACTCATCACAGCTTAGCTAGCTGCACAAGTTCAAAGCAGTAGACACAAAATAAGACCGCTCTGTGGACAAATGGATTCGCAAGGTGCCAAGACAAATTCTTTCTCGATCATCTCAATTACATCTGGCAGATAGATATAGGATCATCCATGTTGTAACTGTTGTCGTTGATGCCTATTGAATCTCATTTGCAGAGCGAGCGGCGGACTCCTATGCCGTAGACATCGCTTGCCTAGAGCAAGAACTAGTGGCGGAGCTGGCAGCCATCAGCTCCTCGGAGGAACAACCCGCCTGCGGCACAATTCTCATCGCCAAGGTCAGCGATCTCGCACGCAACGTCGACCCGGGGAGTACGACCCGCACTACGTCTCCATCGGGCCGTACCACCGGGTGAGGAACCAGAACGACCCGGACATCTCCAGAGAGGACGACAAGATAAGAAGCCTCCAGGCCGTCGTGTCGGCAGCGCGCTCCGGCGTGACGGTGGATGTGTACCTCCAAGCGATGAAACGCCTCATAGAGCAGGCCATATGGTGCTATCAACATCACGAGTTCGAGGGCATATCCAACAAAGACTTTGTGCGCATGATGCTGCTCGATGCCTGTTACTTGCTCTCTATGTTCAGTGACATCAACGAATATGCCGGTGGACGCCGGAAAAATAAGGAACCCAATGCTATTTCGTCTAATGGTCGCGTGCTGCAGGAAGGTCACCATAGCTGCAGCACACCGTTGGTATCGTCGGCAGCGGCAAGAAGCGGCGACAAGCTGAAGGACGCCGCGGCGGTGCGCGACGTGTTCTACCTTGCCGAGAACCAGCTACCCTTCTTTGTTATTGAAACAATATATCGGCAAAGCAACTTGGAGGGCAGCGTCTCCGCTGCAGAGGCAATCTCGGTGTACATCAAAAAGCTCCTGGGTAGGCGGAACTACTCGGTGGCAACGCCGAATCTTGCGGAGGCGCCCGGCAATCTTCTACACCTTGTACATATGCACCTCAAGCCCACCGCCATTTCCCGGTCATCCACAGGCTGTGCAGCAGACATCGGCGACTCGATGGGCCCATGGCGCACGGCGATGGACTACCACTTTTTCGCCGGCGTCAAGTTCAAGAACCGTCCGCTCGGCACGGAGGGATGCCAGTGCATCCTAGACGTGAGGCCGGTCGACGGAGGCAGCACGCTGGAGATCCCGTGCCTCAACATCGACGGTGACACGTGGCGGATCCTGCGCAACCTGATGGCGCTGGAGCAGCACAACCCGGGGACAACCGGGAGCAACGTCACCGCGTACTGCCAATTCATTTCTAAGCTGGCGTGCACGGCCAGCGATGTCGATCTCCTGTCAAGGAGTGGGGTCATAGCCCACACCTGTGGAAACCATGGAAAGGTTGCCGAGTTCTTCTCCGAACTGTGCAATGGAGTTGTGGTCCGCAAGGAAGACGACGACATCAACTACCTGAAGGCCGCCTGGTTTGCACTCGACAAGCGGTTCCAAAGCCGGCGCTTCAGGTGGTTGGCGTGGCTGCGGCAAAAGTACTTCAAGAACCCATGGCTCACCATTGGGCTTGCCGCCGCCGCCCTTGGCCTGACATGCGAAGTGGTGCAAGCAGTCTACTCCATTCTGGGATATAACCACTAGGGAGTTCATCCATGCTAGTATTATTGACACCCTTAATGTAAGCAACGGTATTAGCTAGCTTATATGATTGTATGCCCCTTTAGTAAACATATAAGAGGCCTGTTCTGTCAAATAAAATCGTTCGTTGGGAGACGAAATGTAAAATCTCTAATGATTTCGTCATCAACAATCATGTGACAGGCAGTAGACCTAGCTATTCCTTTGTCATCTCTCCTACACAATTGCGTAAGACTAATTATGTTCTCACCAGCACGTATGATTTTTTTCCGTAGTGCTAATGTAGTGTGCTTTCAACGGTCCTTATTGTGGCTTTAGTGCTCAACAGAATCTTATTGTGGGAATACTGTTAATAATGTTGAACTTTTCAGAAAGTTGGCAACATATACGAGTCAGTGAAGCAACCTTTGAATTGTGTCTCGTGTCACATAGACAAGCAGAACAAAGAAGCACTGCTCGCTTTAAGAACATTTGCGCAGAAAACACACGACCTGGACCCCCTCAAAACTTATGCCAGAAGGAATCCCTGTGTAGTTTTAGTTTACTACGTTGAATTTCTTTGTGTCGACCATATACCTTTATGTAACGAGAAAAGCAACTTTATAATAAGATATAATGAGTTATATACATGATTTTATTGAGCATAACAGTATCATTCAATATATTATACTTTATAAGCTTGTGACGCAAAGCTATGATAGAAACTTCTCATATTCTTTTTCTTTGTAAGAATGAGTCTCCTATTCATGAAAAGTAGATTCATTAAATGGAGATGCTCTGAAATTGAAGAAACTAGAAGGAACGGATCGGTGTTATGGTCGCAAACCATATATACACTTTTCATGCATGTTGCAAAACAGATATCTTTAGTGGATTCATTGTTACAAGGTTGGATTCACTATATTACTTCCTTATGATGATTAGTGTATACTAATAAAGGGTACAATGGAACTTTTAGGGGAGAGGAGGGCAGAGTGGTGTTATCTGGCCTCTCAGTACGTCGGGACCATCATTCCGTCAACAACACATCTTGTGAAGAATAATGGGCAATGGTGCCGCATTAGTTATTTCACTTTGTTTATGCATGCGAATTCTAAAACAATGTCCTTTATGTGTATGATAGGGCAGAGTGATGCCTTTACACTATAGGGCCCGGTAGGTAATCTTTGGGCACAACCCGCCTTTTGTCCATCTTTGTTCACTAGACAATTAGTATCAGTAATGCAGCAAGCATCAGCATTGAGCATAAGATTCAGAGAAAATCAGAAGATTAATCTACATGAAGCTGCTTCCTTGAGCAGTCATACTACGTACTGAACAACTTTACGTAGGTGGGGTACAGACTGAGAGCCTATCCGAATGATGGTGAGATGATTTATTTCACATTTATTCTTAGTCAGGAGCACCAAAAGATAGTTAAGAGTGGCCAATGCAAAAAAAAAAGAACCCTATACAACATATATTTTAATCAAACTTTACCTGAATGTTGGTAAGTAAAACAGAAGTCTTCAGTGGTGTTTCCTTGTTGCTTTCCATGTCCAATCTATGGACTGACAACCACTTGAATAAGAGTTAAGAGGCTCAACACCTGTCGTACCCACATCGCCGGGACGGCCTTTTTTTCTCGAGGAGTTTTTGGGTCCACAATACTGACCAATAGTTTTGAAAAACTACTAGCCAGTAGTTTAAGGGTATTTTTATAATTTCACCAATGAGTATTGGTTTTATATTTTTTCATAAAATATAATTTTTATATATGAACTATAACTTTATTGTAAGAATAATAATGAACATATTATTAACATCAAAGATTAATTAGATTAAGGATTTTTGTTTATATATATTATCATGAAAATAAAAATTTATCATGATAGCTTTGACGATGCTATCTTCAATATGGTTAAAATATTGGCCAGTAGTTGTGTATTTTCGATATCAAATCTATATCGTTCAATCAAACTACTGGCCTGTAGTTTTGGAAAAATACTTGCCAAAATTTTGGACCGAAAAACTTCTTCTTTCGTTGAAACTGCCAATATTGCCTTGTGTTCTGCAGATATTTTTCATGTTTTAGTCCCTAAATAGGGATATCCCATAATACCTTTTCAGAATACGTTAGTGCCATCAGCCCTGATCATGTATCCTGTATACCTACAATTCTTGGCAAGTTTATTCGAGAGCAGATCCAACGTGACTTCAATTTGATCACTCTAGCTAGGAGAAGCATGGGTTATGTATTTGTGAGTGTACGTAAAGGTCAATGCATGCATAGATTCTATATTTATGTAATAAGTATATGTAAAGGGAAATGCATATGTAAAAGGAAAGTAGCCAAAAAAAAAATAGATGAACAAAGTGGCCAGCAATGTCATATGAAATTGCGTATATGAGGTTTTTTGGTCAAATCTTTCAATTAAATAAACCATAAGTAGACAACAGAGAGCATGCAAAAGGAAAAGGAAAGTGAGTCCACTTGTGTCTAGATTTTCCCAACCCAACGTGACGTCCCTGCATCTTCTTCACTTTGCACCATACACATGCCGTACGATTCGAGGGCCCTACCATCTCTATTTGTTGATTCTCATTGCTCTAGTGAAAGTCCACAAGACTACAACATTGAGGAAAAGAGCTGCCGCTCAATTAGTTGTGAGTACACAAGTTAATCCTGTGCATATTGCATGGTGGACATTTGAATGAACTGCAAAGCATAAAAAATGTTTTCAATTTGAGAATCTGTGAACAATATAATTCAATTTTCTTGATCACCATAACTTTACTTTCTTATTAAAAGTAAACAGACTGTTCAATTTCAACACTGCAATTGTTTCTTACTCCAGTTACCACAAGATTGATCCTGTGGCTCCTTTGGATTGCTTCCAGCGCGTAAGGCTTGATGTCCACACAACCGCTCCTCCTTTGTGCCACACGTCAAAAGGTAAAGAAGAAAGATACGATCCATCTTAGTGCTTGACTGACTTGTGTAAAGTTATCCTTCATAGTACAGTTTTGACAGTAATGGAACCTTTCGGGCAAGCCCTTTTTCGTAATAAAACACGATGGCAAATCTTCAGCACAATCAATCTTATTGGGAGTTGGGACCCATTAATTTACAAGTGTCAATTTATATGCAGGCACCTTATTCTTGGTTGGTCAATACTATATGTCAGTCAGCAAAATCCAAGAAAACAAGGAAGAAGACAATGGCTGCTCTTCAAGGTTCCTACAAACCTTCTCCCTACATCAGCTCAATATTTATGCTCATCCTTGGGGAATTTCGTCGCTGACCCATCACACTCTGTTTTTAATATGCAGGGCAAACTGGCGATTCCCATGCGGTGGACATCGCCTCGCTGGCGCAGCAGCTGAGACAGGAGCTGGACGCTGCTGCGTCGTCGTCACAGCCACACTACTCCAGCGGTGGTCCGATCATCATCGGCGATGTCGGCAACCTCACCCGCAACGTTGATCGAGCCGAGTATGACCCACACCACGTTTCCATCGGCCCTTACCACTGGACCAAGAACCCGGACCTGGTGAGGTACAAGGACAAGATAAGAAGCCTCGGCACCGTCCAGTCGGCGGCGAGGATCGGCACGAGGTTGGAGGCGTACTTAAACGAGCTGGCACGCCTGGAGGTTCAAGCGAGAAGCTGCTACGCCCACTCATTTGAAATGACCAGAGAGATGTTTCTTAGCATGCTGTTGCTCGATTCCTGCTACTTGCTCGTCAGATTCAGTGGCGTCACCGCTTCAAACGGCCACGCGCAGGGAGGATACGAAACTGGTGACGCACCGACGCCATTGACATCATCAGCTTGCGGAGGAGACAGGATGGAGGCCCTCGCGGTGGTGCGCGACGTGTTCTACCTTGCAGAGAACCAGGTTCCATTTTTCATCATTGATAAGGTCCACCGGATAACCTTCCCGGATAGCCGGATTTCTGCGGCGGTCTCCATCCGAAGGTATGTTGGAGAACTGTTGATGGATAAATACTCAGTGCTGACACCACCGCTGTCGTCTTCGGAGCCGGGAAATCTTCTGCATCTGTTGCACATGCACTTCAAACCCAGTGTACCCTTCTTGTCACCCACAGCTGACGACGGCAAGTACACCGGCCGTGAGCGGGTGGACCGCTGGCGCACGGCCACAGAGTACTACTTCGCCGGCATAAAGTTCAAGAAGCGGAGTCTTAGCCGGGATGGAGCCTGCTGCATCCTCGACGTGAAGCTGAACAGCCGTAGAGGCGTGCTGGAAGTTCCCCGCCTAAACATCGATGCCGAGACCTGGCGGCTGCTGCGCAACCTGATGGCGTTGGAGCAGCGCAACCCGGAGGCTTCGGGGAGCCACGTCACCGCCTACTGCGTCTTCATGTCCCAGTTAGCTTGCACTCCTAGTGACGTGGAGCTCGTGTCCAGGTCCGGAGTTATCGCGCACGGCCTCGGCAACAACGATGAGGTCGCCCGATGCTTCACCGACCTATGCAAGGGGATCATGTTTAGTGTCAATGACCACAAGTGTAACTACCTCAGAGCGACATGCCAGGCTCTGGATAAGAGGGTCCGGAGCCGGCACCGGCGATGGATGGTATGGCTGCGGCAGAAGTACTTCCGGAACCCATGGCTCGCCTTCGGACTCGCCGCAGCTGTGGTTGGACTCGTTTGTAGTGTGGTGCAAGCAGTATATTCTATCTTGAGCTACAAACAAGGGGCGGGCTAACGACATTGAAATGGCGTGATAAATTCTCATGTCGAGTAGCCATTGGTCCAAATGTTGCCAATAATATGCACAAGAAACTTCAAATAATTTATTTACGGGACATGCATATTTTATTATACTTAAATAATGTTCACATACGCGTCGTTCTTGTCTACCTTATATATGTGCATACAAGATGTTACGGTGGGTTTGTGTTAGCAACTAAAATAGCATATTCTAATTACGCGTGTAAAATTCTAACAAAAATATAGATATACATAGCATGCTAGTGTCTACCATATTGCAAAATTTAAGAGGGACTAAATACTTGTTCGAGAAGAAAAAAAGAAAAAAAGAAATCAACTTACGACTAGTGTGGAGTTTCTTTTTTTATTTGTTCTTACACTATTATCTGTTACATCCATATTTAGAAATTCTATTATGAGGTAACATCTAAAGGGTTGTAATATTTCCCTCTTTGATACACTCACCTCACACCAATAAAATTCTTGTATTTACTATCTATACAACAAACAAATACCATTAATACAATATGTCGACCCTCAAATTTTTGCCCTATCATGGGCCAAGCCCGATGTCTAGGCCCATATCCGAAGAGTGACCTGCTGTTAGTCTAGGCCCATTAGGGTTTCGACTCAGACGTAACTTGGGTAGAGGAATGGGAATTAGAGATAGAGTCGGGTTCCTTCTCAAATCTATGAGGTTGTTTCCTGACTATAAATACTTGCTCCTCCCACGAGAGAGGGCATCCCGTAATCTCGACACTCATCCCGAGAGCAACTTGCCTCAATACACAACCAAAGTGGTCATAGGGTTTTTATCCTTTGAGTGGCCTAAACCAATATAATCCTCGTGCGCTCCGTGAGATTGATTTTGCCTACAGCGTTCCCCTTTATCCGATCTCAAATATCCGTCGATCTCATTTCGAGCATCGACGGAGGCGTGCTAGGTAGGGAGAGCGCCGACATCTATCTTGCCATTTGCCTATGGCTTATGACCCAAACATGAAGTTTCCGGTGGGCGTGCGGTTCTAGTTCGGGACCTTGGTCTTCATCGCCTGTTTGGGGAAGATCACCACCTTACCCCAATGGGCCGGCCCGGAAGGAAACAGGCCCAACAAGGCCTCGGAGCAAGCGCCACAAGGCCCAAAGAAGCAATTGGTGGGGAGGATTGGGCCCAACCATGGCCCTACAAGGGCATGAAGAGAGAATTCGGCCCAAGACTGGATAGAATAGAAAGGGCATAAGTGTAACTTGTGTGGGCTGATAGTGACAATTAGGGTTGAGAGAGTATGGGCTATAAATACTCTCTCGGCCCATCACATCAACAGATTTTTGAACTCTCCCTGTAACATCGCTGTAACAGAAATGTGAGCCATCGTATGGGGTCCTTCGTGACTCCCTCAACCACTTGATTCCTTCGTAGTCTTCCTGTTCCTCTTCATTAGGCCTAGCCCAAGGACCTTCGTAGTTTCGTAGCCCATTAATACCTCCGGGACACCTTGGGCTGGCCCAATTCTTGTTGCTTGTGGCCTTCGTAACCACAACAGCTAGCGCCGTCCGTGGGGAGCGAACAGGAGAGCCTACGTAATGGCCGGAGGATATACCGAAGTCGAAGGATCGGTGACCCTCGGGGTTCCACAGCAGCAGAGCTGGGGGCCACGCTTGCTCAAGAGGAAGGCGTACTTGTGAAAGCCGACATGACCGAAGGGGTAGCCAATGAAGGAACTTCAACTGGAATAGAAGGGGGCCGTTAAGCGTCGGTGCGAGTGACCCCGGAGGACCTCGGGTCGCAGCGGGATCGTCCGTACTTGGAAAGTCAAATCCAAGAAAGAGAGCGTGAAGAGCAAGCTCGAAGGGAAGACAATGCCGGGCTTCTTGCCGAGCGCGAAGGTCAAGCTCGAAGGGAAGACAATGCCGGGCTTCTTGCCGAGCGTGAAGGTCAAGCTTGAAGGGAAGACAATGCCGGGCTTCTTGTCGAACGCGAAAGTCAAGATCGAATGGAAGACAATGCCAGGCTGCTTGCAGAGTGTGAAGGCCAAGCCCGAAGGGAAGACAACGCCGGGCTTCTCGCAGAGCGTGAAGAGCAAGCTCGAAGGGAAGAACATCAAAGGCTACTCGGGGATCCCGGGGAACGAGGCTCGAAGAGAGGAGCGAGTGAGTCTTCTTGCAGCTCAACCGGAAGCACAAGTACAACCAAAGGAAATTAATCGAAGACCGCGAGTTGAGGAAACGAGCCATGGAAAACTTCGCAAGGCAAGAAGAAGGGTACAAGGAGAGGCTGGAAGCTGTCATAAAGACTCGGGAGTTACCGACAAGGCAGCTGGAGGTTCTCAAGAGAGCAAACATGTCGAACGTAGGGCCCCAGCTCATGAAGTCTTTCAAGAGTTGTCTCCACAAGATCAAGGGCTCGGGTAGATAATACAGCCTCGACAGGACCCGTTACCAAGGCGAAATGTTTTCCCTTCGGCTGCAGTGTCCGGACCAGGGGGTCGAGGTGGACCCTTCTTTACCCTTGACATGGGAGCTGCGGACAGCGGTCCGGCCGCATCGGTTGGCTGGGGTTAAACTTCCGGTTTACGAGGGACAACCGATCCGAAAGAGTTCTTCATCCGTTATGAAACAGCGGTTGAGTCCGCCGGCGGAGGAGATGCCATTAAAGCAAGGGCGTTACCATTGGCACTGGAAGGCATAGCAAGCACTTGGTACTCCGAGGTTGTTAGCTGGATCTATCAGCTCTTGGCGGCAGCTAAAAAAGCCCTATCGGTGCACTTTCATGGATCTCACCCAAAGGAGCTAACCAGCGGAGACCTAGCCGCGTCTTGTCAAAGAGAAGGGGAAACACCGGCACAGTTCACTAAGAGGTTTATGCATCCGATGTGTCAAGTGGCCGACGTACTGGAATCCATTGTCATAGAATCTGCAGCAAGGTGCCTTCATATCCGTGAAGCCCGAAGAAGAATCGGGGAAAAGCGACCGCAAACTACGGACCATCCGTTCCGGATATTGGAAGGTCAAGTGAGGGTAGAGGAAGATATACAAAATGCCAAGGCAGGTTGGCGTCATCGGTCCGACCGAAGGGGGAGAAGAGCCCGGATGAGTTCGGGCATGAGGGGAACCAACGAGAAAATGTCAAGGAATGTATACGAGTGTGGAGCAAGATTTCCCTCGAGCAAGAAAACCATCCTTCGGAACAATCGCAGGGGTCTTCTCGGTCGAGCGGTAATAGAGGAAGTGGTCGAGGCAGAGGCCGAGGCAGGAATTTCTCGGGGAACAGGCCACGGGGCTTTTTCTGCTATTATCATGGTTCAGGGGCAAATCGGACTACCAACAATTGTGAAGATGTCAAGGCGATGTGTGCGGCAAGGCGGAAGGGGCAATCCAAAGGCCCTCGCTTAGTGATGCATACCGGTCATTACGCGCCTTTGACACCTTCGCAAGCGCTGCCACCACCGCCGCCTCTACCATTCCCGATGCCTTATGTCCCACCACCGTATGCTCCGTCCTATGGGTCCGCACAACCGGCTCATTATCCACCGCTAGCACAGCTTGAGCGAGCATCGTCCGTCTCTCCGGCAGTCCGAACTCCCGAGGCTCATCGGTCGAGATCAAGGGTCATGTATCAAGCCCCGTCGGCGGAACCAACTCGGTATGCGTGTAGTCAAGGATCCAAGGGGACGATCCTCATGATCACCGGAGGAAATAGCAGGGATTTTCTATCCAAGAGACAGCGCAGAGACTACATCGGGCATGTCTCTCACGTAGCTGCTTGTCCGCTAGTTGGACTCCACAAATGGATGGACGTGCCGGTGGCTTTTTCAGCAGCTGACTTTAGGCCAATGATTTATCCGCATGATGATGCCTTTGTGATGAGGGTCAATATTCATGGCTTTGATGTGCACAAAGTTCCGGTTGACGGAGGCGATTCAGCGAGATGTGTTGCTATGGAATACCTTGGAGAAAATGGGATTTACTCGAGCAGACTTGCAACCTTCGTACACCCCCTACAGGGCTTCGGAGGGCAGCCAATTCATCCCATAGGCTGCATCACCCTTAAGGTCTCGTTCTCCGGATCCAATGGACAAGGGGAAGTCAAACCGAGGATATCAAATTTGATGTAGTAGACATGGTATATCCATATAATGTGTTGTTGGGTCGATGGGTCATCAATAAGTTTCTGGCCATCATCCATCATGGCTATCTCTAAATGAAAATACCAGGACAGAGGATCGAGCCGAGGCAAGGAGGCTCGAAGTCGACATGGCTCCTGGGCAGCGTCACGTCAATGTTATTGACAAAAGCGAAGGCACCCCTAGCCCTGTGGAACTTTCCACTACACCTAAGTATATGACGAAGGTTCAGCCACAAGAAGGTACGAAGGAGGTGGGATTATGTGTGGATCGGCCTAATCGGACTGTCTGGATTAGATGTGGGTTATCCGAGGAAAGAGAAGCGGAGCTCCTACGGTTTCTAAGCAACAATGCTGATGTCTTCGCCTGGTCATCAAAAGACATCCCCGGAATTGACAAAGTCGTAGATGTGCACAGACTAGATGTGGACCCAAAATTAGGCCCATAAAGCAGCGCATGAGGGATTGGACGGAGGAAAAAATTGCCATTGTCAAGGCAGAGGTGCAGAAGCTGCTGGATGCGGAGGTAGTGCGTCCCATCGATAGAACCACATGGTTAGCCAATCTTGTCTTAGTGAAAAAGCCAAATGGGCAGTGACGAATGTGCATTGACTTCACAACTCTCAACAAGTTCTGCCCGAAGGATAATTTCCCACCGGCAAGGACAGATCAATCTGGTTCACACCACAGCTAGGGCTGCGTTAATGAGTTTCCTCGATGGTTACTCGGGTTTTCATCAAGTCCGGCTAGCGGCCGAAGATCAGCCCTTGACAGCCTTTCGGATACCCGGAGGAACATACTCGTTACAATCGAATGCCCTTCGGACTCAAAAATGCTGGAGCTACGTTCTCTCGAACAGTTAAGGCCACTCTTGGTGATCGGTTGGGTCGCAACGCAGCAGCTTACATAGATGACATTGTAACCAAGAGTGTTGTTGAGCAAGATCATGTGAATGATTTAGCTGAGACCTTCGCAAACCTTCGTAGAGTAGACATGAAGCTAAACCCAAGCAAAGTGCATGTTCGGAGTTAAGGCAGGTAAGCTACTGGGATACATGGTATCGGAAGCCGGCATCAACCCTAACCCAACAAAAATTCGAGCAATTCTGGACATGGAACCTTCGAAGTCCATAAGAGAGTTGCAAAGGTTTACTCGGAAGAGTAGTGACTTTGAGCAGATTTATCTCCAAATTCGCAGAGCGAAGCATGCCGTTCTTTGAGATACCGAGGGCCCCTCGAGTTTTCAAGTGGACGGAAGAACATCAAACGGCCCTCGAACAGCTCAAGGAGTACTTAGTAGAATTGACTACCTTGAAACCACCGCCACCGAAAGTTCCGCTTCTCCTTTATATCGCAGCAGCGCCGAAGGCAGTTAGTAGGGTCCTTGTCTATCGGACAAAAGAGCAAGAAGCAAGACAGTTGCCGAGTCTATTATGTCTCGGAAACACTTGCTCGGAGCCGGATGTGGATATGGAATCATTGAGAAGCTATTGTACGCTGTATTGATGGCGTCGCGTAAATTACGTAGGTACTTCGATGATCACCCCATTCTTGTGCCTACGAAGGATCCCTTGAGAGATGCACTAAAATTAGACAAAGCTTCTAACAAAGTATTGAAGAGGGTAGCCGAATTGGGGCAATATGACTTGACCTTCGTGGCGCGCAAAGCCATTCGATCGGATGTGTTAGCACAATTCTTGGTTGAATGGACCCCAATGGTAGTTCGGAGGCACGGAGTCGGGATGGACCGGAGGACCCAATCTGGACAGACTATACGGATGGTGCGTGGGGAATCTCTCGGTGCCGGTTGTGCTGCAGTCATTACATCTCCCAATGGGCAGACGCTAAGGTACTCGGCTAAGCTGGCTTTTCGGACCACAAACAATGCAGCTGAATACGAAGGCATCCTCTTGGGGCCGAGGCGAGGCTAGGATATTGGGAGCACGGAAAGTAGTCCTCGTATTGTGATTCTCAGCTGATAGCAGAGCAGTTAGCAAAAGGTTATGGGACGCTTGATCCAGAAATGGCTGCGTATGCTCAAAAGGTCGGAGAGATGGATAAGTTCTTCGTAGGGTTCGAGGTCGAAACATTCAAAGGACGAGAAAACAAAGAAGCCGACTTGCTCGCAAAAGCAGCCTCCGGACGGGGCCTTCTTCGGTCGGATGTGTTGCACGAAACGCTTCACCATGCAGCCACCGCTGGCAATCAAACCAAGAAAGTCCTAGCATTGGCCTCGGAGGATTGGCGCACCTCGATACGTGCGTTCATCGAGAAACGATACACGCCAACCAACAGGTTGGAGGAGCAGCGGATGCAACACAGAGCCGGGGGCTACGTTATGATTGAAGGAGTGCTTGTTGACGTCAAAAGTCGCCAACACACCGTTGTCCGGAGAGTCCACCGAAACCCCGGGCGACGCAGGGCCCCGTGCTCCCAACGGACCGGCTCGGCTCGCCGATTTTTGTGTGCGCTGGTGCGTGCCGGATGGTTTTCCTGCAAACCAACAAAGACAATAAAAGGTGTAAAATTCCGGGTCATCGGCCCGGATAGACCGATGTATGAGCCATGGCCGATTCTCGCGTAAGATAGACAAAATCGGCCATCGACAGGGAGCAAGCACGGCTGTTGACGGTCGTTACGACCAATTTCGACCGTCAATTAGTCAAATAAATGAGAAGGATTAGGCATGTCTTACACGCATTTTACTTAGAAATAACCTAGTTCCACTTGTACCTCTAGATTTTTAGTGTGCAGGTGGATAATGATGAATTCCAGGCCCCAAGGCGACAAATCAACACTTTTACAAAACTTCCACTTCGCCGCGGGAATCAACTCCAAGATAAAAGGCCAATGACCACGAAATACAACACAAAGAAGGCCACAAGCACCTGGATCAAAGACCAACATCCAGTGGGGGAGCCAACTGCCAAAGCCCAGCCCAGGAGGGGCCAGGACCGGTTCGGCCGAACCCACCGGGGTGGTTCGGCCGAACCAGGATGGTGGCCCCCCGGCCCACTTTTCTCCGGCGGTTTGCCCACCGCCTCCGGAGGTCGGTTCCACGCGCATTAAATGCCACCGACCTACGAAACCGCCTCCAGGAGCCGACCTTTCAAGCCTATATAAGGAGGGGTACCCCCCTCCTTAACACACAACAACACAAGGATCATTCTCTCCTCACACTAGAAGTTTAGAGGCTTTCTAGGTAGTGCTAGGCTTAGTAGTGGGCTGCCTCATTGCTCCCAAGGTCTTGTGGAGAATTGGGTATAGCTCTTGTATCCTCTCTTTGTAAGACTTGACCTTTTATATATGGAATACTTTCGTTTATATCATTGTCATGAGCTTGACAGAGTAGTCATGATCTTGCTTGATCGTTCATCGTTCGTTCATATGAGTTCATCGTTCGTTCTTCGTTCTTCATTAATAGAAGATGAACACATATCGAATGTTCTTCGTTCGTTCATACTTGATCATCGATTACTCTTGATCTTACTTGGTTGATTGCCGTTCGTCGCTCATTCTTGAGCGACGAACGACTTTGCATGACTTAGTGCTAGCTTTGATCCTTTCATCCGGCTTATGCTAGTTAGACTAGTGTTCTTATGAATAGGTTTCGGGTTCATCGTCCCGCAAGGGTGCTCTAGATTTACCACCATGTCGATCCATAGGGTTGGGGTGCCTCGAGGGATCTAGAGTTGTGGTTAGTGACGCCGGCATGGTGTCTGGGGTTAACTACCCACCTTTGAATGTGCTTCGTGTCCCACGGTTTGTAGAGGTAGGTGACAAGAAGTGACAGCCTTGTCATCCAAAGTAATCCTCCACGTTCGGGCATGGCATAGGAGTCTAAAAGGCCGGAGTCGCGAGGCGGACCTCGCGTAAGACGGATCTCCCGATGATGCCTAGGCATTAGACGCTTGCTTGCGCTTGCATGATCTTGGATGTTAGGTAGAAGCTGCGCACTCATATGAATGTTGTATCATTAGGAGTAGTGGTCTGCTAGTCTAGTTTAGCTTTATCTAGGATTGCCTCTATCCCTTTTTTTAGAGAATGCATTGCCTTGGTGTGTGTCACACTATCCTCAAATTATTGCTCCTAACCCCTGCATTGGAATGTGATTACTTCATCACTCTTTTGTAACACCATGAGCATAAGTACTCTTATCAACCATGTCTTCCTTTGGGAAAATATAAATACGATACCCTTGAATACTCTCGGGTGAAATGCTACAACGGGTTATCCGTCCGCTTGCGGATATTCATGACCCACCTTATAATACATATCTAGTGCTTGTACTTGGATGTGGATTATTTGGTTAAATAGTGCAAGTGACTTAAACCCTTGGCTCTCCCGCGGTCACGTGTTTCTTTCCACGTGACCTTAAGAGATGCCAACAAGCATTTCTGGCGCCGTTGTCGGGGAAGACATTGGTTAATAAGAATACAATGAATGTTCATGATTACACTTGATGATGCTTTAATCATTACCTTTGCAAGGCTAACCTTGATCTGTTTTCTCTTCAATGTGAAAACAGGATAGTGCATGCGTGGATTCAACTTGCCGAAAAACTTCGTTGATAATCCCGAGGCTCTTGCGAGAAAGACTCGACCTCGCGTCGTTGTCTCTCCTCAAGAACCCACGACAAGTGAGCCCGCATCTTCCGCACCATCAACCTCAACACTCATGGCTGAAAGGACCCTTCGTGACTACTCTGCGCCCTCCGTCGCCAATGTGCCCATTGGGCCCAACGTCGACGCCGGTGCCGCAGGACTTGACATCAAGTCCAGCCTCATCACTATGGTGCAAGCCATTCCCTTTTGTGGAAAGGCCTCCGAGGACGCCAACTCTCATCTCCAACAGTTCCTGGAGATATGCAACACATCAGCCACAGCCGGAGTCAACCAAGATGCTATCGGACTTCGCCTGTTTCCCCTATCCCTCCTTGGGAAGGCAAAACAGTGGTTTTATGCCAATCGTGCAAGCATTGACACTTGGGACAAATGTTCCACGGCGTTCCTCGCCAAGTTTTTCCCGATGGGCAAAACCAATGCCCTTCGTGGAAGAAT
Organism: Chloris gayana; assembly: GCA_031894775.1. Lineage (NCBI taxonomy): Eukaryota > Viridiplantae > Streptophyta > Magnoliopsida > Poales > Poaceae > Chloris > Chloris gayana. Next base: position 71,719 of record JAUNZO010001317.1, read on the forward strand.
TGCAAGTTTCCGAGCAAGCGACAAATGAATCCATGCCCGAGGCATGGGAAAGGCTTCAAGAATACATTCTGGCCTGCCCTCACCATGGGATGGAGGAATGGCTCATTCTTCAACACTTCTACAACGGGTTGACACCAACAACCCGTGGACATATGGATGCCGCTGCTGGAGGAGCCTTCTTCTCCAAAACCGTTGCCCAAGCAAAAGAACTCATAGAGAAGATGGTCTCCAATCAAGGGTGGAGCGATGATCGACTCCAAACACGCTCAAGAGGCGTACACCCTGTCAAAGAGGTGGACATGCTGTCCGCCAAGGTTGACCTCCTCATAAAACGCTTGGATGAACACAACGCAAATGGTGGTGTTCATGCATTGGACTCACACATGACGTGTGAGGAATGCGGGAACACCGGCCACATGGGGAAAGATTGCCCCCATACCCATGAAGAAGCGTTCTATATGAGCAACAACAACGGGTATCGTCCAAACGGAGGACAAGGGTACAACCAAAACCGACCATCATATCAAGGAGGTAACAATTTTTCTCGGCTTTAACAATAATCAGCCTTCCTTGAAAGATTTGGTTTATGGCCAAGCTAAAATCAACGAATCTATCAACAAAAAGCTTGCTGCCAACGACAAAGTCTTAGAAAACATAACTGCACAAATAGAAGGTTTCTCCTCTCGCTTTCAAAAATCAGTCGAGCTTTAATAAAATGATTGAAATCCAAGTTGCTCAGCTAGCTGCTCTTATTCCTGGTTCTAATTCGGGAAGATCCCGGGGCAACCCGAGTCTTCTTTGGAAAATGTTAATGCGGTTACCACGAGGGGAGGAAAATCCACTCGGGATCCGCCATATCCTAACCATGCAGCAAAGAAGAACAGGAACGAACCGGAGGAGGAAAGCCCTTCTACTACCAAAGAAAAAGAAGAAGAACCGAAGCCAAGTGACGGGAAGAATGGAATTGAATTTCAAGACACAAGCTTCTTGCCATTCCCTCACGAAACAGGAAGCCAAAGGAGGATGAACAATTTGCTCGATTCGTCGAGACCATCCGAAGGATTCATGTCAACGTGCCATTGTTGGATATGGTGCAGGTGCCCACGTATGCACGTTACCTTAAAGACATCCTCAACAACAAGAGACCACTACCCAACGAGGAAATGGTCAAGCTCACAGAGGAGTGTAGCGCAGCTATACTCAATCGGCTTCCGAAAAGAAGAAGGACCCTGGCTGCCCCACAATATCATGTTCCATTGGGGCACACCACTTCGACCAAGCCTTATGTGATCTTGGGGCAAGCGTCGGCGTGATGCCCAAAGAAGTCTTTGATCGTTTGAGCTACACAACCTTGACTCCTACACCAATGAGGTTGCAATTGGCGAGACTCTTCGGTCCGCTACCCCGCGGGAATAGCCGAAGACGTGCCGGTAAAAATTCGAGGCAACTTCATACCGGTGGACTTTGTGGTGCTTGAGATGGATATTGACAAGAACACGCCCCTCATTTTGGGACGTCCCTTCCTCGAGTACCGCAAACGCCCAAATTGATGTTAGGAATGGAGAAATCCGATTCCACATCAATGGGAAGGAGGAAAAGTTTGAGTTTCAACCAAGAAAAGAACAATGCTCAATGATCAAGATCAAGTATGGGCCAAATCCCTCAAACATCCGTGAAGTTGAAGTGACACCAAGAAAGACGGATAGTCTCGTCGCCTTTTGGAAGCAACTTGACAAAATTGAGAATCCGTCATGGTACCAACCCAAGAAGCCTGCAACAGCAAGGCCGGGATTATGGGCCAAGAAGCCAGTCCTTCAAGACACAAAGCCACCTACATCAACAAAGACCAACCAAGTGTGGCAAGTGAAGAAGGTGCAGCCATCTTCATCCTCCTCTCCAGGGAAAGGGCCTGCACCACAAGGATGAAAAGAAATGGAGAAGTCCTTGCTCGCCGGACTTAAAATGGCGAAGCCCTGGCCGACAGGATAAATCGGTATTATCTTTCGATTTCTTTTTGATTTTGTTTTCCACCACATGCATTTAAAAACCTCCCTGCATACTCTATTTTATCACAAGAAAATTTTCATTTCATTTATTTGGATTTTCCGCCAGCATATTCGATTTTTTTTCACTCACCATGCATATAAAATTTGAAAACCAAAATCCTTTTACGTCCAAATTTTCCTACTTTTGTTTGAAACTTTTGGACAACCCTTGTATCCTTATACAAAACCCAAAAACAATTTTGCATGTTGGAATTTTCTCCAACACTTTTTCTCGAGATTTGATTTTTCGAATAAAGTTGAATTTGAGGCAGCTTTCTTTGGATTTCTTACTGAGCAAATATTTCGAGGAATATCCGGACGTAGCAACCATGGTCAATGATCATTTGGCCGGTGGGGGCTATGGGCCAAAAGGGGGAGCAAGAGGGACCCACAGCAGGCCGGCCGAACCCACCTCCTTGGTTCGGCCGAACTGCTATGACCGTTGCTCGGTCTGTCTTTTTTTTTTTCCAACGGTCATATGCCCCTCCTAACGTTCAAAAACGGCTACTTCGTGAGCTATAAGTAGAGGTGGCCGGGCCAGAACTCTCTCCCCTCTCACACTATCATTTCCACTCCTCACTCACTTCATTCTCATTGCTCTCAAGTTTTCCATTGCCCTCACTTGCTCATTGCCTAAAAATTCTGCAGAAATCTTTTGTTCTTGGTGTGCTTTCTAGTTTTTGGTTTGATTTGTTTTTGTTTGGTTTTCTCGAGTTGCGATTTCTTGCTCACATGAACCACCGACGGTGTCGCCAATTTGATTTTTCCCTCACATAACCCGTTCGGAGTTGTTGTTCTTGTGTTCTTGCTCTCTTTGTGTGTAGCCATGACCGGTGCCAAGAAGCTGTTCGGGTCGATCAAGAGGTCCTTGAGCTCACGCTCAAGTTCAAGCTCTTCACGTCGAAGCACCCGCGCACGCCCCGTAGTCGAGTCACCGCCAAGTTCACCACCACAAGTCGAGGAAGAAGGGCAAGAGGGCAACATCGAGCATCGTCTCCTCACCGACACCGACCTCGACTTAGTGGGCGAGTACGAGACGCACACCTACACGCTTCTCCAACACCGCCTCTTTGCTCCTACGCGAGCATTTGACACGGAGCTGCTGCACAAAATAGGTATGGATGCTGAATTTGCTCAAGTATTTAAAGCCTTAGGGTGGACAGATTTTGCTAGTGTAGATGAGCCGGGTTCCCGCTTGCTTACACTTCAGTTTTTATGCACCCTACGAACGGTAGATGAAGGAATTTCTTTTCGGTTTTTCCGTGAATCCTACCGTTTGACTTGGAAAGAACTTAGCACTCTTCTTGGCTTTAATACTCGCTGCAATACCGACTTGGATGGTGCCCTTCCTCGGTTTTCAAAGCATGCTTTTTGGGAGAGGATTACGGGTCTTCCTAATTGCGTGCGACCTAGAACTAATCACATCCATCATCCTACCTTGCGTTTTATGCACATGTGGATTGCTATCACTCTTTTTCCAAGGAGTGATATTCGAATTGTGCGCGAGGATGAGCTAAAGATTCTTTTTGCTGCGGTTGATAAGATTAAGATTGCTCCCGTGAAAGCCATGATTCGCCAATGGATAGAAAATCTTGGTACGATAGGACCAATTGAATGTACCTCTTTAGTGACACGAATTGCCATGCGGGTGGGAGCTTTACATGATGCTAATATTGAATACCTTGCTACACCTCGCTCTCTTATAAATAAAGATTATCTTATTCAAGGTCACTCTCTTAAGAATGGTCCGAACGATTCCCTCATATATTATTTTGTGGGATATACAAACGAGTTTCGGTTACCTAACCCGGACCTTCGTTTGTATACTCTCAAAAATCTAACCATTGAGCTCCAAGAAGCGGAGCGGTCTCGCAGGAGTGTATCTTCTCGCAGGGGGCGCACAGATCGGAACAGCCATCTACCTCCGAGATGCCCACACCGCAGTCCACGGCTCATGGCGGGCCGGGGTACAGCCACCCCGGGCTTTCTCCCGGTGGGTACCCAGCCCCGCCACCTCACATGGCCGGGGGATCGGCGTGGCAAACTCCGGGATATGGCCCGGGGCTGTTTTCTCCACAACAACAATGGGAGGAACACTCCACCGACTCCGGATCAGCCCAAGGCTACAACTTTGAGCAGGAGATGAACAACCTCTCCTCACAAATGGGAAGACTCCAAACCACGGCGGAAGACACCGAGTATGCGCTCAACCAACACATCTTGCAAACTCATCAATGGCAAGAGCGCACCGACACCCAGCTCACCACCCTCACCAACATGACGGAGCAACAACGATCCGATCTTTTGGCTTACTTCCGTCACATGGGGTTCATTCCACCAAACCCATGAGCAAGAACAAGCTTGGGGGGCAGCACCCTCGCTAAGGTATCATGTATCGCAACTTGTATCCTTTTTTGTCTCCTGTTTTTGCTTGTTCTTGCCTCTCATATGAAAAACAAAATAAAAATGATAAAACTAAAAAGAACAAAAAGAAGTAGCTTAGTTTCCTTTTATGCGCTGCAAGTATGCTGCTAGTCTTTCTATGTTGAGATGATGAATAGTTGCTCTATTTTATTTCTCTCATGTGCCTAGTTTATAATTTAGAACTCTCCTAGTTTTGAGTTTGTTGGCTGGCAAAACTTGCTTAGAACCTGAAACTTGTGGGCTGCACATGCTTGAGCTGCACCTAAGTTGTTGTGAGATGATGATATGGTAAAAAGAGCTGCTATGATCTTGTCCTAAGTTGAACTTGAAATCTCCGGAATTTTGTTCCCAAAAATTGCGAAATCTATAAGTTCCCAAGTGATGATAAATTCCTACCAAAGCCATATGCAAATTTCCTTTGAAAACCTTACTCATTTGCTACTTGTTACTTCATTGAGCTTTATCAAAATTGTGTGACCCTAGTGAGATGCTTTTCATACTCTCATGATCAAGATCACGTACACATTCCACCTCATATGCTACACTTCTACACCGGAAGTTAGCAACATGTCATGCCATCCACCAAAATAAAGACACTCCTCACATTTTATCACCTCTCTTAAAATATCAAAAGAAGGCATGGCTATGCAAAAGAAAAAGAAAATAAGGCTCACAAAAGATGAGCATGAGAAAAAGAAAAAAAAAAAAAAAGAAAAAAAGCTGCTCTCATTTCGAGCATGAAAAAAGAAAGAAGAAAAGATAGCCATGCCCAAAATCCAAAATAAAAAGAGGTGAAACAAAAAAAAGGAGTAGTCACATACACCACCACCATCATTTTCACACTTGCACATCTTGATCTACGATTGTATGACTTGCTATCTCCGTGGATCCACTCTTTTGGTTTTGCAAAATATGAATGCAAGTATGCCTCATTTCATATCCTACCTTGAGCTCCACAAAAGCCTATTAGATGTAGGATGAGGCAATACACATGCCTTGGTGAGGAATACAAACATCACTAGAGCGATTCGAGAGTATCACTTGTGGAACGTGGTTTTACTTGAAAAAAAAATCCTTTGAAAACTTCCGGAGAATAAAAAGCAAGACAAGGGAAGAGAAAATAAATGCTCTATACACCGTTCTCTCTCTCAACCGCCCAAGGTAAAGTGAAAAGCACAAAGCCCCATGAGGACTAAGGGGAAGGGTGAGTTACCATTGCCAACTTATTCAACTCAAGGATGAGTATCTTTGTTATACACTTGGTACCTTTGAGAAGTAGGCATTATAGCAACTCCTGATCAACAACCTAAAGTTCTACTACTTGCTCGAGACGAGCAAGGGGTAAGCTTGGGGGACTTGTTGACGGTCGTTACGACCAATTTCGACCGTCAATTAGTCAAATAAATGAGAAGGATTAGGCATGTCTTACACGCATTTTACTTAGAAATAACCTAGTTCCACTTGTACCTCTAGATTTTTAGTGTGCAGGTGGATAATGATGAATTCCAGGCCCCAAGGCGACAAATCAACACTTTTACAAAACTTCCACTTCGCCGCGGGAATCAACTCCAAGATAAAAGGCCAATGACCACGAAATACAACACAAAGAAGGCCACAAGCACCTGGATCAAAGACCAACATCCGGTGGGGAGCCAACTGCCAAAGCCCAGCCCGGGAGGGGCCGGGACCGGTTCGGCCGAACCCACCGGGGTGGTTCGGCCGAACCGGGATGGTGGCCCCCCTGGCCCACTTTTCTCCGGCGGTTTGCCCACCGCCTCCGGAGGTCGGTTCCACGCGCATTAAATGCCACCGACCTACGAAACCGCCTCCAGGAGCCGACCTTTCAAGCCTATATAAGGAGGGGTACCCCCCCTCCTTAACACACAACAACACAAGGATCATTCTCTCCTCACACTAGAAGTTTAGAGGCTTTCTAGGTAGTGCTAGGCTTAGTAGTGGGCTGCCTCATTGCTCCCAAGGTCTTGTGGAGAATTGGGTATAGCTCTTGTATCCTCTCTTTGTAAGACTTGACCTTTTATATATGGAATACTTTCGTTTATATCATTGTCATGAGCTTGACAGAGTAGTCATGATCTTGCTTGATCGTTCATCGTTCGTTCTTCGTTCTTCATTAATAGAAGATGAACACATATCGAATGTTCTTCGTTCGTTCATACTTGATCATCGATTACTCTTGATCTTACTTGGTTGATTGCCGTTCGTCGCTCATTCTTGAGCGACAGACGACTTTGCATGACTTAGTGCTAGCTTTGATCCTTTCATCCGGCTTATGCTAGTTAGACTAGTGTTCTTATGAATAGGTTTCGGGTTCATCGTCCCGCAAGGGTGCTCTAGATTTACCACCATGTCGATCCATAGGGTTGGGGTGCCTCGAGGGATCTAGAGTTGTGGTTAGTGACGCCGGCATGGTGCTGGGGTTAACTACCCACCTTTGAATGTGCTTCGTGTCCCACGGTTTGTAGAGGTAGGTGACAAGAAGTGACAGCCTTGTCATCCAAAGTAATCCTCCACGTTCGGGCATGGCATAGGAGTCTAAAAGGCCGGAGTCGCGAGGCGGACCTCGCGTAAGACGGATCTCCCGATGATGCCTAGGCATTAGACGCTTGCTTGCGCTTGCATGATCTTGGATGTTAGGTAGAAGCTGCGCACTCATATGAATGTTGTATCATTAGGAGTAGTGGTCTGCTAGTCTAGTTTAGCTTTATCTAGGATTGCCTCTATCCCTTTTTTTAGAGAATGCATTGCCTTGGTGTGTGTCACACTATCCTCAAATTATTGCTCCTAACCCCTGCATTGGAATGTGATTACTTCATCACTCTTTTGTAACACCATGAGCATAAGTACTCTTATCAACCATGTCTTCCTTTGGGAAAATATAAATACGATACCCTTGAATACTCTCGGGTGAAATGCTACAACGGGTTATCCGTCCGCTTGCGGATATTCATGACCCACCTTATAATACATATCTAGTGCTTGTACTTGGATGTGGATTATTTGGTTAAATAGTGCAAGTGACTTAAACCCTTGGCTCTCCCGCGGTCACGTGTTTCTTTCCACGTGACCTTAAGAGATGCCAACAACGGCCCATCCATTTATGTATTAAATGCCAGGCAAACGAACTGTGATACAAACTATACGAAATCGGTCGATGCTATAACATGCGATCGATGGCTAGCAGCCGATTTCGTCGGTAAACGATCAAATGATTAAGACTTTGCAGGGATGCATTATCGAATAAAATGTAAACAAGGTAATTATTAATGGGATGTAATTAATTTGATAGCAAGAAGATGGTTTAATCATCAATTAGAACGAGTAAATCAGCCGATCGGGCATCCGGCCGATTCCGCCATTGATTATAACAATGAGTTGTTAGATCATATCTAGATGTATAATGATGATCAATGAAATCGTACTAATAACTCGGGTCCAAAGGCAGTTTTAGCAGATTTAGCTAATTGAATATAAAACAGCTAATGAACGTGATAAGCAATCGGCTAAACACTCCGAAAGAACGAGTAAGACAAATACAACCACACGGATCCCGAATCGGCCGGTCGCTCCAACGGGACAAGTCAAGCGATGGCACGCGATCGGACCAGGTCTAACGGCCACGCACGCCTAGCCGATTCGGGACAAGCATAATCATAAACGCCTTAACTATGAAAGTAAATCTACATCCTATCCAATCGGCTGCATGCGCCTAGGACAAGTCAACTATCGCAAAGGCAAACACGGGACACGTCAAGCGAATCTGCACGATCGAATCGGCTAAGATGTAAAAGAAATCTCATAGCGGCTACGTGACTCGAACGACCAGATCTGAGCCAATCGGCGTTGTGAGCAAAGGCTGGGACGGGGAGGCAGGACAAGTCAAACTACCTCCACCACGAGCCCGGACCAGGTCGACTTGACTCATCCGGCCGATACTCACTACGACGGTTGAAAACAGATCTGGTCGCCGGATAACTAGCAATTAAGCCATCTAATTACGAACAATGCGCCGAGAATTAGACGACATAATTACCTTGTCAAGCCAACTTGTTGTCGACCGGAGCCCCGAAGATCCCGCGCGAAAACGAGTAAAGACTTGACGAGAAAATTAGGGTTTGGCGATGCGCCGAAAGTTGTATTGGATGTGAATCGAGTTTACAGGTTACATCCGAGTACAAATTTATACCCGGCACAAAGAATCCTACTCGGACCCTCTTCGGGCCGATTTCCTAACTGACTAGGATCCTCTTCCAAAATTAAACTATTATTTCTAATTTTACAACGTGGGCCGGGCCCATCAATGTTATGCTCTTCCGTTGGCGTTCGCGCACGATTCTCGGGAGGGACGCGCCCTTTACTCGCCCAAGCGGCCGTCGGCCTTCCGCCCACCGGCCCTCTTTGACCTATAGTCGCCGACAATGGGTCCCTTGGTCAAAAACCGGCGTCAACACATGTCCCCCGGTGCGGGGTATGCAACGCATGCGTCGGACTGATTTATCCTCTTTTACTTGCGCCGGTTTTACTGCCCGTCACCTCTCCATAAAACCCGGGGTCACCCCCGGTCATTCCCATCTGTTTCTTCTCCTTAGCTTTCATCTTCCCCTGTTCTAGCGACTTTTGCCTTTTCGAGCCCTTCCAACTTCCCACCGCGCCGCCGTCGTTTTCTCTTCCGGTGACCATGAATCCTGCTTGTTGCTGCTGCTGCGGCCGCCGCCGCCGGCCGCGTCGTCGCCACCACCAACGCCGTTCCGGAGGTAATGTACATTCGAGCACCCCTCTTTTCTACCTTTGCAATCTTTCTTCGCGTTCTTGTTCTTGTTCATTTTCACAATCTATCTTCTTTCCGTTCCGTTTCTTATTTTAGCCCTATTCCTTGTTTTTAGGAGATCCGGAACCAAGTCGTCATCCCATCCAACATCCCAACTCACTTCTTTTTGGGCCCCATGGGCGATCCCGACCCCACGGATCTCATCCGTGCCGAAACGAACCGGGTTCCGTTTCGGCAACAATCTCCTTTATCGGCCGAGTGGGCCAACGGCTTTCGGTCATGGCCGACTCCGTTGCTGGATGGCGCGATTGGTATAACCGGGTATCGGCCGTCCATCTGCAAGGTTGGGCCGATATCGGCATCGCCCACGCCATCAAACTCTCTACGGCCGATCACCACAAGAATGAACCGTTGTCGGCGGCAGCTTCTTATCTACGGTCGGATGCCCTGAAGCTGCTTCATGTTCGGCCACGGCCCGGCTACCATGACCCTCCTGGATACGGTCATGTTGGCCGATTTGAATATCACGGCGGAGGCCACCCCAGATGCCATCCGCATTAAGTCCTCCCATCGGATCAACCCTAAGGACACCAGGGGTTGGAAGGTCTACATCCGGACCTACAACAAGGGGCACGGCACGGTCGATCGCCGCGAGCACGTTGCCTTCCTCAACATGTGGCTTGACCACTTCTTCTTCCGTGGGGTCAGCGTGAGCCCCACAAACAATTTTCTGCCGATGGCCGATGTGCTGGCCGACAGCCATGCCCTTCCCATGGGCAAGTATCTTACGGGGTCGGCGTACCTCCTTCTTCACCAGGTTTCGGTGGAGTTGCGCTCCGGCCGATCGAGTCAAGAACCTGGGTGGCCCTTGGTGGTTTATCCAAATGTGGTTGTCCCTTCATACCACCAAGGCCATCGATCTGGACCTCGGTGCGCTCACCTTCCCCGGCAACTACGCCGAATCGGCCACGCCCGGATTCAGCCGGTGCATTTCTTTCGGGAAGCGTTATCCATGGCACCGGGGCGGCCATGTCGGATGACAACCTGGCGTATTGGTTCGCCGCCCTCTACAAGGGCCTCAACAACGAAAGTACGGATTGGTACCCGTACATCGATTTCTTCGAGAAGGGGTATGACACTCCTTTTCCGATTGACCCAACTTTCCCAACGGCCGACGGGGAGGCGGTCAAGATCTTCACCACCTGCCTCCGCCCTTGTCTGCTGCCGACGGGACTCATTGCTTGGGAGCAAGGCTTTCTGCTCCTATGAGTTCTACCACCCGTCGGTGGCGGCCCGCCAACTCGGCTTCGGCCGGTTGCCCCCGACCTCTTCTATGTGGGGCAAATAAAGGCGCGGGCTAACGTCGACAACGCCATTCGGTGGAATTGGCTCGTCGGCCACACCGCCGATGTCGTCACCGGCGACTTAGCCGGATTTTCCCCGGCGCCCGGAGTACCCGCCTTTTTGACCGCTGGTGGGGCGAGTGGAACCGGCACCTCCGCGGCCGGAACACTGCTTCCTTCTTCTCCGGCTTAGTCCTGAGCGAAGCTTTCGCCGAGGTACGTGTAGCCGATTTATTTCTGTAAGGCCGATTTTATAAATGAAATCGGCCACTCCAAATGCTCACCCTTGTATATTCTTTTCAGTCGGACACGGAGGAGCCGCCGACCCGGAGCATCGGTGGCCGGCCGATTGCATACTTAATGCCGAGCCCAATTGTTCCAAATATCGGCTTCACCGATCGCACTCCTGCTCAAGCTTTTGCGGCGATGAGTCGAGGGCACCAGCTGCCCGCAAGGCCAAGACTAAAACAGCCGCCCTCGGAAAGAGGAAGGCTAATGTGCCAGCTGCGGGGCCGACTCAAGCCCCGAAGCGACACCGCGCGCTGCTAAAGCAGCCTGTGCGCCCGTCCGACCCGGACTACTTCGAGTGAACCATCACCGCTGCGTCGGGTCATTATTGCATGATCGCCGATTCCCTTTTCACTTTACATACTTGTCTAACTATGAGTTCTTTGCGGGAATCGGCGGTTCTTCCTCCTCGGGCCCGGACACCAACGCCTGATAGGCCGATCCGCCTATCAACTCCTCCACGGGCCAGGACGCCGACACCGAAAGGCCGACCCCCGTAGCTCCGGAATCGGCGGTCGTACCAAGCCGGGCCGATCCAAATCTTACGGAGAGCTCAACTCGCTTGGATCGGCCTGCATCTCCTGAGGTCGCCGCCGAAGCCGAACAAGCTGGCCGTGTGTCGCCCACGGCCTCTCCCAAAGGCACCGCTGCGAACGAAGAATCGGTCGGCCGGGAGCCGCCCGCGGCTTCTCCTGTAGGCACTGCTGTCGATGAGCTTGCCGATGAGCCCGCCGATGAGCCCGCCGAAGGCTGAACAAGCTGGCCATGTACCCGATGCCGCCTCCGAAGATGCCGCTGGTGAAGGAGAATCGGCCGGCCGAGAGCTGATTGGAACACACGAACCTGTAGGTTCAATGGCACGGCCGATAGACGTCCGGCCGCTCCGCATCGACGCTTCGCGGGTTTGTTTTTACTATCTCCTTTTTATTTTCTTGATTTGCCTCTGATTATTAGCTTCATTTTATTTTTCTTGGCATTTCAGGCGCTTAGCTTCCCTCGTCCTGCGCCGATTTTGGTATCTTCCTCTGGTCTTACCACCATGAACGAAATCGCGCGCAGGCTCGAGGCCTCTTCGGTCGGCGCTTGGTGGCCGACGCTCACCCCATAAGGGCCCGGTACTTGGAGGTTCGGACTGAGCTCCCGGAGGATGTGCGCGATGCTCGCACCGCGTGGCATACATGGAGTATTGGCAAATGGACTTTACTCGTGCCCAGCGGCGTACGGCTCGCCACGCGGAGCAGCGGCAAGCTGCGTTACTCGCCGAGAACTCCATCAAGCGCTCCGAGGAGGAGGTCCGGAAGACCCGGGAGATGCAAGAGCAACTCTCAAATCGGCGGGATGAACTGCGGGTAATCAACCAGGAGATTGCCGATTTGAGAGCATCGCCGGCTCTCAAGGAGGAGGCGGCGGCGGCCTTGGAAGCCACCATTGCACGGTTGTCGGGCGACGTGGCGGCTCAACAGAAGACGACGGACGAAGCAATTCAAACGGCCGAGAAGATGGTCGCCGCGGCGCACGGCTGATGTCGGCCCCATCGAGGATGACCTGTTGGTCATGGCTAAACTCGACTCCATGCTGGCCCGTGCACTATCTGCCGTCCAAGACTTCTTGTCCCGTGCTTGAGGCGATCGATTATGCTTAGGTGTAATAGGATTTTGAACAAAATTTGTTGCGAATATTTTTTGCACTAAGGGCGATATACCATAATATCGGCCATCCGAAAGCGATGTTTAAACATCGGCTAATTTATCGGTGACTCCCTCTGTTTTACTTTCATATTTTTTTGGGCTAAGGGCGATACTCTCGGTATCGGCCGTCTCAAGACGATGTGCATCGACATCGGCTGTAGTCTCTTTTAGGCCGAACACTATGAGTTAATCCAAATACTAGGATAATACTTGCTTCAAATACTTTCCATTAAGTGCTCGGCCGAATTCTTCCCCTTCTAACTCTTTCAAAATATATGCATTACCCGGTGCCGATCGGCTAATCAAATAAGGTCCTTCCCAATTAGGCGACCATTTACCAAACCGATTGTCCTTCACGCCGATCGGCATCCTAAGCTTCCGGACCAAATCGCCCTCTTTAAACTGTTTCTGCACAACCTTCTTATCATAATGGCGGGCGACCCTCGCCTTATTCTGCTCTATCTTTTCCAATGCATCCAGCCGATTTTGTACTACATCTTCTAATTCATCCATCATCAATCCGTAGTACTGATCGGCCGATAGCTTTTGTTGCAATTCAATCCTTACGGAGCCGATAGCTGTCTCCCATGGCAATACGGCTTCGTGCCCATATACAAGCTGATACGGCGCAACTTGCATGGCCCCATGCCGTGACATACGATAAGCCCACAAAGCGTCCATCAATTTCATGTGCCACTTACGAGGATACTCTTGTATTTTCCGCTTGATTAACTTGATCGGACTCTTATTTGCCGCTTCAGCTTGGCCATTGGCTTGGGCATAATACGGCGACGAATTAATCAACTTAATTCCCATCTCATCAGCAAAAGATTGAAATTCGTCCGACGTGAATACTGATCCTTGATCTGTCGTGATTGTTTCCGGAATCCCAAATCTATAAATGATATGCTCTTTAACAAACGTTATCACGTCGATCGTCGAAACTTTGCGATAGGGTGCCGCTTCAACCCACTTCGTGAAATAATCTGTAGCTACTAATATGTATTGATGTCCTTTGCTTGATGCTGGATTTATCCGGCCGATCATATCCATGGCCCAGCCTACGAACGGCCAAGGTTTGATTACTTGGATTCATAGCCGACGCGAGCGCCCTCCGTATAGGTCCGAATTTCTGGCAATCTTGGCAACTTTTATAATATTTAAAACAATCGGCCAACATTGTCGGCCGGTAATAACCAGCTCGCCTTAGTAGCCACTTCATTTTATGGGCCGATTGATGCGTTCCGCAAATCCCATCATGCACTTCGCTCATTACCACTTTGGCCTCGGTGTCATCAATACACTTGAGAAGCACCCCATCAATTGTCTTGAAAAATAATTGATCATCCAACAGAACATACTTCAAAGCTTTATATCTTATCTTCTTATCTGTAGGTTGGGATGGATTGCTCAAAAAATTTCGAATTTCCGTACGCCAATCGGCTTCTTCAATATCAGCTATCTCTAAGCTGTTTTCGGCGAGCCGATATCCGGATGCTAACCGAGCCAAGTTATTTGCTTCAAAGTTCTGCTCTCTTGGTATATGGCTGACTTTAACACACTTGAACCTTTTCATTAACTTCTGGCACTTTCTATGATATTGCAACAATATTTCATCTTTACACTCATACTCATCGGCCAGCTGACTCACAACCAACAAGGAATCGCCGAAAATTTCCACAAAATCAGCCCCGGCATCGATGAGTAATTCCAGTCCTTTTAATACTGCCTCATATTCGACTTGGTTGTTGGTGTGCGCCTCTACTGTAATAGAGTATCCACGTATTGCCCCCGAGGCGACACAACAACCAAGCCGATTCCACTTCCCTCCTTGCAAATCGAACCATCAAAGAATACCGTCCATGGCACTGGTTCAACGTATCCGGCCGAGTGTTCACCGTGTTGCACTATTAAATCAGCCAATACTTGTGCTTTTACTGCTTTGGCCGATTCATAGCCTAAATCAAACTCCGCAATTGCCAACATCCATTTGCCCAACCGGCCTTTGGGGACCGGGGCCGATAACATATATTTTACGACATCGGCCTGGCAAACCACGGTACACTCCTCGGCTAACGAGATAATGCCTTAGTTTTGTGCATGAAAAATATAGACAGAGACATAACCTTTCCACCTCCGGATACCGCGTTTCTGCATCAACTAATTTGCGGCTGAGATAAAATATGACCCGCTCTTTTCCCTCCTGTTCTTGAGTCAACGCTGAGCCGATGCACCTATCATCGGCCGATAAATATAACTTAAAGGGTGTGCCTGACTTTGGCGGAACCATCACTGGTGGGGACACCAAATATTTCTTGATATCTTCTAAAGCCTTTTGATGGATCGGCTCCCACCGAAATTCTTGATTGGCTTTGAGTTTTAATAATGGCGTAAATGCATCAAGTCGACCGGACAAGTTTGAGATAAATCGCCTAATAAAATTAATCTTGCCGATCGGGGACTGGAGCTTTGTCTTGTTCGTCGGCGGTTCCAACTTTCCGATAGAATCAATACTCTTAGGGCCGACTTCAATTCCCTTTTCATGCACAATAAACCCCGAGAAATTGTCCAGTTGTTGACGGTCCTTATGGTCCAATTTTACCGTCAACATGTTGCATCTTTTTGAATCAAACACCATCACCAAGAATAGACATAGGGATTATTTCTAACAAATTCCACTAGTCTTGGTGAAATTATGAATGCAGGTGCAATTCATATGAAAACGAGGGAAAACATGCACGAAACATGGACTTTGCAATCGACGGATTTTCCCGGACTAAAGAATATAGTCCAAAAGCCCAAAACCACAAAACAGAGCCTCAACATCAAACCAAGCAAGTGGATTGGGCCGAGTACACAGCCAGGGGAAGGCACCGAGAGAAGAATCAAGCCCGGTGGAGTCCGAGGCCGGTTCGGCCGAACCACCCTAGTGGGTTCGGCCGAGGCGACAGGTGGGCCCCCGGCCCATCTTTCTCTAGCGGTTTGTCACCGACGTACGGAGGTCGGTTCCACCTGCAATTAATGCCACCGACGTACGGAACCGCCTCCAAGTTGCCGACCTTCCAAGGCTATAAATAAAGGGCTACACCCCCTCTCTCAACACACCACCAACATCAAGATACAAGACAAAACTCTCATCCTTAGGCCAAGGGCCTCTTGTATTTTAGTAGAATAGGAGAGAGGGTAAGGAAGAGGAAGGAGTGTTCCTCCCTTTTGCAAAGTGGAGTAGTATTTCCTTTTCTTTTACCTTGGCGTGTAAACACTCTTTTTGGTGATTTATACGTGGTGATCTACTTATCTATCGTGACATATCTTTGTGTTAGACGTAATTCTTGTTATACTTGTTTACGGGATCATCGCTTCGCAAGAAGTACTCTAGCTTTACGAACTCGGTTCTAGGCCGAGGCTAGAGTAGTGGTCAATAGCATAGACGTGGTGTCTAGGGCTGGAGATCGCCTTTGTTTGCTGTGTGCCCCACGGTTTGTAGAGGTAGGTGGCAGGAAGTGACAGCCCTGTCATCCAAAGGAACCCTCCACGTTCGGGTACATAGTAGAGCTTTCGTAGACCGGAGTGGCTTGGCGAGACCAAGCCTAAGACGGTGCCGAAGTAAACAAGTCTAGCTTGCGTTCGTCTAACTTTAAAGGATAAATAGATAAGAGTCACCCTCTCGACCCTATTTTGCTACGTTGTCTTGGTTGTCCTTGGGTAAACTAACCTTGTTGCAGAAATACTCTGTTCCCTGCGGATATAAATACGATACCTTGGAATACTCCCGGGTGAAGTGCTACAACGGTATTCCGTGCGCTTGCGGATTCATTCGTGACGTAAGAAATACCAACAAGCATTTACGGCGCCGTTGCCGGGAACGGTTGTTATCTTTGTAACGAATCGGGTTTGCCCTCGTAATCTATCTTACTTACCGTTCAGTTTTTATTTTTTTCTTACATTCAAAATTTCACAAAAACATATCATGGAGTCACACCCAACCATCCAATCTTTCTCCACTCCACGGGGTGAACTCTTAGAGCCACCATCATCATCACAACCTATTTCTTCACCTGGCTATGAGTTCTCCCCCGATTACATTTCGATGATTAGAGGTTTATCCTTTTCGGGTTTTAAACATGAAAATCCTTATGAACACTTGCGAGAGTTTGAACATTTGTGTTCATGCCGATTGATCCATGGCATGACACAAGAAACATTGAAGTGGAAGTTGTTTCCCTTCTCTCTCAATGAGAAGGCGAAGCAATGGTACACTTACACCGCTAAGAGAGTGAACGGTGATTGGAAAGAATTGCGAGACAAATTTTGTCTAGCATTCTTCCCCGTATCCCATATCACTTCTCTACGAGCGGAAATAATAGGCTTTCGACAAGAAGAAAAGGAAACCTTAAGTGCGTCATGGATTCGGTTCTGTTCTCTAACGGACTCCGGACCAGAATTATTGCTCCCCGAACCCGTTTTATTACAACATGTTGGTATTTCTTACGTCACGAATAAATCCGCAAGCGCACGGAATACCGTTGTAGCACTTCACCCGGGAGTATTCCAAGGTATCGTATTTATATCCGCGAGGGAACGGAGTATTTCTGCAACAAGGTTAGTTTACCCAAGGACAACCAAGACAACGTAGCAAAATAGGGTCGAGAGGGTGACTCTTATCTATTTATCCTTTAAAGGTAGACGAACGCAAGCTAGACTTGTTTACTTCGGGCACCGTCTTAGGCTTGGTACTGCCAAGCCACTCCGGTCTCGAAAGCTCTACTATGTACCCGAACGTGGAGGGTTCCTTTGGATGACAGGGCTGTCACTTCCTGCCACCTACCTCTACAAACCGTGGGGCACACAGCAAACAAAGGCGATCTCCGGCCTAGACACCACGTCTATGCTATTGACCACTACTCTAGCCTCGGCCTAGAGCGAGTTCGAAAGCTAGAGTACTTCTTGCTGAGCGATGATCCCGTAAACAAGTATAACAAGAATTACGTCTAACACAAAGATATGTCACGATAGATAAGTAGATCACCACGTATAAATCACCAAAAAGAGTGTTTACACGCCAAGGTAAAAGAAAAGGAAATACTACTCCACTTTAAAAGGGAGGAACACTCCTTCCTCTTCCTTGCCCTCTCTCCTATTCTACTAAGATACAAGAGGCCCTTGGCCTAAGGATGAGAGTTTTGTCTTCTATCTTGATGTTGGTGGTGTGTTGAGAGAGGGGGTGTAGCCCTTTATTTATAGCCTTGGAAGGTCGGCAACTTGGAGGCGGTTCCGGACGTCGGTGGCATTAATTGCAGGTGGAACCGACCTCCGGACGTCGGTGACAAACCGCCAGAGAAGGATGGGCCGGGGGGCCCACTGTCGGTTCGGCCGAACCCACTAGGGCGGTTCGGCCGAACCGACCTAGACTCCCCGGGCTTGATTCTTCTCCGGTGCCTTCCCCTGGCTGTGTACTTGGCCCAATCCACTTGCTTGGTTTGATGTTGAGGCTCTGTTTTGTGGTTTTGGGCTTTTGGACTATATTCTTTAGTCCGGGAAAATCCGTCGATTGCAAAGTCCATGTTTCGTGCATGTTTTCCCCTGTTTTCATATGAATTGCACCTGCATTCATAATTTCACCAAGACTAGTGGAATTTGTTAGAAATAATCCCTATGTCTATTCTTGGTGATGGTGTTTGATTCAAAAAGATGCAACATGTTGACGGTAAAATTGGACCATAAGGACCGTCAACAAGACCCCCACACTTAGCTCTTTGCTCGTCCTCGAGTAAAGGTGGGAGCGTAAGTTGAGAGATCTCTCCCCTTAGAGACCTGCACACATGTTATTACAAGCCACACCGTTTTACTTGTGAACATGACGGTGGCTAACATGCATTCTTGGATGATTGATAAGTGGAACAGCTCATGACTCAAGTCACTATACTTTTGCTCACTAAGCACCTTGGGTTTTTGAAAGTTTTGAAAATAAACAACATGACTCCCGCTCCTCTTCGATTCTCTTGAATCGCTCAAAAAGTGTTTTCCTCACCAAGGCATTGTGTTGCCTCTCTTTTTCCTACTTCTTAGGCTTGTATGTGGAGCTCGGTAGGGAATGAGAGAGGCATACTTGTATCACAAATATTGCTAAGCCAAAAGAAAGGATCCATGGAGAAGCCAAGTCATGTAACCTTGATCAAGAAGTGCGTGTGTGTATGGATATGAAAAAGTGACAACTCCTATTGCAATTGGCCTCTCTTTATTTTGCATTTTCGAGACATGGCTATCTTTTTATTTTCTTTCTTTTCTTTTCTTGCTCTATGCTTGAGCATCTCTTTTCTTCTCTCTTTTTCATTGCTCATCTTTGTGAGCTTTCTTTTCATTGCTCATCCGTGTGAGCTTTTACATAGCCATGTCTCGTTTATGCGTGATTGAGAGAGAGAGAGAGGTAAAAAGAGGTGCAAACGAGGAGTGTCTTTATTTTGGTGGGGTGCTAGCTCCTAGTGTAGGAGTTTAGCCCTGGTGGAGTGTACGTGATCTTGATCAAGAGAGCATGACAAGTTTCTCTCTAGGGTCACTCAATTTTGGTAAAGCTCATTGCAATCACAAGCAGCATATGTATGTAAGTTTTGCAAGGTATGATTCATCATATGGCATTGGTAGGAATTTTTGTATCAAGAGAGGAGCATGAAGCCATGGTATTTTTGTTTTGTGAAATAAAATTCCCAAGGACTCGGTAAGCTAAGCATAAGATCATTTCGTCGAGCCATATCACACTTGCCAATAATCTAGAAAAACATGGGTCCTATGGATTTGATTATTTGTTCACGGGCAAGTGGTGATGAAGCGAGTAATAAAAAGTGTGCAAGATCATCATGAGAGCATTAGGGAGAGACTTGGGAAAAGGTATTCAAAAGAAATCTTCCCAAGTTTTAGTTGGTCAAGTTTTGGTAATTGTTTTTCGCGTCTCGGAATGAACTTGACAAATAAAGTAGGCGAAAAGGAAGTGTGGGAAACAAACTCAAGTGCCACGAGAAAGAAGGGGCTGAGTGGGACCCACCGGGGTTCGGCCGAACCACCCTTGTGGGTTCGGCCGAGCCGCCTGGGCCCCACTGGTGCTCGTTTCGCGAGTTTGTGCTTGTGTTGTTTTCCTCGTGATGTTTCTGCGCGCTACGCGTGTGTTTGTCTTTGCTTTCCACGATGTCCCCCCCACACTTGCCTTTTTGCCTGTTTTCTTCAAAATAGACAAAGATATTTCGAAACAAAACTTGCTCTACCGGTAAGGGAAGACCGGGGAGCACTAATATGATTAAAAATTTGAAAGAGCAGGCGCATTGCAATCTTGAGGAATTGAAAAAAATGATTGAAAAAAGGAAATTAAACTAAATGCGCTCGCGAGAAATGATGAACGCGGGAAGGTTCATTTTAAACGTCGTATTCGTCCTCCTTCCCCGCGTCCTTGAAGAGACGCTTGATCTTGGAGTTGGTGCTGCGGCGATGGCTCGCCCGGGCATCCTTCAAGTCTTCAATAGCGTCTTTGATCTCCGCGACATTATCACGTAGGCGTTCATGGGCTTCGCGGAGATCAACGTGTTTAGCGAGGAGGATTTGGTAGGGGCTTTTTTTTAGGAGTTTTCTCCTCCTCGCTTTCATACATTCCCCCTGCCCTCTTGATGGGAGAGGGAGAGAGACGCCTCCTTATCCTTTTAGGAGGAGTGTCGCCCACGGATTCGCGGGCGTCTCTCTTTTCCGCCGAGGTGAGCGGCGGGATGAGCTGCTTTCCGCCACCGCGGATTCCCTTGATCTTGAACCTCTCGCCGGGCTTCTTGATGGGGCTAGGCAGGTTGCGCCCTCATATTGATGGTGCACCACCTGCCCGCTCTTGGTAGCGAGGGTGCCGACGTACTTCTCTCCGGGAGGGAGAGCGTTGTCGGCGGCGTCGGCGTTCTTCTTCTTGGGGGTAGATTTCCCCTTCTTTTGGCGAGGTGCCACGGCAGCGGGAGAGCTCTTGGAGGGTGTTCTTGCTGCTGTGGGTGGAGGTTCAATAGCGAGCGGTAGATCATGGATCATCAAGGCTTGCTCGGCTGGGAATGGAGACATGATCAAGGATGTCTTCGAGGCCGACTTGGCGGCAAAGCTCGCTGGTGGTGACGGAGACGTCGAGGCTTGGGATGCTACTCGTCCATGGTGCTTGGGCAAAAGCTTTTTTTTTTGTGCGAAAAGGACAAGGTGGAAGAAAGGTGCAAGGGAAAGATGAAAGAAAACACCTTCATTTATAGATAAAAGCATGGAAAGAATTAATTTGATTTTTTCTCGCAGCATGGAAGGCACTAAGCGGGGAGATTTGATCTTGTGACCGTTGGAGACAAAAGATGAAAGAAAAAAGTGACCGTTTGGGGTCTGTATTGGTTCGGCCGAACCAGCAAGGGGGTTCGGCCGAACTGTAGTGGGCCCCTACTGGTCCCCTTCTTTTTCTGGTTGATTGCTTGCTAAAATTATTTCGGGGAAAGAGCTACTACGGGATATAGATAAGAAAGAGCTATCATGAGAGAAAATTTAAATTAATCAAGTGCATGACATCAAATTCTTTATCTTTATCGGGCTCGAAATAAATTTTAAGGCGCTGACCATTTACCTTAAATATTTTACCTTCGTCGTCTTGAAGTGTGATTGCTCCATGTGACGAGGTGTCAATAACCGTGTATGGTCCGTCCCATTTACTTCTTAATTTTCCATGCCCGAAGAGTTTCACCCGTGAATTGAATAGCAAGACCTTATCTCCAACCTTAAATACCTTTATCTTTATCTTTTTGTCGTGCCACCTTTTTGTCCTTTCTTTGTATATAGCTGAGTTGTGGTAAGCTTTGTCTCTCCATTCTTCTAACTCAGCTATCTCCATTTTTCTTTTGCGTCCGGCACCATTAAAGTCCATGTTCCATTTCCGGATGGCCCAATACGCTCGGTGTTCCATCTCGACGGGTAAATGACATGTTTTCCCGTACACGAGCTGGTATGGGGACATGCCTATGGGTGTCTTGTATGCTGTACGGTATGCCCATAGTGCATCGGGTAGCTTGTCCTTCCATCCCTTGACGGTGCGTTGAGGGATCAACTCATTTTTATCATTATGGACGACCGTCATTCCTCCTTTCTTGGGTACGACCTGCACTGGACTCACCCACTCGCTGTGTGGAACAGGATAGATAATGCCAGCATGTAAAAGTTTTAAGACCTCCTTTTTAACGACCTCCCGCATCGCATTGTTCAACCTCCTTTGAGGTTCCCTAGATGGTGTACTATCGGGGTCTATGGGAATGCGATGGGTGCAAAGAGCAGGGCTGATTCCCTTGAGGTCTCCAAGCGAGTACCCAAAAACGGAGTGATGTTTTTCTAGCACGGCTAAGAGTTTTGCAGTTTCCTCCTCCGAAAGCTTGTCACTTATGATGACAGGGGTTTCGGGATTTCCGTGAAGAAAAACGTAGCGCAAGCCTCGGTGGAAGAGTTTTGAGCTCTACGGGAGGTGGCGTAGGTGTAAAAGTTTCGGGCAGCTCAAAAGTTTCCGCCGAATCATCCTCTTCTAAAATGAAATCAAGAGCATCTTCATCCAAGGATGATTCGGGGTTTTCATGAGGAAAAATTGCCATAACCTCCTTCATGCATTCTTCTTCCACAAGCGGCTCCTCGGCAAAAGAGTTTTGTGCATGAATGATAGGAAGAGAAAAAGTTTTCTTGCCGAGGGTGAAGTCTAAGGTTCCTGAAGGTGATATCCCTAGGAAAAGCTTTTCTATGGGATGACCGACCAAAACATCGAAATCCGGGATTCGAAAACGTGAAAGTCCAAGGAAACCTCTGCTTCATTACGCTTAATGCAAACATCTCTAATGATCCCCAAACTCTCAAAAAATTGCCCCGGTGGGGCTTTAAGGAGTTTGTCGGAAGGTGCCCATGTCTCGTTTCCAAATAAAGTTGAAGCAAAAGATTCGGACATGATGTTGGCACCTACTAGAGGATTATAGAGAACATCTACCATTACTCCCCGAATTGAGCCACGAATGGTTGATCTAGGATGATCAAGTCGAAGAACTTCCGAAGAAAGTTCGTTTTCCATCAACCATTCATCGCTCATAATTGCTGTCAACTTCCGAACAGTTTTTAAGAGAAGAGATTTTTCAATAGGTTCGGGGGTTGGTGAAGGGAGTGCTGGTTTCTTTTGATAGGAGTAGTTCAAGGTGTTTCCAAAATCTTCAAAAATTTCTTCCTTGAACTCAAATGGGAAATCAAGAGGTTCATCTTCCTCTATCATTGTTCTTGTGTTAGATGAGGACTCGAGTGCTAGGTGCTCCATCATGGGCACCAAGTGTTGTATCTCTTGCACAACGAGTTCCTCATCTTCCGACTCCGGCTCTATGAGTAAGTCGGCGGAAAAAGGTGTGTTTTCCACAATTCGATCCAAAAGTTCGTGTGCTTCCGCTATGGTCTTATGAGAAAAAGATCCACCCGCGGCCGTGTCAAGATAAAGTGCGGTATCGTTGCTCAATCCCGAATAAAAGTGTTGTAATAAAACGGGTTCGGGGAGCAATAATTCTGGTCCGGAGTCCGTTAGAGAACAGAACCGAATCCATGACGCACTTAAGGTTTCCTTTTCTTCTTGTCGAAAGCCTATTATTTCCGCTCGTAGAGAAGTGATACGAGATACGGGGAAGAATGCTAGACAAAATTTGTTTCGCAATTCTTTCCAATCACCGTTCACTCTCTTAGCGGTGTAAGTGTACCATTGCTTCGCCTTCTCATTGAGAGAGAAGGGAAACAACTTCCACCTCAATGTTTCTTGTGTCATGCCATGGATCAATCGGCATGAACACAAATGTTCAAACTCTCGCAAGTGTTCATAAGGATTTTCATGTTTAAAACCCGAAAAGGATAAACCTCTAATCATTGAAATGTAATCGGGGGAGAACTCATAGCCAGGTGAAGAAATAGGTTGTGATGATGATGGTGGCTCTAAGAGTTCACCCCGTGGAGTGGAGAAAGATTGGATGGTTGGGTGTGACTCCATGATATGTTTTTGTGAAATTTTGAATGTAAGAAAAATAAATAAAAACAGGACGGTAAGTAAGATAGATTACGAGGGCAAACCTGATTTGTTACAAAGATAACAACCGTTCCCCGGCAACGGCGCCAGAAATGCTTGTTGGTATTTCTTACGTCACGAATAAATCCGCAAGCGCACGGAATACCGTTGTAGCACTTCACCCGGGAGTATTCCAAGGTATCGTATTTATATCCGCAGGGAACGGAGTATTTCTGCAACAAGGTTAGTTTACCCAAGGACAACCAAGACAACGTAGCAAAATAGGGTCGAGAGGGTGACTCTTATCTATTTATCCTTTAAAGGTAGACGAACGCAAGCTAGACTTGTTTACTTCGGGCACCGTCTTAGGCTTGGTCCGCCAAGCCACTCCGGTCTACGAAAGCTCTACTATGTACCCGAACGTGGAGGGTTCCTTTGGATGACGGGGCTGTCACTTCCCGCCACCTACCTCTACAAACCGTGGGGCACACAGACAAACAAAGGCGATCTCCGGCCCTAGACACCACGTCTATGCTATTGACCACTACTCTAGCCTCGGCCTAGAACCGAGTTCGGAAAGCTAGAGTACTTCTTGCGAAGCGATGATCCCGTAAACAAGTATAACAAGAATTACGTCTAACACAAAGATATGTCACGATAGATAAGTAGATCACCACGTATAAATCACCAAAAAGAGTGTTTACACGCCAAGGTAAAAGAAAAGGAAATACTACTCCACTTTAAAAGGGAGGAACACTCCTTTCTCTTCCTTGCCCTCTCTCCTATTCTACTAAGATACAAGAGGCCCTTGGCCTAAGGATGAGAGTTTTGTCTTGTATCTTGATGTTGGTGGTGTGTTGAGAGAGGGGGGTGTAGCCCTTTATTTATAGCCTTGGAAGGTCGGCAACTTGGAGGCGGTTCCGGACGTCGGTGGCATTAATTGCAGGTGGAACCGACCTCCGGACGTCGGTGACGAACCGCCGGAGAAAGATGGGCCGGGGGGCCCACTCGTCGGTTCGGCCGAACCCACTAGGGCGGTTCGGCCGAGCCGACTCGGACTCCCCGGGCTTGATTCTTCTCTGGTGCCTTCCCCTGGCTGTGTACTGGCCCAATCCACTTGCTTGGTTTGATGTTGAGGCTCTGTTTTGTGGTTTTGGGCTTTTGGACTATATTCTTTAGTCCGGGAAAATCCGTCGATTGCAAAGTCCATGTTTCGTGCATGTTTTCCCCTGTTTTCATATGAATTGCACCTGCATTCATAATTTCACCAAGACTAGTGGAATTTGTTAGAAATAATCCCTATGTCTATTCTTGGTGATGGTGTTTGATTCAAAAAGATGCAACATGTTGACGGTAAAATTGGACCATAAGGACCGTCAACACAACACTTTTATTCGGGATTGAGCAACGATACCGCACTTTATCTTGACACGGCCGCGGGTGGACCTTTTTCTCATAAGACCATAGCGGAAGCACACGAACTTTTGGATCGAATTGTGGAAAACACACCTTTTTCCGCTGACCTACTCGTAGAGCCGGAGTCGGAAGATGAGGAACTCGTTGTGCAGGAGACACAACACTTGGTGCCCATGATGGAGCACCTAGCACTCGAGTCCTCATCTAACACAAGAACAATGATAGATGAACCTCTTGATTTCCCATTTGAGTTCAAGGAAGAAATTTTTGAAGATTTTGGAAACACCTTGAACTACTCCTATCAAAAGAAACCAGCACTCCCTGCACCAACCCCGAACCTATTGAAAAATCTCTTCTCTTAAAAACTGTTCGGAAGTTGACAGCAATTATGAGCGATGAATGGTTGATGGAAAACGAACTTTCTTCGGAAGTTCTTCGACTTGATCATCCTAGATCAACCATTCGTGGCTCAATTCGGGGAGTAATGGTAGATGTTCTCTATAATCCTCTAGTAGGTGCCAACATCATGTCCGAATCTTTTGCTTCAACTTTATTTGGAAACGAGACATGGGCACCTTCCGACAAACTCCTTAAAGCCCCACCGGGGCAATTTTTGAGAGTTTGGGGATCATTAGAGATGTTTGCATTAAGCGTAATGAAGCAGAGGTTTCCTTGGACTTTCACGTTTTCGGAATCCTGGATTTTGATGTTTTGGTCGGTCATCCCATAGAAAAGCTTTTCTTAGGGATATCACCTTCAGGAACCTTAGACTTCACCCTCGGCAAGAAAACTTTTTCTCTTCCTATCATTCATGCAAGCAAAACCTTGACTGGAGCTCGGTTAAATTACACTACCACTGAAAAAGAGCTCCTTGCTGTTGTTTTTGCTTTTGATAAGTTTAGATCCTACTTGACTGGAGCAAAAGTCATTGTTTACACCGATCATGCTGCTTTAAAGTTTTTGCTCAATAAGAAGGATGCTAAACCTCGTTTGATACGATGGGTTCTTCTACTCCAAGAGTTTGATGTAGAAATCCGTGATAAGAAAGGAGTAGAAAACTCCGTGGCGGATCATTTGTCGCGTATACAATTCACTAACCTGCAGGAATTACCCATCAATGATTTCCTACGCGATGACATGCTGCTCCTAGTGAGGGACTCACATCCATGAGTACGCCGACATTGTGAACTTCATGGCAACGGGGTACGTACCACCTGGAAAGAGCAAGAAACGACTCATCTATGAGAGTCGCCGTCACTTATGGGAAGAGCCCTTCCTTTACCGTGTCTGCGCCGATGGATTGCTAAGGCGATGTGTGCCCATACCCGAGAGCACACGAATCATTGAGAAGTGCCATGCATCGCCATACGGGGACACTACGGCGTGTTTCGTACACGAGGCCAAGATATGGCAAAGTGGCTTCTTTTGGCCAGCCATGTACGAAGACACAAAGGAATTTGTCGAGCGATGCCCGGAATGTCAAAAAGTTGGAGGCATCACGGCAAGAGATGCAATGCCCCTCAACTACAATTTACAAGTCGAGCTCTTCGACGTATGGGGCATTGACTTCATGGGACCGTTCACCAAGTCACATGACTGCAAATACATCTTGATGGCGGTAGACTACGTGTCTAAGTGGGTGGAAGCAATGCCTTGCAAGGCCGCAAATGCCAAGCATGCTCGCCGGATGTTCCACGAAATTATCTTCCCAAGGTTTGGAACACCGAAGCTAGTGATAAGCGACGGAGGGTCTCACTTCATTGATAAGACCTTCCGAAGCCTCCTAAGAGAACTTGGATCAAGGCATAATATCGCTACTCCATACCACCCTCAAACCGGTGGGCAGGCCGAGACCTCAAACAAGCAAATCAAGCGGATCCTGCAAAAGACCGTAACAGAAATGGGGAAGGGATGGAAGGACAAGCTACCCGATGCACTATGGGCATACCGTACAGCATACAAGACACCCATAGGCATGTCCCCATACCAGCTCGTGTACGGGAAAACATGTCATTTACCCGTCGAGATGGAACACCGAGCGTATTGGGCCATCCGGAAATGGAACATGGACTTTAATGGTGCCGGACGCAAAAGAAAAATGGAGATAGCTGAGTTAGAAGAATGGAGAGACAAAGCTTACCACAACTCAGCTATATACAAAGAAAGGACAAAAAGGTGGCACGACAAAAAGATAAAGATAAAGGTATTTAAGGTTGGAGATAAGGTCTTGCTATTCAATTCACGGGTGAAACTCTTCGGGCATGGAAAATTAAGAAGTAAATGGGACGGACCATACACGGTTATTGACACCTCGTCACATGGAGCAATCACACTTCAAGACGACGAAGGTAAAATATTTAAGGTAAATGGTCAGCGCCTTAAAACTTATTTCGAGCCCGATAAAGATAAAGAATTTGATGTCATGCACTTGATTAATTTAAATTTTCTCTCATGATAGCTCTTTCTTATCTATATCCCGTAGTAGCTCTTTCCCTGAAATAATTTTAGCAAGCATTTCCCGCATTCATCATTTCCCGCAGGCACATTTTTATCATTTTTTCAATTCCTCAAGATTGTAATGCGCCTGCTCTTTTAAATTTTTAATCATATTAGTGCTCCCCGGTCTTCCCTTACCGGTAGAGCAAGTTTTGTTTCGAAATATCTTTGTCTATTTTGAAGAAAACGAGGCAAAAAGGCAAGTGTGGGGGGACATCGCGGAAAGCAAAGACAAACACACGCGTAGCGTGCAGAAACATCACGAGGAAAACAACACAAACACAACCTGCGAAACAGAGCACCGGTGGGGCCCGGGCCGGTTCGGCCGAACCCACGGGTGGTTCGGCCGAACCCTGGTGGGTCCCACTCAGCCCTGCTTCCTCGTGGCACTTGAGTTTGTTTCCCACACTTCCTTTTCGCCTACTTTATTTGTCAAGTTCATTACGAGACGCGAAAAACAATTACTAAAACTTGACCAACTAAAACTTGGGAAGATTTCTTTTGAATACCCTTTTCCCAAGTCTCTCCCTAATGCTCTCATGATGATCTTGCACACTTTTTATTACTCGCTTCATCACCACTTGCTCGTGAACAAATAATCAAATCCATAGGACCCATGTTTTTCTAGATTATTGGCAAGTGTGATATGGCTCGACGAAATGATCTTATGCTTAGCTTACCGAGTCCTTGGGAATTTTATTTCACAAAACAAAAATACCATGGCTTCATGCTCCTCTCTTGATACAAAAATTCCTACCAATGCCATATGATGATCATACCTTGCAAAACTTACATACATATGCTGCTTGTGATTGCAATGAGCTTTACCAAAATTGAGTGACCCTAGAGAGAAACTTGTCATGATCTCTTAATCAAGATCACGTACACTCCACCGGGGCTAAACTCCTACACTGGAAGCTAGCACCCCACCAAAATAAAGACACTCCTCGTTTGCACCTCTTTTTACCTCTCTCTCTCTCAATCACGCATAAACGAGACATGGCTATGTTAAAAAAAGAAAAAAAAAAAAAAAGAAAAGAAAAGCTCACACGGATGAGCAATGAAAAGAAAGCTCACAAAGATGAGCAATGAAAAAAGAGAGAAGAAAAGAGATGCTCAAGCATAGAGCAAGAAAAGAAAAGAAAGAAAATAAAAAGATAGCCATGTCTCGAAAATGCAAAATAAAGAGAGGTCAATTGCAATAGGAGTTGTCACTTTTCATATCCATACACACACGCACTTCTTGATCAAGGTTACATGACTTGGCTTCTCCATGGATCCTTTCTTTTGGCTTAGCAATATTTGTGATACAAGTATGCCTCCCTCATTCCCTACCGAGCTCCACATACAAGCCTAAGAAGTAGGAAAAAGAGAGGCAACACAATGCCTTGGTGAGGAAAACACTTTTTGAGCGATTCAAGAGAATCGAAGAGGAGCGGGAGTCATGTTGTTTATTTTTCAAAACTTTCAAAAACCCAAGGTGCTTAGTGAGCAAAAGTATAGTGACTTGAGTCATGAGCTGTTCCACCTATCAATCATCCAAGAATGCATGTTAGCCACCGTCATGTTCACAAGTAAAACGGTGTGGCTTGTAATAACATGTGTGCAGGTCTCTAAGGGGAGAGATCTCTCAACTTACGCTCCCACCTTTACTCGAGGACGAGCAAAGAGCTAAGTGTGGGGGGTCTTGTTGACGGTCCTTATGGTCCAATTTTACCGTCAACATGTTGCATCTTTTTGAATCAAACACCATCACCAAGAATAGACATAGGGATTATTTCTAACAAATTCCACTAGTCTTGGTGAAATTATGAATGCGAGTGCAATTCATATGAAAACGAGGGAAAACATGCACGAAACATGGACTTTGCAATCGACGGATTTTCCCGGACTAAAGAATATAGTCCAAAAGCCCAAAACCACAAAACAGAGCCTCAACATCAAACCAAGCAAGTGGATTGGGCCGAGTACACAGCCGGGGGAAGGCACCGAGAGAAGAATCAAGCCCGGTGGAGTCCGAGGCCGGTTCGGCAGAACCACCCTAGTGGGTTCGGCCGAGCCGACGAGTGGGCCCCCGGCCCATCTTTCTACGGCGGTTTGTCACCGACGTACGGAGGTCGGTTCCACCTGCAATTAATGCCACCGACGTACGGAACCGCCTCCAAGTTGCCGACCTTCCAAGGCTATAAATAAAGGGCTACACCCCCTCTCTCAACACACCACCAACATCAAGATACAAGACAAAACTCTCATCCTTAGGCCAAGGGCCTCTTGTATTTTAGTAGAATAGGAGAGAGGGCAAGGAAGAGGAAGGAGTGTTCCTCCCTTTTGCAAAGTGGAGTAGTATTTCCTTTTCTTTTACCTTGGCGTGTAAACACTCTTTTTGGTGATTTATACGTGGTGATCTACTTATCTATCGTGACATATCTTTGTGTTAGACGTAATTCTTGTTATACTTGTTTACGGGATCATCGCTTCGCAAGAAGTACTCTAGCTTTACGAACTCGGTTCTAGGCCGAGGCTAGAGTAGTGGTCAATAGCATAGACGTGGTGTCTAGGCTGGAGATCGCCTTTGTTTGCTGTGTGCCCCACGGTTTGTAGAGGTAGGTGGCAGGAAGTGACAGCCCTGTCATCCAAAGGAACCCTCCACGTTCGGGTACATAGTAGAGCTTTCGTAGACCGGAGTGGCTTGGCGGACCAAGCCTAAGACGGTGCCGAAGTAAACAAGTCTAGCTTGCGTTCGTCTACCTTTAAAGGATAAATAGATAAGAGTCACCCTCTCGACCCTATTTTGCTACGTTGTCTTGGTTGTCCTTGGGTAAACTAACCTTGTTGCAGAAATACTCTGTTCCCTGCGGATATAAATACGATACCTTGGAATACTCCCGGGTGAAGTGCTACAACGGTATTCCGTGCGCTTGCGGATTCATTCGTGACGTAAGAAATACCAACACCAGCCGAGACACCAAACGCACATTTGAGCGGGTTCATCTTCGAGCCGTATTGTCTCGTCCTCTTCAACACTTCTCCGAGATCAGCCACATGACTTCCAACCGATTTTGACTTCACCATGACATCGTCAATATAAATTTCAACCAATCGTCCGATCAAATCGTGATATATAAAATTCATGGCTCTCCGATATGTGGCACCAGCATTTTTTAGGCCGAAGGTCATGACAACCCACTCATATAGTCCCAACGCTCCGGGCATCCGAACGCCGTCTTCGATATATCTTCTTCGGCCATAAAAATCTGATTGTACCCAGCATTTCCATCCATAAAGCTCAAAATTTTGTTGCCGGCGGCTGCATCAACTAACAAATCGGCGTTTGGCATTGGGTACTCATCCTTCGGAGTCGCCTTATTCAAATTTCTGAAGTCAATGCAGACCCGCATCTTTCCATTTTTCTTTTCCACCGGCACAATATCGGAAACCCACTCCGCATATCGGCATGGCCTAATGAAGCCGGCCTCATATAATCTGATAATCTCTTCTTTGACGGCTTCATAATACCTAGGGTCAATTTTCCGAGCCCCCGCTTATATGGCCGATATCCGGGCTTGGTGGGCAACCGATGTTCAACGATCGATCGGGCCGAGTCCAGGCATCTCACTATAATCCCAAGCAAAACAATCTTTATATTCTTTCAACAAGGCCACTAGTTCATCTCTTACTTCTTTACACAATTTCTTGCTAATATATGTCGGCCGAGGCTTGTCTCCATCCCCTATATCTACTTCTTCTAACTCGTCGGCCAACACAAAACCGTGGCCTAATTTTCCGTCTTCTCGGTTCGTTAATCGGCCGATTCATCATATCCTCGGTGCGTGTATCGATCGGCCGATTGTCCGTCAATTCTCCCGTGGGGCCCATCGAGCAGCCGGGGTACCCGACCCCCGGTCACAATAACTCCGTCGTCGGTGATGTTTATGGCCTCCGCATCCCAATACGTGCCCGATAAACAAGGCAGGCTCTCTAGACCGGCAAACTCGAAATCGGCGGTTGCAATGGTTACGGATTTATCGGCCCGTACGATTTCGACCTTGTTGCCGACCCATTGAATCAAACACTGGTGCATGGTTGATGGGATGCAACAGCTTGGCATGAATCCAGCCTCTCCCCAACAAAGTTGTGTATGCACCTTTCCCGTCGATGATGAAAAAAGTGGTGGGTATGGTTTTGCTGCCCACGGTGATTTCCATTATTGCGGCCCCACGCACATCTTGACTTCTCCCGCTGTAATCCTTGAGCGTCGGATTAGCCCTCATCATTTCTTCTCGGCGTCTTCCCGAGCTTGCGGTATGTAGTAATCGGCATGACATTGACCGCTGCTCCTCCGTCGACCAACATTTTCCTCATTGGTGACCCATTGACGTAGCCGCTAATGTACAATGCCTTGAGATGCAAATGATCGTAGTTGATCGGCTTATCAAATACCGCCGATTCCGGCGTCCACGGAATCTCTCGAAGTCTCCCCAATCGGTTCTTCTTCACCCGAATTTTCATCGGCCGATCCGACAATCCCGGGCATCATGGATATCATATTCACCGCGGTTTCAGCCCGGACCACTTGAGACCGCACTTTCGGCCTCCATTCCTTCTTGGGCTTGGACTCATCATCTTGGTCATCTCTCGTAATGCCGTCCACCCTTGATTTCCCGACAACGCATTCTTTGAAGCCTCCTCTTTTGGGTTTTGCCGAGCAAACCACCGGGGCACCACCGTCCTTCGTTCTCGGTTTGATCACTTCTCGAATCTTCATGGTATTGGTAATCAAACTCTTCTTCATCATTGATTGGCCCCGATCGATCGTGAACGGAGGTTCTCTTTGGCACTACGTATCTTCGTTCATCATATCCGTGATCATAGCCGATCGCTCTTCCGGGGGCCGATTGTTGAGATTCATAGTTGCGACCAATCGGCCGTCCCCGGTAACTTGACGACCCGACATCACGATACTCTTCCCGGCTAGTGCACTCGGGACAGTTCTCGATAGATGGAAGCTTCATGTTTCGGTCCCAGCAGATACTGAAAGAAAGGACAATCCCGAGTGTGGGTCAAAATCTTCTCGGCGGACCACGCTTTGCCTCGTACCGCTGACTTTGACCGATAGATTCCTGTTCACATGCCGCCTGATCTCTTTCTTCCCTCTCCCTCTTCCTCTCATATCGGCGTATGAAACCAGCTGATCCACCGCCGATGGTATTGATGTACATCGTATTAGCCGGAAAAGGGTGCCCATCAACTTTCATCTTCTTCTTTACATCACTGCTCGCAATACCCCACTCGTCAACCGCCTTCTCGGATCTCATCTCTCATAGCATAACAATCAACGGTGTTATGATGTGAATTTCCATGCCACTTGCACCACTTAGCCATTTTCTTCAACTCCTCCGGCGTAGGAATTTTGTGATGAGGTGAAAGCTGGATTTTCTTTTCCCGCAGCGAGCTGATCAAATATCTCGTCGGCCTTAGATAAATCAAAATCATATTTTCTCTCCTTAGGATTGACATGCGGAGAAAATATCGGCCGTTTATTATTAGTCCACTCAACTGCATTAATTCCCTCTTCATCATCTTCACCGTCGAAATCAGCATAAGCTACCCGATACCGCCGATTCCTCGGTGAGTCGGAGATTTTCTTCCCGGCCAACCGCCCTACGTGTCAGCCGTGCCAGCCCATCAAACTCATGTGGGGTAAACTTTTCTTTGATGTTGGAGAATAGCCCCGCATAAGCGATCTCGGCCAACCGTTGCTCGTCAGGTTCGGATTGTAGCATCGTCCCCTCGCAGTCCCGAACCTTTGTATATAATCAGCCACCGATTCCCCGATTTCTGTTTCACTCGCCATTAAATCGGACAAACTAAGCTCGGTAATGCCCGTGAAGAAGTACGAGTGAAACCTTTTCTCCAGATCGGCCCAACTCCGAATAGAACCAGGTGACAGCGAAGCAAACCATGAAAAGGCCGATCCGGACAATGACAAGTGGGAATAGCCGAACCCGCAAAGCCTCCCGAGTAGATGCCTCACCAAGTTGTGCGTCATACCGACCGATGTGCTCCATAGTTGATGTGTTATCTTGCCCGTAAAACTTGGAAAACTCAGGAATTTTATACTTGTTGGGTAAAGCCACGGAATCCATCCGATCGGGGTAAGGTCGCCGATACAATGCACTTTTCTCCTTAGGCTTCAAATCGAACCGATCTTTCATCATATCGGCGATCTTAGCCATGAGGCTATTTATATCATTGGGTTCAACAGCCGCCGATCCGGTCCCCGTCATATAAGCTGTGTTGGGCTGCCCCCGCCGGGTGTATCAACCGGCCGTTTCCGAAATCCCGTGCCGTAGCCGGGAACAAGTATCGCGTGAGCGATTCCATAATTCATGGCCGATTGGATCGGCCGTCCGATCATGAATCCCTGTCCCCCAGCCCGATGCAGTTGGTCGTGGAATACCGGATATCGGCCGTACTATAGTGGGTGAGTTCTCAATTCTACTCGGGCCGGTATTTGGTACGTAAAAGAAATTAGGCTGCTGTGCCATCTGCGGGACCGCTGCCACATTGGTCGCTGCCCCTAATTCGAAGTCGGCTGTTGTACATCTTGTTTGTCGCCCTCCTCCGTTACCGACTTCTTGGGGCCACCGTCATCCTCTTTGCCCGGCTGGGTCGTACTCGGTACTTGCATTTGTATTGTCCTTGCCAGGCCATAGGTGAGGTGGCATGCCGTACAGGGGCTGAAACCCTGTCGGCGGTGTGGTATTCCGGAGGCCAACTCCTTGAATTGGTCGTACAAGAGTGCCAAAAGGCTGAGTGTACGCAGGTCCGGAATATCCTTCGGTGAACGAGTCCGCCATCAACCGTGTCCTTGATCAAATTTCCGATGGTGTTGGTCAACACGCCCGATTGATTGATTAGGGCCTCGATGAACGGACGAGTTGACCATATCACCGAGTTGGTTGGCATCCGGCAGTCTCGGGCTTTGATTTGGTCTAGTTCTTCCGGATGCAGAATCCGAGGGATGTCTCCTTTCGTGGCCACTCGCCACGTGTCACTTTCAGGGCTTGAAAGTACTTTTTCATTGCTTCGGCCAGGTACTCTTGGTACTGCAGCTTTTGTTCTGTCGTCATCTTCCCCCAGGCCGAAACCTCGTTGTCATCGAAACTTCTCCATGCCCTTTGCCATCCGTCCTAAGAGGAACCGGCACAAAAATCGGTCGATTTTCAGCATCGACCATTGGTGTTCCGTCCTCCCCGACAGCCTCGCATGTACGACATCTTGATCTTGGTTGCTTCGTCCCACTCGGGCGTGCCAAAAAGTGTGTTGACGTCAAAAGTCGCCAACACACCGTTGTCCGGAGAGTCCACCGAAACCCCGGCCGACGCAGGGCCCCGTGCTCCCAACGGACCGGCTCGGCTCGCCGATTCTTGTGTGCGCCGGTGCGTGCGGATGGTTTTCCTGCAAACCAACAAAGACAATAAAAGGTGTAAAATTCCGGGTCATCGGCCCGGATAGACCGATGTACAGCCATGGCCGATTCTCGGCGTAAGATAGACAAAATCGGCCATCGACAGGAGCAGCACGGCCCATCCATTTATGTATTAAATGCCAGGCAAACGAACTGTGATACAAACTATACGAAATCGGCCGATGCTATAACATGCGATCGATGGCTAGCAGCCGATTTCGTCGGTAAACGATCAAATGATTAAGACTTTGCAGGGATGCATTATCGAATAAAATGTAAACAAGGTAATTATTAATGGGATGTAATTAATTTGATAGCAAGAAGATGGTTTAATCATCAATTAGAACAGTAAATCAGCCGATCGGGCATCCGGCCGATTCTGCCATTGATTATAACAATGAGTTGTTAGATCATATCTAGATGTATAATGATGATCAATGAAATCGTACTAATAACTCGGGTCCAAAGGCAGTTTTAGTAGATTTAGCTAATTGAATATAAAACAGCTAATGAACGTGATAAGCAATCGGCTAAACACTCCGAAAGAACAAGTAAGACAAATACAACCACACAGATCCCGAATCGGCCGGTCGCTCCAACAGGACAAGTCAACTCATGGCACGCGATCGGACCAGGTCTAACGGCCGCGCACGCCTAGCCGATTCAAGACAAGCATAATCATAAACGCCTTAACTATGAAAGTAAGTCTACATCCTATCCAATCGGCTGCATGCGCCTAGGACAAGTCAACTATCGCAAAGGCAAACACAGGACACGTCAACCGAATCCGCACGATCGAATCGGCTAAGATGTAAAAGAAATCTCATAGCGGCTATCGTGACTCGAACGACCAGATCCGAGCCAATCGGCGTTGTGAGCAAAGGCTGGGACGGGGAGGTAGGACAAGTCAAACTACCTCCACCACGAGCCCGGACCAGGTCGACTTGACTCATCCCGGCCGATACTCACTACGACGGTTGAAAACAGATCCGGTCGCCGGATAACTAGCAATTAAGCCATTTAATTACGAACAATGCGCCGAGAATTAGACGACATAATTACCTTGTCAAGCCAACTTGTTGTCGACCGGAGCCCCGAAGATCCCCGCGCGAAAACGAGTAAATACTTGACAGAAAATTAGGGTTTGGCGATGCGCCGAAAGTTGTATTGGATGTGAATCGAGTTTTCAGGTTACATCCGAGTACAAATTTATACTCGGCACAAAGAATCCTACTCGGACCCTCTTCGGGCCGATTTCCTAACCGACTAGGATCCTCTTCCAAAATTAAACTATTATTTCTAATTTTACAACGTGGGCCAGGCCCATCAATGTTATGTTCTTCCGTTGGCGTTCGCGCACGATTCTCGGGAGGGACGCGCCCTTTACTCGCCCAAGCGGCCGTCGGCCTTCCGCCCACCGGCCCTCTTTGACCTATAGTCGCCGACAATGGGTCCCTTGGTCAAAAACCGGCGTCAACGAGTGCTGTACAAAGGGGAGTCCGTGCCCCATTGCTGAAATGCCGAGTCGGCCTGAAGGACTACAACTCTTGCGAGAAATCCATGAGGGATCTTGTTCTTCTCACTTAGCTCCAAGAGCCTTGGTCGCAAAAGCTTTCGAGGCAAGGTTTCTATTGGCCAACAGCTATAAGGGATGCGAGAGGACCAAGTGCGAGTTTGCTCGGGATGTCGGTGGATGGTGTCGAGTCTTAAACTCGGCACTAGTACTACCCGGTCCCTCACGAGCGTGGAATTCGATGGTGCAACACACGAGGAAAACACGATTTTAGACGAGGTTCGGGCCCCTCGAATTGAGAGTAATACCCTACGCCCTGTATGTTATGTATTGCCTTTATCGATTTGCTAATTGCAAGATCTCGAGAGAGTTTTCGGGGGTCCCCGCTCCGCCTTATATATCCGAGGGAGCTGGGGTTACATGCGAGTCCTAATCGATTACATGAATTACA
Organism: Chloris gayana; assembly: GCA_031894775.1. Taxonomy (NCBI): domain Eukaryota; kingdom Viridiplantae; phylum Streptophyta; class Magnoliopsida; order Poales; family Poaceae; genus Chloris; species Chloris gayana. Next base: position 108,690 of record JAUNZO010001317.1, read on the forward strand.
TATATGGAGTTCTATTTCTAATTTTCTTTATTGATTCAGAGTCCTAATCAGATTACGAATTGCTCAATAACTTGCTCCTCAAGTCATTGTATACCGGTCTTAATGTCCGCCTTGCTTCCATACCGGTATTCGGGATCTTCTGTTATCCTAGACCGGTCAAGGACCGGTCTGTTGCCTATCACCACCATCTTTATCTTCCTTAATTTGTCACCATGTCTCCGCGTATCCATTCCTTCATCATCTGTATACCTATAAGACAAGTATACGACAGCAGCCCCGAGTAATTTTTGATTTAACCTTGAATAAAACTAACCGAGTCTTCTACATGTTGGTCTTTATTCATGGTAAAATTAAAAAGAACTCCAATCTGCTGCACTTGTTCTTCTTTCTTCACAAGTGCTTTAAAAGAAGCCTGAAAAAATTATTGTTTTTCACCTTTCATACCACCTAATTAGGTAATCATAGCTTATTGTTCTCACGGTGCGCCGAATAGGCGCACCCAATTGGGTATAGCCCCGACTCTTGGATCATTTGAACTTCTTTCAAATAATGCAAGAGTCCACTAGTTGATTCTTCATTATTTCCTTTAATATGCAATTCCTGCAGACCGCTCCTTTCAGTTTCCATCTTTTTCCGCTTCCAAAATCTCTACAGACCGCTCTTTGAATACGGTGCACCGGTCAGGTGCACCTAATTAGGTATAGCCCCGACTCTTGTATCATTTGGGAAACGCAAATAATGCAAGAGTCTTTCCTGAGAGACTATGCTTTATCATTTCCCATCAAATCACATTCCTCTCAGCAGATTTTCGCCAAGAACATATTTTTCGAGACCGGTCATTCCGTTCAGAATTTCATATCTCCTGTATATTTTCACCATTTTCAGATAACAGACCGCCTAAATCAGCCTGAATTCATAATCCGCTTAGTGAAATTTCACTAAGAGCCAAAATTTCTGGTTGATCGGACCAGTTTATTCCCTATATTCTCACAGCGACTCGAGTCTCCAAAGCCTATAATCAGCCGGATGATTAACACCCACAGCCTAAGGCATCCTTTATCACCGAGTTATGTAAAATCTAACTCTCTCATACTACTGAATTGTAAAATTCAGTATTGCATTAATTTCCATCTGAAAATTTCCATATTTCAGACCGCTTTTACTTTCATAAAAGCACGTAGGCTTATTCTTATGACCGTTAAGTCATAATTAACGCAGATAGCAAATCATTAATTTCCTTGTGGCCGTTAGGTCATAATTGCATAGTTACGACAATAAAAATCCATCGGGCCATTAAAAATGACCCAATAACTTTCCAGCCCCGGGCCCGTCCCAGTGTCTATAAAAGAAACGAAAGGTCGACCTAGGTCAACTCTGCTCCCGAAAGCTCATACGCATTCGCCATTCCCCTTTGCGCCGTTGCTCTCTCCTTCCCCATTAACCTGTCTCAAGCTTTCCTTTTACATCTCTTAAGATGGGAAAGAAGAAATCCACCACCGTCGCCTCATCTTCTTCCTCCGTTCCTCGCGATCGGCTTCCTTTCGGTGTCCAAGACCTTGGTAGCAGCAAGGTCACGGAGGTATCCCTCAATGAGGCGGTGAAAGATGGGTATCTTCCTCCTCGGCCCATCCTAAATTGGAGTGTCCCTTCCCCTAGTCGGATTCCATGGGGAATAGATGAATCTCAACAATTAGTTTTCAAGGCTTTTTTCCTCCGCGATCTTGATCTCCCTTGCTTGTTCCTTTTTCGAGAGGACTTCTCTTCTTTTACGGATGGGAGTTAGTGAATCTCAACCCTAACTCCATCCTGCAAATTGCCTTCTTCATCCATTTGCGTGAGGCTTTCCTTGGAGTTCTCCCCCACTTCAAATTATTCCAGTACTTATTCCAAATCCGCCCACTCCCATCATCGGACCGCCAAGGTGCGGTTGGTGGTGTAGGAATCCAATGCTTTGGAGCGCGGACGAATATTTTTCCCTGTCGGCGAGCAAGAGCATAGCTCGGTGGAAAAAAGGATGGTTCTTCTGCGACAATCCCCGACCCGGCTCTTCCAGCCTTCGGTGCCAAGGTAGCCAATAACTTCCCTACTACAGAAACCAGGGAAAAGCTCAAAGAAGACAATGAAGTTATTGCACTTCTTGCCAACATCAAATACTTGAAGACTGTTAGAGGCGTCACCGCCAAGACGGTTCTCCGGAGCTTCATAGTGCGGGGAGTTCAACCCCTCAAGAGGCAAGAGCATCCAGCTTGGCTTTTCAACGAAGACACCGCTATGCCTTTGGATGGAACCCTTCTTCACGACAAAGAGCGGTTAGAAGTTCGCATCAAGCATATGCTGCAGCCGAATCCAGATCTATCCGGATGTACAAGAGTGGGTCCGGCCTTCAGCTCGTGCAATCCTCGCGACCCTGTAAGTATCTCTTTTCTGTTTCTTCAAATCTTTACTACTCATTATCTTCATTTACTTACAAAGACTCAATATTTGTAATTGCAGAAAATGGACAACTACAGGAGTCATCCTCCACTTCCTCTTAACGACACATAGGGGGAGGATTATGCCAACAATGCCGCTCCTCTTGCTGTTCAAGCCGGTCTGAATAAAAGGCCCTCGGACCGGTCCTTTCCCTTACCTCCCAGCCTTACTCCAAAAATTTCTAAATCCGGGGACGTGGTTCAAGATCCTAGTACTAGAAAACGTACTACCTCCTTGACCATTGGAAAACCTGCTTCTTCTTCCACCGCTCCTGGCGACACTCGCTCGGAGGCACAAAAGCTCGAAGATCAACGACGCGAAGAAGAAGCTATCGAAAAAGATCGCCGGGCAGCCCGAGCTATTCTTGAAGCTTCTTTGGGAAAAACTCAAAGTACCTCCCCCTCGGTCGATCCCTTGTCCAAGGTACCCAAGAGGTCCCGGTATAGCCACCGGACCGGTTACGCGATGCTTCGGATGCGGTTCCAGCTCCACAAGTCAATCCGAGTGGAGAAAAGGGCTGCAGATAAAAGTGGTGGAGATACCCGGGGCCCGTCCAAGAAGGTTAAGATCTCCACTGGCTTCAAGAAGGCTTTCACGTAAGTCTAACTCTTCTTTAAATTATTTCACTGTCGAAGCTCCAAAAATGGCCAAAGTTCCTTATCCCGGTCTTATTAAATGTGCTTTCTCCTTGCGGGGTCCCTTCTAATTTCCAAGCTAGCATAGCTAGCTTTCTAAGAAATAAAGCTTCTTCAACAGCCCCCGCCGGTGGTGTTTCTGCCTCTATTCCGGATGCATCACGGACTGGCCCTATCTCCGGTGTTTCTCAACCTAGTACTTGCTCCCGCCGCTTCCTCTCGGACCGGTGACGCTCCTGTTTCCACCCCCACTGCTCCAATCCCAATTGAACCTCAAGGTGCGACATCCACGAGAGGAACTCCCCGCCGCCTCAAGCATAGAAAGCGAAGAGCGGGTTACCACCGCTGAAGGCTCATCTTACGGTAATCCTCCTCAAGCCACCTTATTCCAGATTCCTCCGGAACTATCATTGGGACCGGTCCGGACGGAAGAAATTCCTCGCCGGCCTAGGACAACACGCAAAGCTCCTGGAGAACCGAAGCTGGCTAGAATGGTGGTTGGAGATGTGGAAGTTGATAGTTCAAGCGGAGCCAGGACTTTCACTCGCTACAGCTCAATGGGACGCTCTCCAAGAAGAAGAAGCTTTAAAGAACTTTTCGAGAATCCGGCCAGGTATATCCTCTGCTTCAAAAATCTCTCTGAACAATCACATTCTAATTATTGGTTTTCTCAATCTTTCCTTTAGGTTCTCCTCAAAAGTTACGAGGCCAAGACCGCCATCATCGCCCGTTTACAGGGAGGAGCTCAACGCCAATCAAGAACGATTGGACGAACCGGAAATTCAGACGGGCGGTCTAAAGGCCAAGGAAAACGACCTCCGAGAGGAGAGAAGCCGATCTGCAGAACACCCATCGTATGATGGAGGAGCGCCGGCAAGAAATCATCAAGCTCCGCCAAATTAATCGGAGTAATGTTCTCAATTTGCCTTATACGTTCCACATTTTTCCCGCTATCTCCCTTTACGATTAATCCCATCCTTGATCTCGGCGCTTGAGTCTCTTGTCGCTGCCCATAAGAAAGGCTGAGGAGGTCCTCATGGAAAAAACAGTCGCTCAAGAGCGAGGCACGGAGGAAGGCTCTCGTATCGAAGAGCAACGAGGCGGCACGGATTGGAGAACTCGAAGGCGAGCTTACTACTAAAGATAGTATACTAGCTCAAGCACTTCGCTCCAACAAGATGCTAGAGAGCGAAACCGCTCGCTTGAAAGCTGAGCCGGCTGAAGCATTAGAAGCAGCGAAATCAGCTCAAGCGAGACAAAGAGAAAGCCTTGAAGACTGCCCAAAAGCTGAAAGAATCCAACGTAAATATCAAGGGCAGATTCGGAGCAGGCTGAGATCGAGGCACGGGCGTAAGTCCCACCTTTCTTGTTTATTCTTATGTTATCTTTTGAAAATACTGGTCTTCGAGCAATACCCGGTCTTAAATTTATACTTGCTTTTTCAGAACTTACTGCAGGCACGGTGCGTACTCTAGAGTATCTCAATGGCGGTCAAACTATTGATCCCAACGAGATAGATCTTGAGTCCGCCATGCGGGCAATCCCAAGAAGAATCCGAGAACATTCAAGGATGATTGCTGCTGCAGGAGGAGGACACATCGCCGCTATAATCCGGTCTTGGACTCCGGTCGAAGAATGCGATTTCAATTTTATCGAGAGATGGCGCCCATCCTAACACTACTGAAGACCGGTTCAATGAGCTGAAGAATTCACTCATTGCCACTGTTTCGAGTTGGTGGAAGATGTTCCTCTTGATCCAACGGGCGTCCCTCTCAACGTAGCGCCGGCAGCTTGCGTCCTGGATCAAGATGCTCATGATGCAGCAAACGCCGCCGGACGAGAGGATAGAAGATGCCTTCGAAGATCTTGATAGGGATTTGCCCATATCCTCCTCCGATTACGAAGAAACGCTTGGATGATAGGCTTGAGGAACCTAAGACCGGTGACATCGGTACCTCCAGCGGTCCTGCTTGAGTAGACTTTGTAATAGGTCCCCCCCTGCTTTTGTAATCAAACATCTTTGAACATCAAGTCATTTATTTTATTTGAAGTACCGGTTACTTTTCTTTTCTATTATGAATACTTGGTTTCACCATCATACTTGCTAACTTATTTACTTAAAACATGAAGGTTATTTCAACTGAATAATTATGACCCAATTCTATCTCTTAATCAGCACAGATCACAATTCATAATTATAGCTTACTTTAACAAGATCATGTAATCATAAGCAAAAAGCTGGTTTGTAGGATTTCAAGATTTCACAGATTGTCCTTAACACAACAGTCTACCAATCAATATATATCATAGACTGCTCTTAATCATAGCAGAATAACAAATTATCACAGATTGCTCTTAACTTAGCGAGAATAACAAATTATCACAGATCTGCTCTTATCATAACAGCCCCTGGCTCAATAATTTAATTCAAAATTAAAGTATGGAGACATAAAAAACAAACATCATCGGTAGATAAAATTACTTTATTATAATATGAAAAACTTTTACAACGAATACTCTTTAAATATAAAAACGACGAAGGCTGATCAATGTTCCGGGAATTTGGAATCTCTTCTTCCTCCAAGGTCATAAGCCTATAAGCCCCGGTCCGGAGACCGATTTAACCAAAAAGGTCCTTCCCAGACTGGTGACAACTTATGCCTGTTCTTGTTAGACTGAATCTTTCGAAGAACTAAGTCTCCTACTTGGAACTCCCGAGTGCGAACATTATGATCATGATAACGACGTAATACCTGATGATACTTAGCAGCTTGAATCGAGCTTGATCCCTCAATTCTTCCGCAGCGACCAACTCAACATGTCGTTGATCATCATACGTTTCTTCATTATAATATCGTACTCGAGCTGACACCATATTCACTTACGTAGGTAGCATGGCTTCAGATCCATACACCAAAGAAAACGAAGATTGTCCTGTAGCTCTAATAACATTAGTGCGCAGCCCCCAAAGAACCCAGGGCAGCTCCTTAACCCATTTTCCTGCATACGGCTTCAACCGGTCAAAAATTCTTGGTTTAACACCGGTCAGAATCATTCCAATAGCTCGCTCCACTTGTCCATTGCTTTGCGGGTGTGCCACCGACGCATACTGCACCTTGATCCCTAAACTCTCAGCATAGTCTTTGAATAGTTCCGAAGTGAATTGAGGCCCATTATCAGTAATAATACTGTATGGAACCCCATAGCGTACGAAGATACTCTGCAAAAACTTGATTGCGCGAGCGATAGTTGTACTAGTGACTGCCTCGGCCTCAATCCACTTGGAAAATTTGTCAACTGCCACAAAAATATGCGTAAATCCTCCCGGCGCCCTTTTAAAAGGTCCAAGCTGTATCCAGCCCTCAAGTAGAAAAAGGCCAAGTCATAGGAATCAACAACCGGTGAGGTAGAGCATCCTCGATGATAGCTTCTTCCGGTTGCCATTATGGTTCGGTGCACAAGCTCTCAATATGTCTTCAAGATATTGATTCACTCTTTCTGTTTGCCCATCCGCCTGCGGATGATAGGCAGCGCTTCGGATTACCTTTGTGCCAAGACTCTCATGCAATTGCTCCCGGAAGCGAGAAACAAATTGCGGTCCACGATCTGAAATTATAGTCTTCGGCACACCGTGCGAGGCATAATATTCGCTGGATATGGAGCTCGAGCATACTTCTTCACATTGTAGGTAGTACGGACAGGAATGAAGTGGGCTGATTTTGTGAGACGGTCCACAATAACCCAAATAGAGTCATGATGCTTGGACGTGAGAGGCAAACCAACAATGAAGACCATAGATATGTCCTCCCACTTCCGAGCAGGAATGTCAAGTGGATGCGATGAGACCGACTTTCTTCGGATGATCAGCTTTGACACGCCGGCACGTGTCACATTCAGCGACATACCGGGCAACTTCACGTTTCATACGTGTCCACCAAAATTTCTCACGCAAACCACGATACATTTTATTGGTGCCGGGGTGGATGGAATATTTTGATAGATGTGCTTCATCAAAAAATTTCTTCCGCAGCTCCATATCCTTGGGAACCACGAGCTGATTACCAAACCAAAGAACTCCATCGGCGTCTTGACGGAAGCACTTGGCATTCTCGGTGCCAATTTTCTGCCTAATCATTTGCATACCCTTGTCCTTCTGCGCCTCAATAATTTCGTCCCGGGGAGTTGGAACGAGAGCGAGATTATACAAGGCCGCATAAGGAAGAACACGGAGACTTGGCTCGACCGAATCTAAAATTTCACCTTCCATAGAGCGTACAAATGCACTATTGCACTGGTGCTGCCGACTTAGAGCATCGGCGACCACGTTGGCTTTGCCCGGGTGATAATGAATTTCGAGTTCATAGTCCTTAATCAATTCCAACCATCTTCTTTGCCTCATATTTAATTCCTGTTGAGTCGGGATATACTTGAGGCTTTTGTGATCGAGTATAGAGATTAACCGGATTATCAAGAAGATAGTGTCTCCACATTTTTAGAGCAAGGACTACAGCTGCCAACTCTAAATCATGAGTGGGATAATTTTCTTCATGTTTGCGAAGCTGTCGAGAACCATAAGCAATCACACGACCCTCTTGCATCAACACACAACCCAATCCTGTGCCGGAAGCATCACAATATACGTCGAATGGCTTTGTGATGTCGGGTTGAGCTAGAACTGGAGCGGTTGTCAATTGCTTCTTCAAGGTTTAGAAAGCATTCTCGCATTCTTTATTCCATTTAAGTGTAGAATCCTTTTCCAATAGCTTCGTCATAGGCTTGGATATGATTGAAAAATTTGGGATGAACTTCCGATAATAACCCACGAGTCCAAGAAACCTACGGATATGTTTGACATTTTTCGGAGTCTTCCACTTGAGAACATCTTGCACTTTGCTTGGATCAACCGAGATACCTTCAGCTGAAATAATATGGCCTAAGAAAGGTACTTGCTTCAACCAGAACTCACACTTGCTGAACTTGGCATAGAGTTGTGTTGGTATTTCTTACGGTCACGATAAATCCGCAAGCGCACGGAGAATACCGTTGTAGCATTTCACCCGTGAGTATTCAAGGGTATCGTATTTTCCACGGGGAAGGCGGTGGTTTACGAGATAGCAATGTTCATAATCATATGACTAATAAGGTACCAAAGCCTAAATAGGGGTAAGGATAATAATGATAGTGGGTAGTAGTGACAACACCACCGAGCAATCCAATCTAACACTAGAACTAAGCCTAGGCTAAGCGGGGTTAAGGAGAAAGCCGAGATGGGTCCTTATGTACTTCTAATATTCCTGCTCATGCAACACATACAAGTCTAAGCTCTATGTCATCCTGGAACAAGGGGATAACCAGCGGGGCTGTTACCACCTACGGGCATTCCTTCTACCGGGCAATCAAGGCTATCTACTATAGAACAAGAGGACTAGGCACGGCGGGGCTGTCACCACCTACCGTTACCCTTCATCCGGGACACGTGACACAAGGGCAATTAGATCCCTATGCCGGTCCTACGATCACGTGGCGGTGAAGCAATTAAGTCCTCAGCGTCGGATCTTATCCTGTTCGAGCGGACAACCAAACACCCAAAGCGGTTTATCAATCTAAGCACCATGCTCACATTGCTAAACTGAACTCCCGAAAGAGTACACTTAATCTTGACCGGCCGAATCGGATCAAGTCTTTGGAACATGCAAGACTACGACCCTACGGATCATCAAGTAAATGGGTGAGACATGCCTAACTCTAACCCTACGGATTGACGAGTTATGGGCCATGTCACACATGACTCTAACCCTACGGATCATCAAGTCATTGGCCAAAGCATGTCTCACCTCATCATGCATGAAACGAGTGTAAGGACATACACGAATGAATGAAGGCATGTGAAGCATGAAGCAACCTATCATGACTAGACAATAACCACATAGAAAGCACATGATCATCATACTAGTACAATCATAAGGCATGAGGAACAAAGAAGATAATTCTATTGAGGTGAACCTTGATACTTACTTAATATGAGATGCACGATGAACGAACGAAGAACGAACGAAGAACGATGAACGAACGACGAACGAACTTCTATTATAAGCAAGTATCCTCGAAGTACAAGATTGGGCTAAATCCTCACAAAGAGAGGACAACCCTCTCCTCTACTAAACTCCCCCCTCTAATCCTCTACAGCCTAGAGACTAGTCTAATGCTAGATGGATTCCTCTTGGTGTCAATGTGTTGTGATCTCTTCAATTGGATGCTTGAGAGAGGTAGGGGTGCCCCTTTATTTATAGTCTTGGAAGGTCGGCAACTTGGAGGCGGTTCCGACGTCGGTGGCATTTAATGCAGGTGGAACCGACCTCCGGACGTCGGTAGTGAACCGCCGAGAGAAGATGGGCCGGTGGGGCCACCACCACGGTTCGGCCGAACCCAAATCCCGGAGTCGGCCGAGCTGGGCTAGGCCCCACTGGGTCTGGTCTTCTTCGTGGTGGCTCTCCGTGTTGCTTCCCTCCTTGGTCCGGTTGCTAGGGATAGATTTGGAGCTTGTTTCTCTGGATTTTGGGCTGAGAGAGTTGTCTTTTATGTCGGGGAAAGTTAGGCAAGTGCGAAGCCCATGTTTTATGCATACTTGTCCCCGTTTTCATATGGATTGCACCTGCACTCACGAATTCACCAAGACTTGTGGAAATGGTTAGATAAAAGCCCTATGTCTACTCTTGGTGGTGGATATGATTTCAAAAGGTGCATAAAGTTGACGGTAAAAAAGGACCGTAAGGACCGTCAACAAGACCCCCACACTTAGTTCTTTGCTCGTCCTCGAGTAAAGCTAGTGAGCATAAGCGGGAGCATACTTCTCATGGTATGATGCTAGCATACAAATTATTCCAAGCCATACCTGCACCCGTGAACTTTGATGTGTCTACCATGTAATCTTGGGCGGTTGAGGAATGGAACGGTCATGATTCAAGTCATCATAACTCCCTCTGTCTGAGTAACTCGGGTTTGTGATAGATTTTCAAAGTAAAAACATAGCTCATACTCCTCAAATGATCACTCTCAAATCGCTCAATGTTTATGGTTCCTCACCAAGGCATGATTTTCCTCTTTTCATCCTACTTCTACAAAAGGCTTTATGTGGAGCTTGGTAGGGAATGAAAGAGAGGCATACTTGTATCACATATTTTGCTGAACCAAAAGAGTGGATCCATGGAGAATGCAAGTCATACAACCGTGATCAAGATGTGCAAGTGTGTATGAGGGTGGTGTGGTGGTGGAAATTGTACTCCTTTTTGTGTTCATTCTCTCTTTCTCTTTTTGAATGTTCGAGGGGGACATGGCTATGATTCTTTCTTTCTTTTCCTTTCTTTCTTTTCTCTTTTTTTTTTTTTTTCATCATGCTCTACTTTTGTATGAGCAGGGATTATTCTTTCTTTTGCATAGCCATGTCTCCTATGATAACTTGAGAGAGAGAGAGAAAAAAGGTAACAATGCTTTTGTGGAGTACTTATTTTGGTGGATGTATGATGGTGGTATTGCTTAACTTCCAGTGTAGAAGTTTAGCATGTGAGGTGGAGTGTACGTGATCTTGATCAAGAGAGTATGACAAGTTTCTCACTAGGGTCACACAATTTTGATAAAGTTCAATGCAATGACAAGCAGCATATGTGTGTAAGTTTTGCAATGTGATCAACATATGGCTCTGGTGGGAATATAAGATCATCGAGGAGCGTAGAGTTATAGACTTTTGGCAAATTAAATACCCAAGCACTCTATGCGGAAGAAGCACGATTCATCTCATCCAACCATATCACATTCACCAACAACTTAGATAAACATGGGTTCCTATGATATTGGTGTTCACAAGCAACGGGTGTGCGAAGCGAGGAATAAAGAGTATGCGAGGCCAACCAACTAGAAGCATGTATGCGAGGGAACAACAACGTTCATTTTATTCTTGAGTTAAATTTTAGTGATTGGCTCAAAAGGTTGTTTTAACTCATGAATTGAGGGGATGGAGTTAGAGAGGTTGTGCAAACCGTCGCTTTAGGTGAAGTGGAGGCCAAGTGGACCATGGGATGTTTGATCGAAACAAAGGTTCGACCCAAATTTGTTTCCTTGTCCGGGGGCTCCACTTTCTTATGGATTGATCGGTGCGGGTTGTGCATCGTGTTGGTGGGGGAGATCTTGAATGTGTACGTGATGAAGAACTCAAGAGATCTTCCCCCACACTTGTTCTTGAACCTGCTTTATTTATTCAAAACAAACAACAAAAACAAAGCGAAGACAAAGAGGACTCTACTAGGGGTTAAAGGCAGGGAGCCTAGATTTATTGATTTAAACTCTAGGTGCCTTATGAGTTTGAAAGAGAAGAAGCACCTAGAGTTATTTTGTGTTTTTTTTTTTTTTTTTTTTTTTTATATAAAATTATTCTATTTTGATATTTTCAAGGTGGAAGGAAAAGGATACAAGTTGCGATACAAGTTACCTTTGTGGGGGAGGAGGGAACCTCCCCCACACTTGTTCTTTTGCTCATGGCCCTTGATTTGGGGTTGAACCCAATGTGATTGTGGAAGGCTTTGTGCGGTGTAGCCTTGATGTTGGTGCAGCGTTTTGGTGGGGAGATCTCGAACATGTGCGTGATGGAGGCTTGAGAGATCTCCCCCACACTTGTTCTCTGCACACGAGAATCCTGCCAAAAACACTATTCCTGCAAGCAATTTCCTCCAACTTGGAGAGGCATGGTTAGCTCTCGGAGCACATACAAACAAGGTCCGGGTTAGATGACCGGACCCCATTTGTACAGCCGAGGAAGAAAGGCACAAGCAAGTCTGTGGACCAAGTTTGAGTGCGACCATGGACAAGATAATCCTCGTTGGTAAAAACAACTTGGGTCTTAGTGATATGGAAACATGAAGCGAGTGTAGGTCCAAAGTCGAGGGGTGATATGATAGAACAACGAGGTGCACTCAAGAAGTCCTAATTGCTTGGAAAGTTCTAACCATTCATGCATTGCATAGGGGAGATTTTGATATTTGTCAACCAAGGCAAGAGGATTCGAAGCTCATTCCTCATACAAAAAATGTCTAAGATTGCTTATGAGGAACACAAGTCATGACAAGCCAACAATGCATCAAGCACAAGAAGGGATATGATCCATTGCCAAAGAGCATGCTTGTGAAGGTCAAGAGTTGTAGGCTCAAAGTCGACAAGCAATGCTTATGAAAGCCTAGTAGAAAGCAAGGATGTGTGCATGAAGGGTGATACTCCCTAAGAAAGAAGCTGGAGGGTAGTACCATTGCCTAACTACTACAAGGATGCATGGGAAATCATGTGGTAGGTAGGTGGGAGTCATACTCATCCACACGAATAAAAACCATATCACCCTTGGGCTTCCAATTATTAGCAAAGAATGTGGCATACCTTCGTTGTGCGGGGATTTCGAATTGGAGTTGCGAGGCTTGTACCTTCTTTTTGCACACCGAGACAAGGTTGGTGTCGAAGAGGAGTCTCGACGTGTTGTTTTCATCATAGTCCTCCTCCATGGGATTTTCATGAGGCTCTTCATGCCAACCTTCTCACTTTAGGCATGAGCTCAATGGAGGGGGACGAGTGCGTGTCACGTCGGGGGTGACTTGTGTTCGAACTTGTCACCTTCTTCAACGTCGCTGATGAGCTTGATTATTCGCCTTTTTTCCTGGCTGCACTTAAGAGCAAGAACACAAAAGCGAACTCGAGCACGGGTTATGTTAGTGAAAACCAAATGGATTTCCCGTGGGTTGCCTTTGCAAGGATGTCTTTTTATCGCAACTCAATTTATTGAACAAAAACGAGAAGAGAAGAAAAGGAAAATTTTTTTCTTAAATTCGAGACGGAAAGCCTAAAAGGGTTTGTCTCAAAAATTATTTTTCCTTGAGATTTTTTTTTTTTTTTATTTATTTATTTTTTTTTCGTGAAAAGAAGAGTTGGAGGATTGCAGGACCCCGATTATGCAACTAAGAAAACCAAAAGAGAAGAGAAAATCTTTTTCTTGAACTTGGGGCAAACAATGAAAATTCCCGGGAAATGCAAGAGTAAGAATTTTGGGGGGAAAGAATGCTTGAGTGGAATGAAAGTGAAGGCACCAAGCACTTTGGAAACAAATATAATGAACTGAAGTCCAATTTTGTTGACAACCCTATGATGGCTATATGAAAAATCCAGGAGGGAGTTACGCCAAAATTCCTCCAAAATTTTACTCAAAACATTTTCCATAAAAAGTTGCCTCAAACTCATTTTCCAATACACTGTAACTGCATTGTGGTTTGAAAAATCCCAAACAAAAGTTGGAAAGATTCAAACATGCAAACGATGGAAATGCATGTCGAGGGAGAATTAAATATGCAAATGAGATGCATGAATGCGATTGAGGAAATATGCATGTGGAATTGGAAATCAAATATGAGATAACTACCAATTTACCTTTGGCAAGGGCATCATCGTTTTAAGTCCAATGAGCAAGACTTCTCTCCATTACATTTACCGTGGCGACTTGGTGCTTGATCCTGGAGATGAGGATGCGGACAACTTCTCGTGTTGGGGCTGTAATTGTCTTTTCAAAGCGCTTGTACGAAGCCTTCTTCCTCTTTGCTTCCCTTCTAGGGTGATGTTGGAAGGCTTCTCTTTTTGTTGAGAGCGTGGTCTCCACCCTTCACCGATAGCTACCTTCTCAACTAATTTTGTTGCTTACTGCGGCGGTAAGTGAGAAGATGCCCCCTTTGACACGAGAATCAAGATAGTCACGGCATCGTTGTGTCAACCCGTGGTAAAAATCGATCAATATTGTCCAATCGTCCATTCCATGAGCGGGGTATTTTGTCAAATAATCTTGAAGTTTCTCCCATGCTTCGGGAATGGATTCTTCCTGTGCTCTCCAATAATCTGGAATTTGTGCGTGAAGGGCATAGGTTTTGCCTCTTGGAGAGTATTCATCGAGGAACGCTTCGAGCAAGCATCCCAAGTAGTCGAAATACTTGGGTTGGCAAAGAACCATTGTCTTACTTCCCCCGCAAGAGAATAGGGGAACGGACGGAGTCGGATGACATCCTGGTTGACTCCCTCGATGGACAAGGTTTTGCATGCTTTTAGGAATTTATGAAGATGAACTTTTGCGTCCTCCTTGGCCGAGTCCATGGAATGGATTGGCCTGCACCATGGTGATTTGGCTGGCTGTAGGCTTGAAGTTTCCGTTTCCGGTGTTGACGTGTGGCCCAATTGCCACACGGTTAACATTGGCGGCGGAGTGTTCGTGGGAAAGCAATCCACCCATAGGTATTGAGCTTGATGGTGCGGATGTAGGCTGGCTTGCACTGTCGAGAGTATTCTTGAGGATGGATGACTCGCGGTTACGATCGCCTCAAGGTTACTTGATTTTACGTGTATTGCCTCGATAAGTCAACGCCGGTGGTATACTACCCTGTTTTCACATAAAGAGAAAACAAAGCAAAGGTAGACCTATCTAGACGGTGGTAGTTAAAAGAAATATAATTATAAACAATGCTAGTGACTCTTCAACCGAGTGCCTTCCCCGAGCAACGGCGCCGAGAAATGCTTGTTGGTATTTCTTACGGTCACGATAAATCCGCAAGCGCACGGAGAATACCGTTGTAGCATTTCACCCGTGAGTATTCAAGGGTATCGTATTTTCCACGGGGAAGGCGGTGGTTTACGAGATAGCAATGTTCATAATCATATGACTAATAAGGTACCAAAGCCTAAATAGGGGTAAGGATAATAATGATAGTGGGTAGTAGTGACAACACCACCGGAGCAATCCAATCTAACACTAGAACTAAGCCTAGGCTAAGCGGGGTTAAGGAGAAAGCCGAGATGGGTCCTTATGTACTTCTAATATTCCTGCTCATGCAACACATACAAGTCTAAGCTCTATGTCATCCTGGAACAAGGGGATAACCGGCGGGGCTGTTACCACCTACGGGCATTCCTTCTACCGGGCAATCAAGGCTATCTACTATAGAACAAGAGGACTAGGCACGGCAGGGCTGTCACCACCTACCGTTACCCTTCATCCGGGACACGTGACACAAGGGCAATTAGATCCCTATGCCGGTCCTACGATCACGTGGCGGTGAAGCAATTAAGTCCTCAGCTGTCGGATCTTATCTGTTCGAAGCGGACAACCAAACACCCAAAGCGGTTTATCAATCTAAGCACCATGCTCACATTGCTAAAGCTGAACTCCCGAAAGAGTACACTTAATCTTGACCGGCCGAATCGGATCAAGTCTTTGGAACATGCAAGACTACGACCCTACGGATCATCAAGTAAATGGGTGAGACATGCCTAACTCTAACCCTACGGATTGACGAGTTATGGGCCATGTCACACATGACTCTAACCCTACGGATCATCAAGTCATTGGCCAAAGCATGTCTCACCTCATCATGCATGAAACGAGTGTAAGGACATACACGAATGAATGAAGGCATGTGAAGCATGAAGCAACCTATCATGACTAGACAATAACCACATAGAAAGCACATGATCATCATACTAGTACAATCATAAGGCATGAGGAACAAAGAAGATAATTCTATTGAGGTGAACCTTGATACTTACTTAATATGAGATGCACGATGAACGAACGAAGAACGAACGAAGAACGATGAACGAACGACGAACGAACTTCTATTATAAGCAAGTATCCTCGAAGTACAAGATTGGGCTAAATCCTCACAAAGAGAGGACAACCCTCTCCTCTACTAAACTCCCCCTCTAATCCTCTACGAGCCTAGAGACTAGTCTAATGCTAGATGGATTCCTCTTGGTGTCAATGTGTTGTGATCTCTTCAATTGGATGCTTGAGAGAGGTAGGGGTGCCCCTTTATTTATAGTCTTGGAAGGTCGGCAACTTGGAGGCGGTTCCCGACGTCGGTGGCATTTAATGCAGGTGGAACCGACCTCCGGACGTCGGTAGTGAACCGCCGAGAGAAAGATGGGCCGGTGGGGCCACCACCACGGTTCGGCCGAACCCAAATCCCGGGTCGGCCGAGCCGGTGCTGGGCCCCACTGGGTGCTGGTCTTCTTCGTGGTGGCTCTCCGTGTTGCTTCCCTCCTTGGTCCGGTTGCTAGGGATAGATTTGGAGCCTGTTTCTCTGGATTTTGGGCTGAGAGAGTTGTCTTTTATGTCGGGGAAAGTTAGGCAAGTGCGAAGCCCATGTTTTATGCATACTTGTCCCCGTTTTCATATGGATTGCACCTGCACTCACGAATTCACCAAGACTTGTGGAAATGGTTAGATAAAAGCCCTATGTCTACTCTTGGTGGTGGATATGATTTCAAAAGGTGCATAAAGTTGACGGTAAAAAAGGACCGTAAGGACCGTCAACAAGTTGATGCTCTCGCAATCTTTGAAGTACGATACGAAGATGTTCGAGCATGCTCTTCTTTGGACTTAGAATAAACAAGGATGTCATCGATGAAAACCACGATAAACTTGTCAAGCTCCGACATGAATACCAAGTTCATCGTGTACATGAAATGAGCTAGAGCGTTCGTTAGTCCAAAAGACATTACAAGGTATTCAAAGAGACCATACCTCGTAGAAAATGCCGTTTTTGGAATATCCTCGGGATGAATTTTAATTTGATGATAGCCGGAGCGAAGATCAATCTTGGAGAAAACCTTTGCACCAACTAGTTGGTCAAATAGCATATCAATTCGTGGTAGAGGATAGTTGTTCTTGATTGTCACCGCATTTAATGGTCGATAGTTGACACATAAACGCAACGACTTATCCTTTTTCTTCACAAACAAGGCGGGACAGCCCAAGGTGATGAGCTAGGACGAATGTAGCCCTTGTTTAGAAGTTCATTCAGCTGCTCTTTAAGTTCCATTAATTCATTGGGAGCCATTTTGTACGGCCTACGACAAATTTGAGTTGTGCCAGGCTGTAGTTCAATCTTGAACTCGACATCCCGATCAGGAGGCATTCCGGGTAAATCATCCGGAAACACGTCGGGGAACTCACATACAATTGGAATATCCTCCAGTTTTGTTCCTTCCAACCGATGGACTTGAGAAGAAATGGCACCCGGATATGATAGACGTACTGATCGACCATGTAATGGAGAATTCAAATGAACTTCCCGTGTATCAATATGCAAGACTGCTTTGTGATACTTCATCCAATTCATACCCAAAATAAATCTAGGCTTAATTCCTTCAAGATGATAAGATTCGACGGATAGACCCATCCTCCTAGATTGAGAGGAGGCAAGACTCCTTGAATTGCATGAATCTTTCCCCCAGGAGATGTGATAGCATAAGGTGCCTTAAGGTTGTTGGGTGTAAGTTGTAACCTTTCAACACAAGCCATGCTTATAAACCCATGAGTAGCACCGGAGTCAAAAAGAACAAAGACTAGATCATCACGGACGGCAAACATACCAAGCAAACACTGGTTCACCTTCTTGCATTTCTTCAAGAGTGGTAAAGTTGATACGACCAGTCCTAGGTGTATCCCTAGTGAGAGGTAGATTTCTGGTATCATTTTTGTTGTTGCCTCGAGGACGTCTCTTAAAGTGACGATCGTTGATGTAGCAGCCGAGTAGCTTATATTTACGCTTGGCTGCGCCTTAGGCATTGGGCTCTGAAAATCTTGCTGCAGAGGTTGAAGCTTTCGACCACACAGGTGATCACAGCCATAGGAAGTTTCATGCTGCTGCGGTGGAAGGGTATAATGTTCATCATTTTGCAGTATGGGTGAACAGACACTTGACCCAACCGATGGAACAACAACTATCCGACAGCTGACGGAGAGGTACCAGATGCATTTTCCATAGCACGTTTCTTCTCTTTGTCTTCTTGATAGGCTCGGGTAGCATCTTCTTGCACAATTACAGCGCTCACAAAATCATTAAACGAACAGTCAGTTAATTGAGCTAGGCGTGCTTGCAATTTGAAATTAAGACCAGACTTGAATTGATCTCTTCTTTGCATCTCGTATCAACATGGTAGGTTGTATATTGGGCGAGATAATTAAACTTGCTTGCATATTCCGGCACATCATCTGAATCTTGCCTTAGTTGCAAAAACTCTTGCAATTTGCGCTTCCTAAGTCCAACGGGAAGATGATGAGAGCGGAAAGCTTCACAAAATTCTGGCCATAGGACTTGATGATCAGCGGGAAATGCATTAGAATAACTGGCCCACCATGTATTTGCTTGAGAGCGGAAAGCTTCACAAAATTCTGGCCATAGGACTTGATGATCAGCGGGAAATGCATTAGAATAACTGGCCCACCATGCATTTGCTGATCCGCGGAGTTGCTGAATCACAAACAGTGTTTTCTGGTGGTCGGTGCAACGAAGAAGTGCAAACTTGGATTCCATTTGCGCTTCCTAAGTCCAACGGGAAGATGATGAGAGCGGAAAGCTTCACAAAATTCTGGCCATAGGACTTGATGATCAGCGGGAAATGCATTAGAATAACTGGCCCACCATGCATTTGCTGATCCGCGGAGTTGCTGAATCACAAACAGTGTTTTCTGGTGGTCGGTGCAACGAAGAAGTGCAAACTTGGATTCCATGATGCGGAGCCAATTATCGACTTCCAACGGATCACCATCACCGAGAGAACGTTGGTGGTTGTCTCCCAGAAATCCACATATGATGCCTCATGTGGTGCTGGTTGGCTTCATTGAAAATTACCCTCAAGGAACATACGGAACAACTCCACTTGATTATTAATGAATTGTTCATTATGAGTTCTCAGCGGAGGTGAAGATGACAATGGTGCTCCACCACGGTTATTGGATCCTTCGGGGACCTCACCGCGGTTTTCCACATTTATGCGAGTGCGCACCATCCGTGGAACATCATCAACATTGTCAGACTTCATATTCAACAATATTCATATGCTAAATGAGCTAGCAGAATCGATGAATAATGAAATTGACATGAAGAATATGCAAGGCAACTCAGAATTCCGACATCTTGCAAAAACAGAAATCTGAATTTTCTGTGTGACCCTACTGTTTTGCAAATTTAAGGGTCCTTACAAAATTTTCCAAGACAACTCATACTACCAAGGTTGTATAACTCTTCCCATTCTTTCCAACGAGTACTTAATCACCTTCATAGCTCAAGCCAATTGAAAGTTATGGCAAAAACACTACAAAACAGTGTGCTGAAATTGCCTCTGGAATTTCTGACAGCTCTCTGTTATTGCCATTTTCAGCCAGGATAGAAAATTTTCTAGCACAATCTCTAGCTACCAAAGTTGTAGATCAAAACATAAGATTTCCAGAAAGGGGTAGATCACCTCATTTGGTCAAGAAATGACGGAGATATGGCGATTTTTGTGAACTTACCTATTGAGTGGAATTTCTATCAACCGGGAGGGTGTTTTTCAGACCGATTGGATTTCTTGCCTTTTATCGAGACCGAGACCATGTGAGTTGGTTTAGTTTGATAGATTTGAGTTAATTAACATGTGTGAAATGCATATGGGATGAATGGGATGCATGATGCCAAGAAATATGTCGATTTCCTATGTCGTTGCCAAAATAAAAGACGTGATCGGTATATAGCCGATCAACTCGCAAATTTAGTGGCAACACACACACATACTCATCACGGTTCTACATGACCTAAGATTCGTGGTTAGTGTCGCAAGCAAGATAGTTGTCCTCAACCTTGATTACTTGGACTCTAGCACACTCCTGGGGAATTGGTACATCGTTAAATGTACGTCTAAGGGTCACAATGCCCTCTCGCTACCTCGACGGTCTTCCCTCTCTTATCGAGCGTCATGTGCAGCTCGTAAGGTGTATTCTCCGTGATGTCATCCACCGGGTACCTAGTGGCATCAGGCGCAGAGCCATGGCTGCTTGGAGACCGAGCAAACGGGCTTGGGTTGTCAATGCTAAGTTGAAATTCTGGTACCACAATAGGTTGGATGACAGCTTGAGGATTATTCTTTACGAATTCGTACAAGTTTTTTACCCACCAATCATGATTGATACCTTGTTGCTCGCGTGGCCCACACATACTACATTCTTCACTCGTGTAAGCTCATCCGTCTCGCGGATCGGGAGTACCTTCCTTCTGTTGGGTGGTTACTTGCTTTGCTTTTTGCAAGACTTCGATAACCCGCAGCTTTTCGGCACTAGCTGCCCATCAGCACTCGGACTTTGAACGCCTAAGCACCCAATTTCGGGTTCGTTCACTACATCCTTCTAACAGGTCCGGGGTTCCAGCTTGTCGGCGTTGTTCTTCCATACCCCTCCATTTCTTTATTTTCGCCTTGTATCCTTCTAGTCCCGGATTAGGACGCAACTTGTTATTTTTACTCAAGCTTTGGAAAATCTCGCTCTTCTTTTTGGCATCATCGGAGGAGACTTTCTCGACGAACAAGTTCCAATCATTAGGCTTGATAAAACCGTACTTCGGAACGGTGTGAGACCTTTCCGAACAAACTTCGTATTAAGGGTTGTCCCGAATGTCCTTAGGCACCTTCCCATGGTTTTCGAGTAGCATTTTTGGCCCGTTCGGAGACTTCGGTGGGAAAATGTAGGTTCTACGCAAGTTCTCCCACGAGTGTGTCCTTTTCACTGGTTGGCACGTCAAGCCAGCTGTCATACTTAATGTTGATTGCGGTTCGGACTGATACACCGCAATCATTGCACCAGCTTGCGTCGATGCCTTCGAGGCTCAACGAAGCCCCATCCTTGTTTATTGTCGTAGCAGCAGTATGCAGCTTGTTTGTATTTCTTTGCCCTTTGTTCCATCTTTCTGCAGTGGACGCTCGTTGCAGCAGTGGCCTCCGACGATGTGAGAGGAGCATCTTCAACAAATAAGGGTCGAGCACTACGACGTGTTTCAACAACCTATTGAAAATATTGTTAGAGGACGTTGTGATTAAACTATGTGTGACATCCCTTCCGGGACACCTAGGAGTCGGTACAGGGGGACACTCGACGAAGCGAGTTACAACAGTTCATCATCTCATACAAGACAGAATTTATACATCATGGTATAATACAACCAGGTTCTTTTTTGAAATACAAACATCGTACAGCGGAAGCATAATATATTACTGAAGTTTAAAACATTACGAGTCTTACAACGG
Source organism: Chloris gayana (assembly GCA_031894775.1). Classification (NCBI taxonomy): domain Eukaryota; kingdom Viridiplantae; phylum Streptophyta; class Magnoliopsida; order Poales; family Poaceae; genus Chloris; species Chloris gayana. The sequence goes on from JAUNZO010001317.1 coordinate 129,923, forward strand.
AAACTTATTCTTTGTACAACAAAAGACCACTAGAATGTCTAACGTGATGTACTCGAGCCCGTCGTACACCACGGTCCTTCTCCTTTACGGCGTCGGGATCCGTTCGCACTGGAGGGAACCACCCTCAGGACATTGCTCCTGTTCCGGGAAGCTACCGTACAAGTCATGGAAATACGACTCCGGTCCTGAAAGCATAACGAACAAACCCCGAGTATTTTAATACTCAGCAAGGCTGACCCGTCAACGAGCACGCTAAGGCCGACGCCTAGTATGCAAAGGCTTTATGGTCGTGGAGTTGACTCACATGCGAAAACAACACTAATAGTTGATCCTTACTTTCCAGTTTTAGCTTCATATTGAGTTTAATAGAAACCAAGGTTTTGCAGCCTACAACTACTGCAATCAAGTTTTCAAGAAAAGATCATTTCCCGACCAACCGTTCTTTCATCTCTCATCATCTTTAATTTGATTAACTACGATGTGACGAGCTAAACAAGCGGTACTCATTACTGCGAGAGACAACGATTCGAATCAATTTTATACCAGCTGGCAAAACCCGACTACACGACGTTTACGCACCCCACTCGGTCGTATACGACAACCTCTCCCGCCAACACCGGCGGAAGAATAGTCGTTTCCAATCTCCCCGGGAATATGGCGACCCCACGACTTCCTCCGTGGGCGACCCATTTCCCTCCCGTGAGACTCCGATCTCACTAACAGCCAACAAAAGAGAGTTGGCTACGACACATCCCCGGGGTGGTAGGGTACATCAGCTTGCTGGGCCCATTACACCAGCATGTAGTACGGTACATTCAAACTTGTTCAACTAAGCCGACAACGGTACGGTCCTTGACCGACACGGACGGGGCTACCACCTTGCAAGACCTCAACTTCGTCTTGCCCTTTCGCCTACATGGCCCCTCCGGTCTCAACTTCATTAACACTCTCTTTTAAATAACGACAAACACATCGAACACTTAAAGCCTCCATGCTTTAAGATCACCTAAAACATCTACCGTTGCGACTATGAATTAAGCCTAGCTTTTATTGAGCTACCTGTACCACTATAGCATGAATAAAAGGAACCTATCTCATGCATCTAGGGTGTCAATCATTCCCTATCACCTAATGCACAACCATAACTTAACTATTGTGATAAAATAAAATATTTTAAAACATAGGTAGGATGCACCGAGGCTTGCCTCGATTCACGTCGGTGTTAGCCTCCTCGGTGGTTGGGTCGACGTCGATGTTCACGTCTCCTTTCTCGGCCTCGGACGGAACTTCGATCATGTTAGGACCTAGGTCGACCAACAATACGTCGTGAATCAATGATCATGCGTGCATGAATGTATATGATATGATGTGCAATGATTTCATCGACATGTTCATTAATGAATAGTTAATAACTTATTAATGAGTTGCAATAACACATGAAGTAATAAACTAAGATCACATGAAATGACGGTATTTATGTTTAATTTCGAGAAACATTTTTCATAAAAACATTCATCTGCAGTATCTCCTTTATTTAAACAAATTCTTTTCTTAAGATTAAATAATATTTAACATAAAATAATAACTTCTATTAAGCAAAGAATGCAATTAATTAATACTTATGAAATTAAAATACTCAAAATATATATTTTATTTCATAAACAGATAGAGAATATTTTTCTAAATCTAACAAAGTTGGTTTCACATTTTTCTGATTTTTATTTAATTTTCTATGAATTTTCGAAAATAGAAAAGGTTTATGTGCCACACGCGGGGCCACAGGGTTGGGCCGCACGCGATCCCGCGCGTGTGGCCCGCGGTGTGGCACCGCCGCGGCAGCCAGTGCACGGCGGCGTGGCCACCGGAGACGGCCGGACTTGGCCCAAGCTTGCACCTAAGCTGCTTTCGCGCTCCCCACGGTGTGAGGAACACACCGGTGCCACGAGCTCAACGAGGAGATGACCCGAGGGGGTCTCATGTCGAGCGGCGACGCGGGGAAAAGCTCCGGCCATGGCGGGAGCTCGCCACAGTGGCCCAAGATTGGGGAAAAGCTTACTAGAAGCTTCTACGGAGCATGAGCAAGTGGCGTGGGGGCAAATCACCTTGTCGGCGGCCGGTGGGGGTGCTCGACGAGGAGGTGTGTGGCGGCGATGGACCGAGCTCCGGAAACAGACAAAATTGCTAGGGTTCTTGAGAAGAAAACTCAATAGTAAGCTATCACGAAGCGAGAGCGAGGTCCGGAGTGTGCTAGGGATCAAGAATATTACGATGAGCTTCACCAACGGAGGAGGAATTGATGGTTTGGTGGCGGCGGACGGGGAAGAACTTGTCCGGGAAGAACGACTTTGATTCCTCGAGCTAGGGTTGGTAGGCCCGATTGAGCGATGAGGGTTAGCTGCGGTGAGGGGTGGCGAAGGGTGTGAGGGTGGTGGCTCGGGTGGGGAACTCCCGGGTCGGTCCGCCGGCCTTGACGCAGGGAGTGGATGGTGGCGGTGGTTCTCCGTGGAGAAGGAACGGGAGAGAGAGAGGCTGCGGAGGGGGTTCTTATCCCGTCCGGGCCGGGCGATGATGCGAGCAGCCAGCCAGCTCGCGTGGCACATGCGCAGGCGGGGCACCCGACCGGGGAACGGCGGCGAGCGGCGCCGAGAGAGAGGAGAGAGGAGAGGTCGGCGCCGGGCCCCGGCCTCGGCGATTTTGCAAAAATGCCCTCCGGCTTTCGCTAAATTGAAAAACACACTTCCCGAGCTCGGAAAAATTTATAAAAAATCAGGGGTTTTAATAAGAACATTTCAAACACTTTTCTTTTTAAGTCCAGGTTCAAATTCCAATTATTTTTTGGATTAAAAATCATGTTTAAATTAAAAAGGAAAGCTTTAATTATTTCTTGTAGACATTTTGACAAAAGAAAATAATTCCAGAGAAACTCCATAAATCTTTTATCCTTTTGTTGGAACAACTGGAAATATTAAACACCATAATTTATTTTTATTTGAATTCTTTTGAAGAACTTAATTTAACTTAGGTTAAATTGATATTTGATGTGCATACTTGACACAAAATTAAATGGTTTCACAAATGCAACATGATGACATGATGAGTAATGACATGAGATGCACTTTTATTTATTAGGGTTGTTACAGCCCTCCCCTTATAGGGATCTCGTCCCGAGATTCACGATTGAAAGGACTAGACGAGGGTACTAAAGAACTCCGGGTAATTGGATCGAAGAAACTCTTCTTGCTCCCAAGTAGCTTCAGCTTCCGAGTGATTGCTCCACTAAATCTTGTATAACTTGATGGTTCGATGTCGAGTCACTCGATCCTAGGTGTCGAGAACTTTGATTGGATGTTCGTCGTATGTCAAGTCCGATCGCAACTGTTCCACATCTGCCATTGGTATGTCTACCGGTGGTTTCGGACACTTCTTTAGTTGGGGCACGTGGAACACATTGTGGATTCCTGATAGATGTGCTTGGCAACTCCAAACGATATGCGACGGCTCCACATCTTTCTTGGATTGGAAAGGGTCCGATGTATCGTGGAGCTAACTTGCCCTTGATTCCAAACCGTTGAACACCTTTGGTAGGAGATACTCAAAGATAAACTTGATCTCCAACCTTGAACACTAACTCTCGACGTCTTTTATCGGCATAGCCGATCCGTCGAGATTTAGCTCTTTTGAGGTTCTGTTGAATGAGACGTACTTCCTCCTCTCGCAGCTTTTACCGGATTAGGTCCGAAAATTACTCTTTCTCCACTTTCGGACCAATTCAAAGGTGTGCGACAGCTGCGTCCATATAGAGCTTGGAACGGTGCCATTCCGGCACTCTCTTGGTAGTCTGTTATTGTAGGAGAACTCTGCCGATGGTAAACATTTCTCCCAATCTTTACCATATGTCGGGACACATGCTCGAAGCATATCCTCGAGATATTGATTGATCCTTTCTGTCCGTCCATCCGTTTGAGGACGATAAGCCGAGCTCCGAATCAACCTTGTTCCCGATGACTCATGTAATCGCTCCCAAAATCTGGAGACAAACCGTGTCCCTCAATCCGAGATAATGGTCTTCGGCACTCCATGCGGACGAGAGAATGCGAGCGATGTATAGCTCTGCATATTTTCCGGCGGTGTACCGAGTATGTACCGGTATGAAGTGAGCTGAAAAATCTGTCCACGGTAACCCGGATGGAATCGTGCTTTTGTGGGCTTAACGGTAACCCAATGATGAAATCCATACTGATGTCTTCCCACTTTCATTCAGGAAAGCTCAAGGGTTGCAATGGTCCTGCTTGCTTCAAGTGCTCTGCTTTGACCGTCGACGGATATCACACTCACTAACATACTTGGCTATTTCCCGCTTCATTTGTGTCCACCAAAATCTTCGCTTTAGATCTTGATACATCTCGTTGGTTCCAGGATGGATTGAATACTTAGACGTACGGGCTTCATCCATTATCTTCTTGCGAAGTTCCAAGTTCTTAAGCACTACTAGTCGATTCTTAAACCAGATCACTCCTTCATCATCTTCTCCGAAACATTTAACTTCACCCTTCTTGAGTCGCCTTCTAATATGCTCCATGCCAATATTTTTCTGTTGGGCTGCTACCACTTCTTCACGAATGGTAGGAATAAGAGCCAAATTAGTCAAAACTCCATACGGAAGAATCCGAAGATTAGGCTCGGCACATTCCTATGGAGGTGCTTGAATCAATAGTTGAGCCGTGAGGTTGTTGCAATGGACCATGCGACTCAAAGCATCAGCTACTACATTTGCCTTGCCCGGGTGATAGTGAATCTCAATTTCATAATCCTTTATTAACTCTAGCCATCTTCGTTGACGCATATTCAGATCTGCTTGGGTGAAGATGTACTTGAGACTCTTGTGGTCCGTGTACAAATGTACCAAATTTCCCAAGAGATAGTGTCTCCAACTCTTCAATGCAAGAACCACCGCTGCTAATTCCAGGTCATGTGTGGGCTAGTGTTCCTCATGACGCCTAAGTTGTCGAGAGGCATAGGCAATCACTCGACCTTCCTGCATTAGAACACATCCGAGTCCTGTTCCTGATGCATCACAGTCTACGTCAAAAGCCTTTGTTTGATCTCGGTTGAGCGAGCACCGGTGCTATTGTCGACAACTTCTTCGAGCGTCGAAAAGCTTCTTCACAATCCTTGTTCCATTCATACTTCTTATCCTTTTCCAACAATTTGGTCATTGGTTTGGCAATCTTTGAGAAGTTTGGAATGAACCTTCTGTAGTAACCGGCCGATCCTAAGAAACTCCTGATTTGCAAGACCGACTTCGGTGGCTTCCAATCCAACACTTCTTGCACTTTGCTAGGGTCAACCGCCACTCCTTCTGCTGATATCACGTGCCCTAGGAAAGGTACTTCTTTTAACCAGAACTCACACTTGCTAAACTTAGCATATAGCTGATGATCCCTTAGACGTTGCAGACACAATCCTTAAATGATTGGCATGCTCCTCTTCCGACTTAGAATAGATCAAGATGTCATCGATGAATACCACGACAAACTTGTCCAGCTCCGGCATGAATACTCGAGTTCATGAGGTACATAAAGTGTGCTGGTGCATTGGTCAATCCAAAAGACATCACCAAATATTCATACAGTCCATATCCGGTGGAAAATGTTGTCTTGGGTATATCTTCAGCTCCGATCTTAATCTGATGATATCCTGAGCGAAGATCTATCTTAGAGAAAACCTTTGCTCCCATTAATTGATCAAACAAGATGTCAATCCTCGGAAGAGGGTACTTGTTCTTGATGGTAACCGAATTCAAAGGCCTATAATCCACACATAGCCTTAATGTCTTGTCCTTTTTCTTCACGAACAAGGCTAGGCATCCCCATGGTGATGAACTTGGGCGAATATTCCCCTTATCCAATCGCTCCTTTAATTGCATCTTTAACTCTGCTAGCTCATTTGGTGGCATCCGATACAACGTCCTTGATATTGGTGCTGTTCCAGGTTGTAACTCTATCTTAAACTCTACCGCTCGATCCGGCGGTAGTCCCGGTAAGTCATCCGGAAAGACATCCGGGTACTCACGGACTCATCGGTATATCCTCCGGACTTTTACTTATAATCTTATTAACCATTGGCAAAATAGTCCGGGAAGAGTTAAAAGTAAGCAATCTCGACCATGAACGGGAGAGTTCAAATATACGGCTCGAGATGCTATATCCAAGACTCGCCTTATGGAAATCCATCCATTGCATGCCAATAATTGCGTCTAACCCTTGCCCATCCAATATGATTAATGAAGTGGAATAAATCTTGCTACCCAATCTTAATGGCATATTGGTAGCGGCTTCATTTGTAAGAATTTTATCCCCAGGTGTTGAAATGAGATGTGCACATAGCAACTTGGATGGCATGATGTCGTGCTTCGAAACATATGCTTTGCTCGATGAAATTATGTGTGGATCCCGAATCAAATAAAACCATAGCAGGATGATCAGCGATAGAAAACATACCCGCTAGGATTTGTCCTCCCTCCGGTAATTCCTCGGCCGTAGTAAAGTTTGCACGGCCGGTTTTCACTTGAGTATTCTTCGCGTGAGTCCTCGGCTGGTTCTGCGGCTGTCCTTGTGGTCGTGGTACATAAGAAGCCTTCTGTGAGTAGGGACAGCTGCGGTAGAAATGTCCCGGACGGCCACAATTGAAACATGGCGGTCCATTCTGCTGCGGTGCTTGATTCACCTGGTCGAGGATTTGAAGCATTATGCTGCCGATAGGGCGGACGATATTGACTCGACCGCTGCTGCTCGAGGTGGCTGTGGTTGCTGAGGCTGCCGATAATAATTTGGACGAGAAGGCATATGCTGATAGCACCGACCCGATGGTGCGGTATATACCGGCCTATATTTTGATGGTCCGCCACTTCCTTGTCCAGCTGCTGGCCTCTTCTTGCTCTTTTCCGCTTGGTGAAGGCGGATAGAGTCTTCCAAGGAGATAGCGTCACCGACGAAGTCATTAAAGCTGTCCGCTTGTTCAGTACAAGCCATGATTGCAGCTTAGTGCTCAACCCTTCCTTGAATAAATTCTTCTTCATGGCGTCGGTGTTCACATGCTCGGGTGCATACCGAGCAAGACGATTGAATACCTTAGAGTAGGTATGCACAGTCATGTCGCCTTGCTTCGATGACAAAAACTACTTCCTTTTCTCATTCATCAATCCTTCCGGAATATGATGCTCCCTGAAGGCTTTAGTGAATTCGGCCCAAGAAACCCGATGTCCCGAAGGAAACATCGCCTTGTAATTGGCCCACCATGCTCCAGCAAACCCTTGCAGATTGCTCGGGAAGCGAAGAGAGTCTTCCGGTGATCGGTACATGGGAACAACTCTAGCTTAGACTCGATCGTGTGGAGCCAATGATCAGCTTCCACTAGTTCACCCGCATCCGAGAAGACCGGTGGGCGAACCGATAAGAAATCCGAGAAAGTCACCCGTTCTTCCGGGGCATTTCGTCCTTGGGGACCTCCCTGTGGAGCGGTGTTTCCGACCAACTACTCCAATAATTCCCGCTGTTCTGCGCGAGAATCCAGCACAGCTGCAATAGCCTCGTGCCAAGGTTGGTGGTGGTGGTGGTGTTTCCGTCCCTCGCTCGGAACTTTCCGGCTCATCGCGTCTCCTTTTTCTAACCATTCTGTCCAAGAAAAAAATACGTTAGACATCTCCATTCCAACATAATTATGGAAGGAACAGGAATACATGGATGAGAAAATTTCCAAAATAACTTGTATGCAACAACAATCTTATTATAGCAACCACCAAATCCATAAGCACATATCCCGACATCCAATTTACAACGATCCTTATTACGACACTCGTGCATGGTCACACCACGCTCGTTATTTAACTTCTACATATATTACATACTAGCTTCCTCACTCGTTACTCGCTACATCTCTATTCTTCTTCGCGAATCCTACACGTCACTTCCGGCTCTTGGAACTTCCTGTCTCGGACTCTACATCCTCCGGTCGTGGAATCTCCGTAAAGTCTATGACCGAGTCCACATCCATTATCTCTTCGGGATCCTCCTCTTCCTCCTCCGATTCATCTGCTACGGGGTTCTCGTGTACTTCGCTTCATTCTTCGGAGGTTGTTGTCCAAGCTCTCCATTTAGTAGCGCATTGTGTGCTTGGAGTAACTCTTGCTCTAACCGATGAATCATGGCGTTTGCTGTCGCTAGTTGTTGATCTTTGACTTGGATCTGCTCCTCTCTAATGGCTAACAACTCCTCCTTTTCTTTCAGCTGCCTCTCCAACTCCGATAGACGAGCATCCTCCGCCCGTCCTCTCGCATCACCGATGACGTTACTTGTGCTGTCCATCTCTGCGGAGAAATAAGCATATCAAGCACAGACATGAAACCATTCTTAATCCAATATTTTGACAAGCTCTTATATACAACACTACCAACTGCATATGTATTATACACTACCACAGTTTCTTTATACATTATTTGTTTGTACACATCCGATCCAACTTTTCCATACACTGCCACACTACCAACATCCGTATTACCCTATGCTACGGTCGACCTACGTCGGCAAAGTATGGCTACCAACCTACTCCTGCCCTAACTATCCTACATCAGCACTACTCCAACACTAGCTAAGCTTGCGGCGCGTGGCTGTCGGCGTCGACTCGGCGTCCTCCTCGGGTGGGGTCGGCGGTGGCTCGTAGTCCACACCAGAAACCTCCTCGGCGTCGTCGGGCGGACCCTGGTGCTGCTGCTGTAGCTCGCTGAAACTGCCCGAACAGCCCGTCGTGGTCGTGTAACAGCTCATGGTGCGCCTCGGCCGGTCCGTCGTACATCGCCTCGAGCTCCCGCATCCGGTTCTCGATCTCGATCGGGGTCTCCACAACGTGGTTACGCTGTGCGGTCACTCCTGTCAGCTCCGCCAAGTGGGTTGTGTCCGCGTCACGAGCGGCGTCACGCTAGGCTGTAATCGTGACCAGCTGCTCGTCCAAGGCGATAGACATCCCGTGAAACCCGTCACGGTCCTCGGTGACCTCCACTAATTGCTCCTCCAGCTCGGCGATCCGTGCGTGAGACCTCCGGATCTCATGACAGTCCACCCGAAACGGTTCTTCCAAGCGCCTATCCGACGGTCCCGACTCGCACCTGTGCCTCCGGGTGGTGGATCCTCTGCTCCGGCTCGGTGACACGTGCAGCCCGGGTATCCTCCTCCTCCCAAACACGCTTCCTAACGTGCGGCATCGGCATCTGCAGGGAACATGTTTAAACCGGTTAAACACTTCTTCCCACAGAAAAGAAAACGAAACAACAACCTATCACAAGTACTACGAGACTAGCTAAGTCTAACCCCAACTTTTTATTACAGCACTCAATATGACATGATGCATGCTCGGCAGACTAACTATACGAACTATAGTACACGAAACTACAACGAATAGTTAGTAACTACCAAATTCTCGAACGTCGAACAGTTAGGAAAAATCTAACCATTCTACATCCTTATTGGGCTCCATACTCTCGCGTACTCTAAACGTGCTAAACGTGTTAAGTTTTGAAAACGAGCTTGTAAACAATGTACTCGTTGCCCTCGACCTGCTCCGATACCAGCTGTAACATCCCTTCCGGGACACCCAGGAGTCGGTACAGGGGGACACTCGACGAAGCGAGTTACAACGAGTTCATCATCTCATACAAGCCAGAATATATACATCATGGTATACTACAACCAGGTTTTTTTTTTAAATACAAACATCGTACAGCGGAAGCATAATACATTACTGAAGTTTAGAACACCACGAGTCTTACAGCGGAAACTTATTCTTTGTACAACAAAAGACCACTAGAACGTCTAACGTGATGTACCGAGCACGTCGTACACCACGGCCCTTCTCCTTTACGGCGTCGGCATCCGTTCCCACCTGGAGTGAACCACTCTCGGGACATTGCTTCTCTTCCGGGAAGCTACCGTACAAGTCGTGGAAATACGACTCCGGTCCTGAAAGCATAACGAACAAACCCCGAGTATTCTAATACTCGGCAAGGCTGACTCCGTCAACGAGCACGCCAAGGCCGACGCCTAGTATGCAAAGGCTTTATGGTCGTGGAGTTGACTCACATGCGAAAACAACACTAATAATTGATCCTTACTTTCCAGTTTTAGCTTCATATTGAGTTTAATAGAAACCAAGGTTTTGCAGCCTACAACTACAGCAATCAAGTTTTCAAGAAAAGATCATTTCCCGACCAACCGTTCTTTCATCTCTCATCTTCATCTTTCATTTGATTAACTATGATGTGACGAGCTAAACAAGCGGTACTCATTATTGCGAGGGACAGGGATTCGAATCGATTTTATACTAGTCGGCAAAACCCGACTACACGACGTTTACGCACCCCACTCGGTCGTATACAACAACCTTTCCCGCCAACACCGGCGAGAAGAATATCCGTTTCCAATCTCGCCCGGGAATATGGCGAACCACGACTTCCTCCGTGGGCGACCCATTTCCCTCCCGTGAGACTCCGATCTCACTAACAGCCAACAAACGAGAGTTGGCTATGACACAACCCTAGGGTGGTAGGGTACATCAGCTTGTTGGGCCCATTACACCAGCATGTAGCACGGTATATTCAAACTTGTTCAACTAAGCCGACAACGGTACGGTCCTTGACCGACACGGACGGGGCTACCACCTTGTAAGACCTTAACTCCGTCTTACCCTTTCGCCTACATGGCCCGTCCGGTCTCAACTTCATTAACACTCTCTTTTAAATAAATGACAAACACATCAAACACTTAAAGCCTCCATGCTTTAAGATCACCTAAAACATCTACCGTTAAGACTATGAATTAAGCCTAGCTTTTATTGAGCTACCTATACCAAGTATAGCATGCATAAAAGGAACCTATCTCATGGATCTAGGGTGTCAATCATTCCCTATCACCTAATGCACAAACATAACTTAACTATTGTGATAAAATAAAATATTTTAAAACATTGGTAGGATGCACCGGGGCTTGCCTCGATTCACGTCGGTGTTAGCCTCCTCGGTGGTTGGGTCGACGTCGATGTTCGCGTCTCCTGTCTCGGCCTCGGACGGAACTTCGATCACGTCGGGACCTAGGTCGACCAACAATACGTCGCGAATCAATGATCATGCGTCCATGAATGTATATGATATGATGTGCAATGATTTTATCGACATGTTCATTAATTAACGAGTTAATAACTTATTAATGATTTGCAATAACACATGAAGTAATAAACTAAGTTCACATGAAATGACGGTGTTTATGTTTAATTTTGAGAAACATTTTTCATAAAAACTTTCATCTGCAGTATCTCCTTTATTTAAACAAATTTTTTCTTAAGATTAAATAATATTTAACATAAAATAATAACTTCTATTAAGCAAAGAATGCAATTAATTAATACTTATGAAATTAAAATGCACAAAATATATATTTTATTTCATAAACAGATAGAGAATATTTTTCTGAATCTAACAAAGTTGGTTTCATATTTTTTTGATTTTTATTTAATTTTCTACGAATTTTCAAAAATAGAAAAGGTTTCTGTGCCACACACGGGGCCACAAGGTTGAGCCGCACGCGATCCCGCGTAGCCATACGCGATCCCGTGCGTGTGGCCCGCGGTGTGGCACCGCCGTGGCAGCCAGGCACGACGGCGTGGCCACCGGAGACGGTCGGACTTGGCCCAAGCTTGCACATAAGCTGCTTTTCGTGCTCCCCACGAGTGTGAGGAACACAATGGTGCCACGAGCTCAACGAGGAGATGACCGGAGGGGGTCTCACGTCGAGAGGCGACGCGGGAAAAGCTCCGGCCATGGCGTGAGCTCGCCACGGTGGCCCAAGATTCGGGAAAAGCTTATCGGAAGCTTCTACGGAGCATGAGTAAGACCGGCGTGGGGGCAAATCACCTTGTCGGCGGCCGGTGGGCGTGCTCGACAAGGAGGTGTGCGGCGGCGATGGACCGAGCTCCGGAAACAACAAAATTGCTAGGGTTCCTAAGAAGAAAACTCAATAGTAAGCTATCACGAAGAGAGAGCAAGGTCCGGAGTGTGCTAGGGAGCAAGAATCTTACGATGAGCTTCACCAACGGAGGAGGAATTGATGGTTTGGTGGCGGCGGACGGGGAAGAACTCGTCCGGGAAGAACGACTTTGATTCCTCGAGCTAGGGTGGGTAGGCCCGATTGAGCAGCGAGGGTTAGCTGCGGTGAGGGGTGGCGAAGGGTGTCGGGGTGGTGGCTCGGGTGGGGAACTCCCGGGTCGGCCTGCCGGCGTTGGCGCAGGGAGTGGATGGTGGCGGTGGTTCTTTGTGGAGAAGGAACGGGAGAGAAAGAGCTGCGGAGGGGGTTCTTATCCCGTCCGGGCCGGGCGATGATGCGGGCAGCCAGCCAGCTCGCGTGGCACACGCACAGGTGGGGCGCGCGGCCGGGAACGGCGGCGAGCGGCGCTAAGAGAGAGGAGAGAGGACAGATCGGCGCTAGGCCCCGGCCTCGGCGATTTTGCAAAAAGGCCCTCCGGTTTTCGCTTAATTGAAAAACACACTTCCCTAGCTCAGAAAAATTTATAAAAAATCAGGGGTATTAATAAAAACATTTCAAACACTTTTCTTTTTAGGTCCAGGTTCAAATTCCAAATGTTTTTGGGATTAAAAATTCATGTTTAAAGTAAAAAGAAAGCTTTCATTATTTCTTGTAGACATTTTGACAAAAGAAAATAATTCTAGAGAAACTCCATAAATCTTTTATCCTTATGTTGGATCAACAGAAAATGTTAAACACCATAATTTATTTTTATTTGAATTCTTTTTAAGAACTTAATTTAACTTAGGTTAAATTGATATTTTATGTGCATACCCGACCCAAAATTAAATGGTTTCACAAATGCAACATGATGACATGATGAGTAATGACATGAGATGCACTTTTATTTATTAGGGTTGTCACACTATGATTGTCCATGTAATAAGAATTTGACGATGCGATATCGATACCTCATCATCTACGTCATCGTCTGGGTTGTAATCAGTGGTCGATTGCTTAACCCGCTGCCTTTTACCGTAAGGAATCTCAAGAGAAGAAGGTTCCTCAAATGATGTTGAATGATCAGAACCGTCAGGTGATTCATGCATCGACATAGGGCTCGAACGGGTTCAGCTTCTTTGCCTTGATCCATTGTTAAGCTTGCTAAAAGAAAAAATATACGCTTCTTTGCCTTGATAACACGTAAGAATATCGCTACAAATTTGGAAAAGTGTTTAAAAAGGCTTTCAAATCAGGAAGATGGTCGAGACAACTAAAAGGAAAAAAAAGGTAAAAATATAATGGCTCTCAGTGCGGGTTACCGAATTAACGACCATCCAACGCTGCTAAAGTCCTCGACTCGTATGGCCTAAGGTATCCAATACCGTAGGGTATGGTCCATAATTCCACACTCATCTCACTTAGCCCAGTTTCATCACCGAGCATGCCTATCTTTTTCTTCATGAGTCGAAGGCACATAAGCACACAAGGCTTGGAAGAGCCTAAGTCCTCTAACACGACATGGATTATATACGGGTACAAATAGCTCCATGTACCAATAAATATCAATGCCATGTTAGAGAGCTCAGGCTGCTTCCAAGCCTCATGTGCTTAAAAGGCCGTCAAATCGGGAAGATTGTAGAGGCAACTAAAAAGAAAAAAGAAGTAAAAAATTGCTCTCGGTGCGGGTTGCCGAATAAACAGTCATCCAATGCTATCACTTAGCCCGCTTTCATCATCGAGCATGGCCACACCAATGAGACAGGAGAAAATAAAAGAAAGAAGGGATAGCATCGAGAATCATATAGTAGAGGAGGTAGATGAGAATGAAGGACATACAATGTAGAACGCTTTCATAAGAAAGGCATGTACGCATTATGCAATGCATACCGCAATTTATACGACCTCGAGGTAAATAGGTTAGGATACTTGGGTATCCTCCGAAAAATCTAATATAATATGGCATACACATCACAAAGATGATACGGAGAATACCCAAGCATCCGACCATGTCTACCTAAGGTCGTACGAGTTGCAGTAGGTCCTACATATTATTCTACCAACCTTCCTAATGAAAGACACCCTGCATTCTATATCCTTCACTCCCATCTACCTCGTCTCCTATTAAAAGTCATCATCTGCCGGAAAGATGCTCTCGGTACGGGTTGCCGAATCAACGGCCATCCAACGCTATCATTAAGGTCATCGACTCGTATGGCAACATGTTTCCAACATTCGACGATGTGGTCCATGCTGCCACACTCATCTCACTTTGCCCGCTTTCATCATCGAGCATGGCTAGACCAACGAGAGGGAGAGGAAAGATAGGAGAAAAGAGAGAAAAGAGAGGAAAGATAGGAGAAAAGAAAGGAAAGGGAGGATACAAAGGGGGAAAAAGAGAAGAGAAGTGAGAAAAGAGAAAATGGTTTTTATTTTAAAATGTGGTCTAGCCATGAAAGAGAGGAGGACAGGAGAAAAGAGAGGAAAGGGAGGGCTTATGAAAATATAGAGGAAGACAGAAGATATATAGAGGCAATATATAATATGAGGCCTAATAGAGCTACTATATATCATATGAGAAGCAAGCAAGATATAAGAGCCTACAGGCAAAAAGAGATAAATTAAAAAAGCAAGCAGAAGCACTGAGCAGCAGGAGCAATTCATCTGCTAAGCGGGCAATTGTAAGCAAGCAGGGCTGCTGTTTATCGAACAACAGTAAGCAAGAGGGCAATTCATCTCCTTCTAAGCTTACATTTTATCGAACATAGCAGTAAACACCAGTAAGCAAGCATGGTTGACAGCATATTTGACATCAGCAAGTAGAGCACTGAAATCAGCAAGCCTGACATGAATAGGTGCAGCATATTTGACATAATTCTCAAAATAAAAGAACAATTCAGAGCCTAGATTAAAAAAAGCTCAAAACAAGCTGGTTGACAGCTAGCTGAAATAGCTATCATGAGACATAGAGCATATAAATCAATATGGCATATAAACAATGTTCATTCTGCTCTCAAAAGTGGGTTGCTGCTCTAGGAAGCCTTCCAACACTATGGTGATCAAAGATCCCTGACCAGACACGTAACAACCAAACTTACAAACTTAAGGTTTAAATCAATTATTATCAAGGGCCTAGCAAGTTGATAGAACAATTCCATGCAGATTATCATTGAGTGCATAAACCAAGAATTCCAGACCTAGCACATTATCATCGAGTAATTTAATCCATCAACATTGGCTGTTACGTTCTAGTCTCACTACACCGCATATCATCATCGAGCAATTAATCCACTAAGTAGCGCAATCACACCAAAGCACACAGTGATAGCAAATTGCACTGCACGGTCTATTCACATTCACCCACAATACTGATGGCCATGCTGAACACATTCAGAGAATGCAGCAAAACCGTGACAAAATTATCACCATTCACAGCTAACTCGGAGGTAACATAAATCAGTTAGCACTAGGACCATTTAGCGAAACCGGGAAGAATTCAGAGCTAACATAAATCACCGTTCATAGCACTGAACATGTTGGATAAATAGCAGGGCTACCAGGCAGAACATGTTCAACGCCAATTATCGATAAATGGTAGGGCTACCAGGCACAATATAACAAGTACAAGGCAAAACATGTTCGATAAATGGTAACCCTAAACATGCATCACAGAACTAATTGATCAACAATTCATCATCATCATCACATAACTAATTGATTGATCAACAATTCATTACGGAACAGTTCATCGGAATTATCGATCAAAGAGCAGGCAAATCGAGCCTCGTGAGGAGCAGGGCCAGTGAGCAGGGCCGGAGAGGAAGGGTCGGCGAGCAGGGCCGGCGAGGAGAGGAGGGAAAGGGGCGAGGGGGAAGGGCCATACCAGGGCAGGTCCGGCGAGGAATGCCGACGAGGAGGGAGAGCCGGCGAGATCGAGGAGGGACCCGGCGTCGCGGGAGGGCCGGTGAGCTCGAGGAGAGAGCCGGCGTCGGGGAGGGGGCCAGCGAGCTTGAGCAGTAAGGGGAGGCCAACGAGCTCGAGGAGGGAGCCGGCGTCATGGGAGGGGGCCTGCGAGCTCGAGCGGTCGGGGAGGCCGGCGAGCTCGAGGAGAGAACGGCGTCGGGGAGGGCCGGAGAGCTCGAGGAGGGAGCTCGGGGAGAGCGGATGAGGACATCACTCATACGGATACAACTAACACTCCCTCATTTGATATTCAAGGTCCAATCATGAGAGCTCAAGCACGAATTTGGAATTTATCAATTAATGCCTTTTGAGAATAAAATACTACCTAATGATTTATCAATTTTTGTTGCCAAATATTGTAGTGGAAGATGCCGATGTATATTTGAAAGAATATGATCAAAATTTGTACTTGAACTTCAACCACGACGCTAAACAGAGGACGTTTTGCAGCCAAAAAGGGGAGAATGATGAGGACATCACTCGTATAGTTACAACCAACACTCCCTCGTTTCATATTTATGGTTCCATCATGAGAGCTCAAGCGCGAATTTGGAATTTATCAGTGAGCTCGTTTCTAATGCCTTCCTTATATAGTTTTGAGAATAAAATGCTACCTAATGATTTAATTATTTTTAGGAACCATGAAGATGATGAAGATATGGCTAGAGGTGCTCAAAGGTGTGGAGGGCCGGCCATGTATTGCAAATCAAGTAGGAGGCCCAATCAAAGTCGGTTTCGGGTCTGATTCGGACTCCAGGACCAGTCTGCACTATAACGGACGCCCGGGTCGCATACGGGCTCGGTTTTGGACGTTCCACATATGCTTGGAAAGCTAAGAAGACCAACTTTACAATGGCACCAATGTGAGGCCAAAATTCGTTCGGAGTCGACGCGAATCGTTGAAACAATTTGACGAACAAAATCTGTGTCGGTGCTGCGTCACCGTTATTTCGTCGTTGGGCTTTGTATCATGTTGGGCCCAATAGGGGTGCGTCCTAGGGTTGGAGGACGACCCCCACCACGTCCTGGTCGTCCTCTCCCCCTCTCTTATACCCCCATAGCCGCCACATTCAGATTGGGTTTTGTTTTGTTAGTTTAGCCATTGCTACTACCTTGTAGACGCGTGCATCAGCTAGACCATCCGTTCTACTTCATTCAGAACCCCACCTTTGTGAGTTTAGTTACTTGTTTACCTTGTTCTTGCTTGTTCTTCGATTGCTTGCAGGAATTACCCTCGTGGTTTGGTTGATCGTGGTCCGCAAGATCATGATTAACGGCTGGAGTTGGTGTATCGGTTGCTAAGGTGCATCTGTGTACTCATCGGTTGGTAATCGGAGGAAGGTTCATCGGTGAGAGATTTCATGTTCCTCCCTGAATTTTTTTTCTCTCCTCTAGTCCAAAAACAGCCATACAAAAAAAACACACACATATCATATTTCCCTTTACCTTTAAACACTTTGAGCTTTTTGTTGTTACTACTTAGTTAATTCTTGTTGAGTTTGTGGTTGCATCGTCGTGTCGTGTTGCTAGTCTTAGCGTTTAATCAACTAGAGTTTCGAGTTCTATTCATGATACTTGCTGTTTTGTGTTGTGCCACACCAAATTTATCTTTGTCCACCTCTTGTTTTGCACCTAGAAGAAAGAAAATAAGTTCAATATCAAGACAGATTCATAGAGAAAATTCTCCTCTCTAACAAAAAGGCTATATTTTTATCATCGCTGGTGCGTCGTGTGCCTTTAAGCACAATCTAGAAAGCTTATGATCTTATCTTTCTAACGGACCTGACCTTGCATGAAAATTCCATCTGAGTGAGCTGCAATCAGCAAAGAGATTTGCAATCTGCTGCTTGAACAAGACTGTTCAATCCGCTAGAAAAAAGAGTACAAAAACCAAAACAAAGATAGAACAAAAGTGAGTTGTAGTTGCTGCTGGTTCTACCTATTTCATTTGCTTTGTGTGACATCATTTGTGACTAGGCTCGCGTCTCTATACTGGTTTAGCCTAGGACCAGCACGGTACCGTCGTTGAACACTTATTCAACTTGCTTTTAACTAACGTGGTACTAGCTTTCCTTGTGCATTACTTTCAGCCCACCTACAACTCCACATATCCGATTAGAGCTTGATCGGTGTTGTTGCTGCGGCACCGATACACTTTCTTGCATGGTTGTTCACTTGTTGGTTGCCATCACCACCTATTGAGCAAGGTAAGAACTTGTAAAGGCTTGTTTGAACAGATCAGTTTGACAGAATAACAACGATAGATCCTAGTAGTTGATAGGAGCATACAAATTATTGTGTTTGTTCTTGCTTTCTACTAATCATGGCAGGTGACACGAAGATATTTGAGCCATCATGGTTACATCATAATATTCAGGACATCATTCAACACTTGCCTTCATATGATGGTGAGTTAGTTAATCCTAGAGCATATATTGATTGGGACCTAAACTTAGAGAGTGAGTTTGATGATCGTGATCTTTCTGAGAAACAAAAGATTTATATTGCTTCTAATATATTGACCAAACATGCTTTGTATGAATGGAAACGCATTTGTAGGCGGAGCAAAGCTCCACAATCATGGCATGAGTTCAAACTTCTTTTTAGAGATGCTTTCATTCTTGAATATTATGTTGATCGTTTGATTAAAAAATTAGACAACTTGAAGCAAGATAGTAGGAGTTTGAAAGAATACTACCATGTTTTTAAGATGTGTATCACATTTGGTGGTCTAGATGAATGCTACAAAGATATAACAAGTAGGTTTATGAGAGGACTCAATTTTGAAACTCAATCCATTCTGAAATCTGAAAAATATACCCACCTATCTCTCATGTACTTGCTTGCTTGTGAAGCTGAAAATCATATTTTTAATGTCTCCTACTGCTTGTGAAACCGACATGATGTCCACTGTTCCATGTTCTGTGATGATTAACTTTGGGCAGGATAATAATTATTCGGTTGAAGACAAATCCAAGGAAGATTGTGAAAAAGGTAGTTCTATTTGTTTTGAAATTGACCAAGTGAATGAAGGGGCACATGAGCTAACTATGGCTGCATGTGATCCTAATGCTTTGGCGCTGAATTTGTCCACTTCTTACGCTAGTTTAGAGCAATCCTTAGTGGGATCTCCTATCTGGATTTCCTTTGTTACAAGATTCTAAGATAGTTGCTTGTGACAAAGAAGAGTTGTGTGATCATGCTTCACTTATATCTAGAACACAACTAATGCATGGGCATGATAATTATATTCTTGATGATACACTTGCTGTAATAAGACAGGTTCATTGCATTAACAAGTGAGAAAGATGAGTTGAAAATCATATCGTCTCTAAATTGTTTAGGTTATATTGAATTTGATAGTCCTTTTGACCTAAATAGTTTGGAGACTAAATTATTTTTGAAATCTGGTTTGCTATATCTTGATTATTGCTCGTTTCATGCAATTGGCAAATATGATGAAAATGATAAGTTCATGATGCATAGGTTGTATATCTGTTTAGATTTGACAACACTTTATTGAAGTCCTCGTGTGATCCAATGATGACTTGCATTCTAGCTAACAACACAAGTATCTAGTTTCTCTTGGTTTGATTATAAGTTGCAGGTCAATTTGCAAGAAGGGGAGCAATTTTTGTTGCCATATATTGTAGTGGAAGATGCCGATGTATATTTGAAAGAATATGATCAAAATTTGTACTTGAACTTCAACCACGACGCTAAATAGAGGACGTTTTGCAGCCAAGAAGGGGAGAATGATGAGGACATCACTCGTACAGTTACAACCAACACTCCCTCGTTTGATATTTATGGTTCCATCATGAGAGCTCAAGCGCGAATTTGGAATTTATCGGTGAGCTCGTTTCTAATGCCTTCCTTATATAGTTTTGAGAATAAAATACTACCTCATGATTTAATTATTTTTAGGAACCATGGAGATGATGAGGATATGGCTAAGGTGCTCAAAGGCGTGGAGGGCCGGCCATGTATTGCGAATCAAGTGGGAGGCCCAATCAAAGTCGGTTTCGGGTCCGATTCGGACTCCAGGACCAGTCTGCACTATAACGGACGCCCAGGTCGCATACGGGCTCGGTTTTGGACGTTGCACATATGGTTGGAAAGCTAAGAAGACCAACTTTACAATGGCACCGATGTGAGGCCAAAATTCGTTCGGAGTCGACGCGAATCGTTGAAACAATTTGACGAACAAAATCTGTGTCGGTGCTGCGTCACCGTTATTTCGTCGTTGGGCTTTGTATCATGTTGGGCCCAATAGGGGTGCGTCCTAGGGTTGGAGGACGACCCCCACTACGTCCTGGTCGTCCTCTCCCCCTCTCTTATACCCCCATAGCCGCCACATTCAGATTGGGTTTTGTTTTGTTAGTTTAGCCATTGCTACTACCTTGTAGACGCGTGCGTCGGCTAGACCATCCGTTCTACTTCATTCAGAACCCCACCTTTGTGAGTTTAGTTACTTGGTTATCTTGTTCTTGCTTGTTCTTCGATTGCTTGCAGGAATTACCCTCGTGGTTTGGTTGATCGTGGTCCGTAAGATCGTGATTAACGGCTGGAGTTGGTGTATCGGTTGCTAAGGTGCATCCGTGTACTCATCGGTTGGTAATCGGAGGAAGGTTCATCGGTGAGAGATTTCATGTTCCTCCCTGAATTTTTTTTTCTCTCCTCTAGTCCAAAAACAGCCATAAAAAAAAACACACACATATCATATTTCCCTTTACCTTTAAACACTTTGAGCTTTTTGTTGTTACTACTTAGTTAATTCTTGTTGAGTTTGTGGTTGCATCACCGTGTCGTGTTGCTAGTCTTAGCGTTTAATCGACTAGAGTTTCGAGTTCTATTCATGATACTTGCTGTTTTGTGTTGTGCCACACCAAATTTATCTTTGTCCACCTCTTGTTTTGCACCTAGAAGAAAGAAAATAAGTTCAATATCAAGACAGATTCATAGAGAAAATTCTCCTCTCTAACAAAAAGGCTATATTTTTATCATCGCTGGTGCGTCGTGTGCCTTTAAGCACAATCTAGAAAGCTTATGATCTTATCTTTCCAACGGACCAGACCTTGCATGAAAATTCCATCCGAGTGAGCTGCAATCAGCAAAGAGATTTGCAATCTGCTGTTTGAACAAGACTGTTCAATCCGCTAGAAAAAAAGGGTACAAAAACCAAAAGAAAGAGAGAACAAAAGTGAGTTGTAGTTGCTGCTGGTTCTACCTATTTCATTTGCTTTGTGTGACATCATTTGTCTCTTTAATGGTTTAGCCTAGGACTAGCACGATACCGTCGTTGAACACTTATTCAACTTCCTTTTAACAACGTGGTGCTAGCTTTCCTTGTTCATTACTTTCAGTCAACCTACAACTCCACATATTCGATTAGAGCTTGACAGGTGTTGTTGCCGCGGTACTGATACACTTTCTTGCACGGTTGTTGACTTGTTGGTTGCCATCACTACCTATTGAGAAAGGTAAGAACTTGTAAGGGCTTGTTTGAACAAATTAGTTTGAGAGAATAACAACGACAGATCCTAGTAGTTGATAGGAGCATGCAAATTATTGTGTTTGTTCTTGCTTTCTACTAATCATGGCAGGTGACACGAAGGATCCTAGTAGTTGATAGGAGCATACAAATTATTGTGTTCGTTCTTTCTTTCTACTAATCATGGCAGGTGACATGAAGATATTTGAGCCATCATGGTTGCATCGTAATATTCAGTACATCATTCAACACTTGCCTTCATATGATAGTGAGTTTCTTAATCCTAGAGCATATATTGATTGGGACCTAAAGTTAGAGAGTGAGTTTGATGATCATGATCTTTCTGAGAAACAAAAGATTTATATTGCTTCTAATATATTGACTAAAGACGCTTTGTATGAATGGAACCGCATTTGTAGGCGGAGCAAAGCTCCACAATCATGGCATGACTTCAAACTTTTTTTTAGAGATGCTTTCATTCCTGAATATTATGTTGATCGTTTGATTAAAAAATTAGACAACTTGAAGCAAGATAGTAGGAGTGTGAAAGAATACTATCATGTTTTTAAGATTTGTATCATATTTGGTGGTCTAAATGAATGCTACAAAGATATAACGAGTAGGTTTATGAGAGGACTCAATTTTGAAATTCAATCCATGCTGAAATCTGAAAAATATACCCACCTATCTCTCATGTATTTGCTTGCTCGTGAAGCTGAAAATCAGATTTTAATGTCTCCTACTGCTTGTGAAACCGATATGATGTCCACTGTTCCATGTTCTGCAATGACTAACTTTAGACAGGATAATAATTATTCGGTTGAAGAGAAATGCAAGGAACATAGTGAAAAAGGTAGTTCTATTTGTGTTGAATTCACCAAGTGAATGAAGGGGCACATGAGCTAACCGTGGCTGCATGTGATCCTAATGCTTTGGCGCTGAATTTGTCAACTTCTTATGCTAGTTTAGAGCAATCCTTAGTGGAATGTCCTGCTGAATTTCCTTTGTTACAAGATTCGAAGATAGTTGTTTGTGACAAAGAAGAGTTGTGTGATCATGCTTCAGTTATATCTACAACACAACTAATGCATTGGCATGATAATTGTATTCTTGATGATACACTTGCTGCAATAAGATAGGTTCATTGCATTAACGAGTGTCACAAATGCTATTTAGGCATTACACAACAATATATGATACTATATATTAGACATTAACCAACTTTCCGTTGCGCCCATCGTCATCGACACGCATGTATGGTGCTAGTGATGTATAACCGAGTTGTGTTTGAATGAGCTTTAATTTTTTTCATGTATGCAAAGAGGGAGACCTCGTCAAAACTGGTTGTGCTCTTCTAGATCTTTCACATTTTGAAGTCCAATAATTCTTTGTTTCCCAAAGAGAAAAATATATTTCTTTTCATGTTCAGAGCTCGAGTACATAAAACACTTGTGCAACACGTTCAGGAGTACCCAAGGATCATCTTTATGGCCTACATTATTGAGAAAAATGAGAGTGAAGCCATATTCATCCACCTCCGCACTTTGTGGATGCTTGACCCATTGACACTTAAATATGGGTATCCGTACGGTAGCCCCATAGGTGAGTTCACAAATTTCTTCAATATACCCATAGTAGGTGTTCTCATTCAACGTGTTGTCCTGTGCTTCGTTACACTAATAGCACTATTTTGGTTCTAACTCTTCATGTCATTTTTCCTAGTGTAAAATATAAAACCATTAATATCATATCCTTGCCATGTTGTAACTAACTCATTGCGGACCTCTAGCCAATAGATGCATTGTCTTTTCATCCCTTGTTTCACCAATTGGGATATTTTGGTCCTTCAACCACCCTGTAAAGCTTTTCTTATGCTCTTTCATGATCCAATCCTCGGAGCAATTTTCATTTTCTGTAGGAAGTTGCTCTAAGTGTTGCTCGGATCTACGGCTCAACAAGTCGTAATCTGCTGCAGGAGGCTGAAATGTGCTTGACTCACTAATTGATAGTTCTTGTCATTATATGTTTTCTTTCATGTGGTTCCTTGACCAAAAATTCTTCCTTCATGGCGTGATTTCGGTAGACCAATTGTTTTTCCATCTTCATTGTAATCATTGTAAAAGTCAAGAACCTCTTCGATCGTATATCCTTCTATCATGGAACCCTCGGGGTGAGCCCGGTTGCGAACATGTCCCTTCATAATGGACACAAAGCGCTCATACGAAAACATATGATACAAGTAAGCAAGGCCAAGAACAGCAATCCGATCAGCTAAGTGAATCATATAGTGCTCCATCAAATCAAAGAAAGACAGTGGCATACACATCTATAGTTGGCACATTGTCTTTGTCATCTCTTTACGTATCGTGTCAAGCTCAAGATGCATAGGGTCCGTGGCATGGACGATCTCCAATTCTTT
Organism: Chloris gayana; assembly: GCA_031894775.1. Classification (NCBI taxonomy): domain Eukaryota; kingdom Viridiplantae; phylum Streptophyta; class Magnoliopsida; order Poales; family Poaceae; genus Chloris; species Chloris gayana. Next base: position 153,864 of record JAUNZO010001317.1, read on the forward strand.
CCAATAATTTAAATACTGATGAAAAATCGATTGTTTTTTAAACGGCACGCCCGTGTCGGCATTCTTCCCTTTCTTTCCCTTCTTCTTCTTCCCATAGGTGTATTTGATATTTCTCACCATTTCAAACACAAATTGACCGTCTCGAAGTTTAGGAGTCATCCCTATCTCAATCGTTCCATCAAATTCATCTCGTCTTTTGATGATATTGGTGCCTTTTTGCTAACCATCTTCGATGTTTAACATACACCAACTTATGCGAGAAAGGAAGGTAGAACAATGTAGTACTGGTCCATACATGTTGAACATGATGTCTTCCCTTTCATCTGCCCATTGAGATCTAAGCGTGCCGGGTTACCACCGACGGTGCAAAGAAAGATGGCGTGTAGGGTGAACTGTTCTCGTCTCGTACATATCATAAACCTTCACCCCTTGTTCCCATAATAGTTTCATGTCATCCATTAGTGGTTCAAGTAAGACATCAATATTAATTCCAGTTTGTTTCGGACCGAGAAATCATTGTAGTTAGTAGAAGGTATTTCCTCTTGTGGCACAACCATGAAGGAATATTGTAGAAGCAATAAATCATCGGCCAAGTACTCGTGCGGGTTTGTCATCTCTCCGAAAGGATTCATTCCTGTACTTAAGGCCATTCTAAGATTCCTCTTTTCGGATGCAAAATCGGGATGGTTAATATCGAAGTTCATCCACTGTCGAGCGTCGGCAGGGTGACGAATCACCCCATCCTTCTTGCGCCCGTCAACATCATCGTGTCATGTCATGAGTTTAGTGTCTCTACTGTTGGCAAAAAGGCGCTTCAAACAATCGGTTATCGGAAGGTACCACATCACAAGGGCTGGCACTTTTCTTTCATCAACCACTTGTTCTTGCACATCATGAGGAACACGATCGGTATTGTTTTTCTTCCTCTTACGCCGACTTTCTTTATACTTTTGGTCTTATCCATGATGTCCGTATCATCGGTTCCATCATTAGTTTTGTATCGACGGGCGTTGGACGTTGGACATCCGGTCTTACTCGGCATGCTCTTTATGGTACAATATGCGAGTGGTTTGGACAATCGTGTATTTTACGTACGCCTAGGGTCAACGGCGCCAATACTTTGTTTGCATTGTATGTATTGGTGGGCAAAGAGTTTGGTTTTGGTAAAATTTTGGCTAAGAGGTCTAAAAGTTGGTTGAAGCTTGTGTCGACCACCCATTCTTAGCCTTAAGCGTGACAAGCTCAAGCACCGCAAGACCGTGCAATCCTTATGACACCCCTTGGATTCCTCGTATAGAAAGTCCTTTGATGCCTTCTCCAATGCATCCAAGTTATCCAAAGCTCGCCTTTTCTTTTGGACTAGGTTCTCGTTATTAATGTGCACCAACAATTCCTCCACATCGAGACCACTCGTCAAAGTCCTCACTTTCATTGATAAGTTCGGACCATCCGTGTGACCTGCTACCGTTGCATATTCTCCGGTACTTTCAGCCCTCACCCTTCGCTCGTCATGGTCAACTCTTGCTCTTATCACCTCTTCGATGTGGTTGCCTTTTGCATGAGGTCCTATTTCACTGTGTTTTATCCAGATATAGTAGTGCTTTATAAATCCTTTCTCCAACAAGTGCTCACGGATAGTCTCGGGTGTCTCAACATAAACAGATTCTTGCAACGGGTACAAGAACAATAGATATATTGTGTACCCCTTCTTCTTCGCTTCTTCAACGGATCCCATGACCTTTTGGAAATATACAACAACATCACCCCCCCTCCCCCCACCAATGTACATCGAAGATCGATCTTCCATCTTTCTATACACATGTATCGTAAATAAAGAAATGAATAATAATTAAAATCTAAGACAAAAATTAATAATATGCTAAAAAGCAAAAGTAAAGGCTAAATTAGAGGTTCATAATAAAATCTAGACAGAAGAATATTACTTACTATACTTACGTGTGATTTAAAAGTTAATAATAAAATCTATACATAAATTACTTGTTAAAAAACAAGATTTATGAATAAAACCTAGATCCAAAACTAGATCCCTACATATAAAAACCTAAATATATGTATAAGAGGCATGGAGAGGATAAGTTTAAGTAATAAACAACCTATGAGATGCATGGGGAGCACTAACCATGCCATTTATAAGTAAAAAAATGGATCCAAACCCTAGGAAAAGTAACCATCAAAAAGGAGACTAAAACTATGGTTAAACACAAAAAAAAATACATGGAATGACATGGATTTACCTCCTAGAACAATATCCTTTCAAAAAAACAGGTTCAAAACCTCCCCCCCCCCCCCCTCTTCTTTTTGGGCTTTTTCCGCCCTCCGTACGGACAGCTCATCCGTGAGCTCGCGAAACAGAGCTCCTGTCGAGAGGAAGGGGACGAATTTATATACTGCTGCCAGCAATAGCGGGCATGATTACGTCACCGTGGTGACGATATTACAGGAACCCTGTAATAACGGACCCGATGACGTCACATGGCGACCGCTATTGCGGGCTAACCCTGTAATATCGGCCACTAGTGACGGTCATCATGCGGTCGATATTAGAGGCTAAGCCGACAATAGCGGCCGGCCGGTGACGTCATCGTTGGCTGCTATTACTTGTGTGACCCCTATCTTTAATAGCGTTGCCTCGATGACGTCATCGGCGCCCGCTATTGCAGTGACCCTGAAATAGCGTTGCACCACGATGACATCAGCATTGGCACCCAACAATAGCGTTTTTCTTGTGTGCCCGCTATTACTCGGAAAATGACCCCCGATTTTGCTGGCTCTTTTTATAGTAGTGAATGAGAATTAAATATTATTAACAGTAAAAGTTCTAACTAAGCTACTGTTGGTTGTGAGGTTGAGAGTGTTGGTGGCTTGTATGCCGATCGGCGCACTTGAGGTGCCGATCGGGGCGAAGGCTTGTGGTGCCGATCGTCGCACCTGGATGTGTCGATCGATGCGCTTGGCTAATTTAGACCTAGCAACATTAGAGACTTGATTAGCTTGAATAAAGCCATCTGTGGTTGCCCCACTCTCGGGACTACACTCGTGTATACATACCAATCCCTAGAACAATAGTTGGTATACACGTAGATGATACAAATCCGATACAACAATCTTTATTGATTCCTCGGAGGGAAATAGCTAGGGAATACATGGTCTGGATTACATTCAAAGAGGTGAAAAAGCCAACCTCACATAAAGGGAAACACACTGGAAAGCATCATAAACTCCACGAGGCAACATCGAGCGAAGGACGTAACCTACTCCTCATCCTCGTGGTATTCTCCATCTTCGTCCGAACAAATAAGCAACGGGTGAGTACATAAGATAGTCAACAAGCTCTACCACTATCAAGGGATAATATTTATGCAATCTGGTTGTGGTCAAGGTAGGGTCGAGTTTTAGTAGAAAGGCGGGGATGCGGGGTTTACTACGAAGCAAAGAGGTTCTTAAAGAAGAAAGCAATTTTATAATTTTAGTTGGTCGGACCTAGGGGAGATATTCATTGATACCGACAGTTCCCATTCTTTTTAGATGAGCCTTCCGACCGAAATTCATAACAGCTCCGGCACACCGGGCCAACACCATTTCCAAAACACACGGGCACAAGGCTACCCACTCACACATCAAGGTTTTTAATATTTGTGGCTAATCAACGAGAGCTCAAGGTTTGGCATGTGAATATACCGTGAGAACGGACATCCGGATAGTTTTATACACTCTGCAGAGGTTGGTACACTTTACCCACAAGCTATATGTTCTTAGCTACGGAACACATAACGTTGTCACCGCAACTAGGCACGCTCACAAGTCCACCCCGAATGCCCGAGGATCCGACGCGTATGACACAAGCATACCGTCCACCATATATGTGCCAAGTACTTGGACTTCACCAAATAAACGATCCCTGGACCTCCGTCATCTACTACACCGGTGGAACTTCTTGCTTTATAACACGAGGTTTGGTGCACAGTCCTGCCCATAACAGATTTTATGGTTGTACACTAAATCATCAATTTGGGGTCCGAAGAAACGGTCCTTATATGGCAGGGTAAACACTCATCCATCACAAATGGAAAACACCTAATCCTCAAGTACTCTACACCAGTACTAGGAGTTTCGCCCACGACCGGTCCAACTTCACCTTACCACAGCTTGGTCTAATCATCCACCCATCAACACACACCACCAAACACATTTTCATAAACAAGGTGTATGATGATAGATAGTAACAGTTCCTAAGCATGATGCTAATATATCGTTAACATAGTTAACAATATAGCTAGGTTGATTCTAGTGTTCTAATGGCAATCAAGGGTATAATGTTCATATCTATAGTGATTTGAACATTATCACATAACAATTGGGATCTAGTAAAATATTTGCAAGGATAATGCATATTAAGAATAGCTTCCTATATAGGTGCGACCATTAGAAGAGTAATAGGATCAATTATGATCAAAGAATTGATAGAGCTTGCCTCCTAACACGTCCTCGAAGTCTTCCTCGTAGTTGGAGTCCTCGGGCTCCTGCTCCCGGTTCTCCTCGTCTACGGATGGCGTTAGAGTATGTAAGCTATGTCACATAAAATAATGAAGGCAAAAAGTAATAACAAAGAAAATCAAATAAAATGGAGTGAAGGGGGAAGGCTCCGGGGGCTAGGGTTTGCTACGACGATTCCAATGGTGTCAAAATCGCCTAAAACAGAACTACGGTCGAAAAGTTACGGTTGTCGAAAGTTTGGGGTGTTTTTGTCACGGCTAGGGTTTCTTTAAAAGGATGAATTAATTTTGGTAATTTCTGGAAAAGGGAGGGGCGTTGGGTTGGGTCGAGGCGCGAAGGGACGCCGGGCCAGGGGAGAGGGAAATGGGTAGGGCGGCCCATCTAGGGCTTAATTCATTTTTTCTATTTTCTATTTCCTCTTTTTCACTCCATAAATCAAAATAAAAACCAAATAAAGACCAAATAAATTCAATTAAACCAAAATAAAGTAAGAAAAGATAAAAGTAAGTCAAATAAAATAGAAACAAACAGGTTTGCAAGCTTTAGGGTTTTATTTAAAAATTTCTAGGTGTTACTTTCTTTATAGGTGTAATTGGGTTTTAATTCCTAGTTATTTTCGAAAAGTGTTTTTCTCGAATAAAATAAAATAATTTATTTAGTGGGTTTTATTTTGGTCGAAAGTCGGAGTGTTACATACATAGTGTGAGATACATCACCATATAGAAGGCCTACCTTAATGGATCAGCTTTAACACATATGGTTGTTGAAACTCAACTAAAGATCTATTATGATGGGGCAAAGCCTCGGTGGCTCTAACTCACGAGTCGGGTGTCCCTCTCTGTCGACTCCCGTTGTTCTAAGGTTTTACAAGTATTTATAGAGACCGGACATGTAAATGAGTCGAATTCGAGCAAATCCATAGATGTGAAGGCGGCGCTGATCGGCGCATGCCGTGTCTTCCTCGATCTCCTCTTCGAGTTGGTTCTCTTGCCTTCCATAACTTCCGTGCGGGTCTTCTATGTCATGATCTTCGAGATAATGTCTTGCATTGCACATGAGTCTTGAGGTTTCCTTAATCTCTTCTAGATAGATATCTTTAAGTTTCTCGTGCAAATAACCTTCTATATCCGTGGTATGGACCTTGGGCTGTCCTTGATGGGCCACTTCTTCATATGTGCCGATTGGCACACATTTGTACCGATCGATACGATGGACTTCCTTCTAGCTCATTCTCCGTGTTTGACCCTTGTCCTCCATAATGCCTCTATTTATGCCAATTTAGCCTATATCTATAATAAAGCTCCAAAATCATGTATATACAAATACCTAACTATCTTTATAGGTAAATGTCAAACATTAGTGTCAATTATACTCTCATTGGGGCTATATTCACATATAAAACAGACACCTAGGTTGTGCCAACAGTTCCCGCACACTTAAACCTTTGCTCGTCTCGAGTAAGGTAAAAGAAAGAAAAAACATATGCACATCTTCTTTCCATCGTAAAAGCATTTGAAATCAGCAAATGGTGAGTATTGTTGCTTTGTGAATTATGTCGCATTAATATTCAGTAAAGTATTTCAAATATGGGCATTAGCTTGAAATCACACCCCAAAGCAAGTCAAGTCATATCAAATTTACAATTCATAGCTTTCCCACATGTGTAAATGTCTCAAAAAGGATGTTGTGAACATAAAGAATTATGTATAAAATGATCTAAGACATCAACTCATCTTTCAAATCACTCAACCTATAATCTATATCATAGTGATTAAATATTTGTGGTTTATATGAGTAGCTAGGCAAGATAATTCAAGGAATATAGACATAAATCAATAACATATTGTAAAGCTAGAAAATAATTTTTTATTAAATTTGTTGAGACTTGTCTAAAAATCCATTAGAAATTCAATTTGTAGAAAGAAACTCACACCTCAAAAGCCATTAGACCGGTGTAAAAAAAAATCTCAAAGGACCAGCAGGCAGCAGCAAGCCGATTTATCCGACATGGCTGCTGGATCGGATTAGATTCCATTGGCGTGCAACCACTGTTCCTCTCTTGCCTACAGGGTCCAATTGGTACGTATCACAGATTGGCAATCCGATGAGCTGAGTTGTAGTGGAATAGGGTGGGTGAGCGTGCTAGACAGACGCCGTTCCTCGTGGAATCCTCAGTTCGGCTGATCCATCCAGTGGGCATTGCCGCTCACTTCACAGCAAGAAACAAAATTTCCAACGGAATAAAAAAAAATGGCGGCGGCCAATGCGTCAATGCTGTTGCAGCTGCCCAGCGGCCCGCGGACGATTCGACTGCCTCGTCAACGCCTCCGCCGCCGCCATCCGCCCGTCACCGTCGCCATGGCCTCGTCCTCCTCCGACAGCGCCAAGCCAATCGTGGTTGGTATCTACCTGATTTTCCCCCATCCACTGGGTTCGCCGCCTCCTGCTTCCTCTGCTCTCTCCCCTTGCCTTGTGGGTATCTGCTCTGCTCAGCGCCGCCACTGCAGGATGCTAGCACTAGCCCCTAAAATCAAGCAACGAGCGCTAATACGTGCATCAACGTAATCTACAGCTCGGCTGCGGCGGCATCTCCACAGACTACCTGGCCACCGTCGCCTCCTTCCCCAACCCCGACGACAAGATCCGCAGCCTCGCCCTCAAGGTGCAGGGCGGTGGGAACGTCGGCAACGCTCTCACCGCCGCCGCACGCCTCGGGCTTGCTCCCAGGGTCATATCGAAGGTCCCTCGTCTTCTTGCCCTTCCCTACGCCCCCACATTCGTTCTTGGCCCAAAACTGGTCGTAGTTGCTTTTGTAATGCTGTGTTAAGTAAATTCGAATTCTACTTGGATCAGGTAGCTAACGATGCTATGGGAAAAAGCATTCTCAAGGAGCTGCAGGACGATGGCATCGACACATCCTACATGGTGGTATGTATCACCTTACCAGACCTAAGCAGCGTAGTTACTCTCATTCAATATTTTGCTACTACTTTGCACACACTTTGTCGCAGAGCTCAAAATTCCTCTGCCAATGATGCATACTTTTACAGGTTTCAGAGGATGGCAATTCGCCCTTCACCTACATAATTGTTGATAACGAGACGTGAGTTAAACCTTCAACGCATTATAGAATTTCTTCATATCCCTGCCATTTCTTTCAAAACTAGATGTCCTTTTGCTTGGGCATACAGTACCTTGTAGATTGATCGAGGGCAACACACACTTTTGTTACTGCCTTATTCTGTTGTCCCACTTCTGATTTTAGGAAAACTCGTACCTGTATTCACACTCCTGGTTATCCCCCAATGGTGGCAGAGGAGCTCACAAAGGAAAAACTGTTTGCTGCTTTATGTGGAGCAGAGATTGTCTATTTTGACGTACGGTTGCCTGAGACTGCTTTGGTTGTTGCAGAAGAGGTAACTTCTCTTGTAGTAGTTGCACAAATTTCCCTCTCGCGGTTAAATTCTAGTGTTCTTTTGCAACACTATTGAGATCGATCTTTGTTTATGCAACAATATTTCAGTGCAGGCAAGTCAAAGAAAAATTCCTATTTTGATTGACGCTGAACGAAAAAGAGAGGGACTGGATGAGCTTCTTAACTTTGCATCTTATGTTGTATGTTCTGCGAAGTTTCCTCAGGTAAATTTGTCTAGTTGCATTCCAATCAATCCTATCCTACACCATTTCAATTTATATGACCATTTTTTTAAAAAAATATTGTTATCCCACATTCCGTGTCTTAAGTGATATGTTTCTCATGAATGAGACTGGAAGTTGCTTTCTGTTGCTCTTTCGATGATGTTAGGCCCGGTACTGTTTTATGTGGAATGCAAAAGATCACCAACTGCACCCATCATTGAACGTAACCCATCGTTCTGCGTATTTTGTAGTACAAGGCTTAAGTTTATGTACGGTATTTTTATGCTGCCAGTATCTTTGAGGTTACTTTATTTTTAGAAGATCTAAATTTGCAGGCCTGGACTGGAGCCTCATCTGTACCAGTTGCATTGGTGTCCATGCTTTCAAGGTTACCTAATATCAAATTCGTTATTGTAACTCTGGGGGACATGGGCTGTATAATGCTTGAAAGAAGCATGACAGGTATTGTTACTTTAATTAGCATGCATATTAGATAAGACAGATACCTGGCATATGTAATCTATAAGCAAATACATATACCTGGTAATATACGTCCTTTTACAAAACTACCTTGCAGATGCTTCTGAAGCAGAGGAAATCGATGTAGAAATTCTGGTGGAATCACTAGAGAAGAAAGTTGATCAAAGTTCTACTGGGCCAAAATGCATTGCCTCTAGGGTAATATGCTGAATGTTGCACCAGCGTGTTTTCAATATATTTGTTCCTCTGCCATATTAAATGTGATGATTTGCAAATGGTGAGCATGAGCTGCTGTACACTCTTACTTAAAATTTTGTAAAGAAAGTGAAGTCCTTTGGTTTGGCTAGACAATACTGATCTGAAATCAGTGGCAGTAAAGAAATAAACTTTTTGCTTGTTGCTCAACGCAATGTCTTGAGTGTACTAGTGGCAATCTAGACTCAACGTATTATTTGAATCAATGTTTCTAAATAGTAAAATTCCTAATTCGTTTGTTTCTGCCTGTGTCCTCATTTCAGTCAAATTTGAGGATTAGTGCAGATGGAGTAGGATCTGTAAGTGGCAGGTTGCTTTTTGGGACAGCTGAATTTATACCACCAGAAGAGCTCATAGACACAACTGGTGCAGGTGATGCTTTCATTGGAGCAGTTCTATATGGTCAGTATGCTTCTTGTCCTTTTTATGCTAAATAACAATAACAGTTGCTTCTTTTGTTCAGGTTTAGTACTTTACTGTGATTTCTTTTATTGGTTCATTGAGTGAACTGCTTTCTACTGTTCTTGGACCGAGAAAAATTCTTTTAACAAAGCAGCTGCACATGCTTTCTCTCATATCCATGATACTCTACATCAAAGTTGCTAATGTCTCCTTCAATTAACATAGCAGTGCAGTTTTTTTTTTTTTTTTTTTTGATAAATGGTAGGATATATTATATTACGGAAAAAGAGAGTACATAGTCACTTTTAGACAAGGTGTAGACAACACTGCACAGCAGCCAAACACACGCCAAGTCTAGCCTACGCATCTATGCAGCGCCGAGGGCCCCGAAGAGGGCCGGCGTGCTCAAGGGCGGCGCACGGGGGTAGCCGCGGAACTGGAGCAGCGGCTCAAGGATCCGGGCTTGGGAAGCCTAGATCTGGTGGAGGCGAATGAGAAGCGGTGGTGGAGGGGCCGGGTGGGGCGGTTGGGAGGGGAAGGGGCCGGCGAGGTGGATTGGAGGATGCAGGGGCGCGACGCCGCCGAGTCCAGGTGAGGACCCGCCAGATCCACGACATAGGGCCGCGAATCGGACCGGTGCTCGCCGGAGGATCCCAACTTCGCCGGCCAAAGGAGATTGAGAGGGATAGAAGGGGTAGTGGCGTACAGCTACGTTATTGGGTCTCACCTGCTTGTCCAGGGCGTCAGCAAGGGGAAGGGTAACGCTATCAGCGAGCCGAAGCCAAAGGAAGGCGACCATGGCGGCCTGGAGCAATAGGGAGAAGATGCGGCATGACGCCACCTCGGAGAACAGGAGAACATCACAGGAAAAGGGAAAGGGGGGGGAGGAGGAGAAACCCTAGGAGGTGGGGGAGGAGGAGAAACCCTAGGAGGTGGGTTTCCACGGGCTCACTGGAGCAAGAGGGGAGGAAGAGGAGTTCCGGCTTTCCCTTGGATCATGTTTCGTAACATAGCAGTGCAATTGAAACGGCCAAAATAAATGTAGACATGCATGTTTCCAGATTACTGATTCTTACAATTTTGAATCTTTGTCATATGGTCTCATTATATTGTTCTTTGGCAATTAGGTTTGTGCACTGGGATGCCACCAGAGAAGATGCTGCCTTTTGCTGCACAAGTGGTAAGTCACGTTTGCTATGCATATGTGGTCTTTCTTAACAAAATAATTGAACTTACACAACTCATTTCATCTTTACTTATCTGGCAGGCTGGTTGTGGTTGCAGAGGTTTAGGGGCTCGAAGTGGCCTCCCTAATCGCACAGATCCACTCCTGGCTGACTATTGATTTGATCATCGCATGCTTGTTTTCCTTTCAATGTTTTTGAATCCTTCAGATCCTAATTTTCTAGCCCCATCAAATTAATACAGGGATGGTAATAACACATAAAAAGGCAGTCTTTACCTGTATAATTTACAATATGAATAAACTTCCTGGTGGTTGTAGACGGAACTGTCAGTTCTGTGGACGTGCCTTGAAGCGTGGGACATTTAGCGAATGAACCTGAGATTTATTTCTCTGTCCTTTGTTCACTTATTATAATAATAGTACGTAGGAAAAAGTTTGTATTGTGTTGTTCCCTTGGTGGAGTTTTTTTCCTTTACTTTTTATTAGTGTTATGAATATGACAGAGGAATTAGAGGTTAATATTCTTCCTTGTTATTTTATATAATGGCAACTGCAAGAAGCAGGACCCAATCATGATACCAGCCTTTGAGAAAGAGGATTGAGCTTACCTAAACTACTGTCAAAAGGATCTGCAGATTGCAGTAGAAGTGAAGCTTCTGACAGGCCACAACGCTTTTTTTGTCTAGATCGTTTTTGAGTGGTCTCTGTCCCCACCTTATATATCCGGAGAAGAAGGGTTATATATAAAATCCTAGTCGGTTATAAGATTTACATAATCGAAAGTTTTATCTCTAAACTTCCTTATCAACTCGGAGTCCTACTCGGTCGGTCTTGTACTTTCTTTAGGGATTACTCTAAATAAGTCGGTATAATTGTTTGTCTCTGTTTCCATACCGGTATATGGAACCTTTTGGTATCTTATATCGGCCGGACACCACTCTGTAGGCCCTCCCGATCGATCGTACCTCTTCGATATGTCATCATGTCTTCCATGAACAATCTCCCGAGTAATGTCTAGCCATAAGGTAAGTACTCGATAGCAACCCTCGAGTAATCTTTTATTTTGCCTTGAATTTGACCGACCGGACTTACGTATGTTGGTCCGCTTCTAGCGTGAAATTAAAAAGAACTCCATCTTCCGGAATGCTTCATTTTGCAATATGGCTTCGCAAGCCAAAAAATTGGTCTTTAATTCTCCATACCACGTAATTAGGTGTCAAAAAATTGAACTATTTTTCCGTTGGTTCATCGATCCGACTCTTGGATCATTTGAACTCATGCAAATAATGCAAGAGTCTATTGGTTGAATCTTCATTATTCTTTGTCTTTCGGGATCACTCTCGACCACTCTTATATGGTGCACCGGTCGGGTGCACCTAATTAGGTGTAGCTCGAGTCTTGTATTATTTGAGCTTCCGCAAATAATGCATGAGTCTTTTAAAAAGTCTACGCTTATTTCTAGGAATTTCCGACCAGTATTGGTCACCAATTTCATACCTCTCAACGGTTTTAGCCAAGTACATAATTTCCGACCGGTCCAGAGCGGTTACAAACCTCAAATTCCTAGTGATTCACACCGGGAACTAGTTACCGATCGCTAAAATCAGGCCAAACTCATATTCCTCTTAGTGAAAGTTCACTAAGAACTAATTTTCTAACCGATCAACTCGGTCTCCAATATATTCGAGTTTAACTCGATTATGTAAGCTTATTAACAATCGAATGCTTAACACCAAGGGCTTAGGCATCTAAATCAATGTTAACCGATCGGGCAAGACCAATATGTCCTCGATCCGATCTGGTTTGCAACATAATTTCCCCCAAACAAATCTTGTCCGAGCTAAAATCACTCGAGCGGCTAAGTGCTAAAAACTACATATCGCATTCACAATTGCAAAAGAGCCCCTGTGATTATTCAAATCACACGAGCCTTCCTTCCGTAATCGTTAAGTTACGAAACTTGGGCCAAAACAGATAAAACTGCTTAGACTCGGATATAGGGCCGTTAATTTCATCCCATTCAATCTCAGCCCCGAGCCTATATCGGGTCTATATAAGGATTCCAAGGGACGACCTAGGTCAAATCCATTCCCAGATTTGCCGTAGCGCGCCCTTTCTCCCTTCAACCTTGTCGAGGAATAATCTTGGCACTAATCCTACCTAGTCCCTCACGAGTATGGAATTCGATGGTGCAACACATAACACACAAGAACACGAGAAATTTTAGACAGAGTTCGGGCCTCTCAATCGAGAGTAATACCCTACGTCATGTATGTTGTGTATTGCTCTTAGCAGATTGCTAATTGTGTATGTCCATATCGTTTTTGAGGGGTCCCTCCTCTGTCTTATATATCCGAGAAAGTAGGGTTACATGCGAGTCCTAGTCGGTTATACGAATTACATATTCGAAAGCTTTATCTTGAAGATTCCTTACTGATTTAGAGTCCTAACCGACTAATTTAGCTCCTTTACTTGAAGATCAAGTCACATCTTGTCGGTCTTGAGTCAGCCTTTGTTTCCATACTGGTATACGGAACATTCCGTTATTCCAGTATCGGTCGGGCACCACTACGTGGGCCCTCCCGACCGGTTTTATCTTTATCAATATGCCACCATATCTTCGATAAGTCATTCCTTTGATTATATAATACCCATAAGGTAAGTATACGACAGCAGACCCCGAGTAATTTTTGTTTTTGCCTTGAATAAGTCGGACTAGTCTTCCGCATGTTGGTCCGATTCTAGTGCGAAATTAAAAGAACTCTATCTTCTGAAAAACTTCTTACAATTCGGCTTCTAAAAAGCCAAAAAAATGATCTTTTATTCACCATACCACCTAATTAGATGAAGACAAATCCTAAGATTTCCCTCCAAGTATCCTTCTTCCGATGCACCGATCAGGTGCACCCAATTGGGTACAACACCGACTCTTGGATCATTTGAACTTCTTTCAAATAATGCGAGAGTCCGATGAATCGATTCTTTATTATTTTCTTCATCAAGCGATCTGTGCAGACCGCACTTCTCAATTTCCACTATTTTCCGCATCCCGCAATCTTTACTGATCGCTTTTGTTCAAATGCGCTATCTCCCGCGATCCTACAGATTGCTCTTCAACATGGTACACCGGTCAGGTGCACCTAATTAGGTATAGCCTCCGATCTGTTGTATCATTTGAACATCACAAATAATGCAAGAGTCTTTTTCGAGAGACTGTTTTTTCATAAAATTCTCACATCTCTCAACAATTTCTGCCAAGAGCACATTTTCGGACCAGTCATGCCGGTCGCAACCTCATACCTCCTAGAGATTCACACCAGGTTACCATAATAGACCGCCTAAATCGGTCTAGACTCATATTCCGCTTAGTAAAATTTTACTAAAAACGAAAACTCTGGTTGATCAGATCAGATTTCCAATTAGCTTATTTTTAACTCGAGTTTGTTACGCCTACAATCAGCCGAATGATTAACAACAGGAGCCTAAGGCATTCACATTCACATTACTCGGTTAGGCAAGACCTAATCATCTTCGATCTAACCATATAATACCTCCAAACAATTCAGTCTGGTACACTTCATCGCGGCTGGATATTTCATATCACGAGACCGCTTCAAGATTTGCAAAAGAGCCCTTATGATTATCCACGTCATTTGGATTTTCCTCTCAGTAACGGCTTAGGTCGCAAACACACTTATTGGACTTAAAAGAATAAAATTACCCAAACAAAAAGTTACTTGGGCCGTAAAAATATGGCCCAATACCATGCAACCCCATAGCCTAGCCCGAGAATCTATAGACCAAGAGTCCACCTAGGTCAAACTCGTTCCCAAATCGCCACATATGGCTTCAAGCGATCGTAAATCCTCGGCTTAACATTGGTCGGAGGCATCCCGTTTGCTCGCTCCACTTGACCATTACTCGCGGATGCGAGACCGATGCAGAATGAATCTTGATACCCAAGTTCTCAGCATAATCCTTGAAAACCTCCGAACTAAACTGTGGTCCGTTATTCGTAATAATGCAATGTGGAACTCCAAATTGAACTTCATCACTCGCGTTGTGGTCGTATGCATAACTGCTTCGGTTTCAATCCACTTGGAGAACTTATCAACTGCGACAAACAAGACAGGTGAAGCCCCGTGACGCCTTCTTGAATGGTCCTACAATGTCCAATCCCCATGTAGCAAATGGCCAAGTCATCGGAATCACACGCAACTCATGAGCTGGCACATGAGATTGGCGTTCAAAGAAGCTGGCAGCCTTCGTAAACCTTCACCATTCTATGTGCATCATCAATTGCCGTTGGCTAATAAAATCCTTGTCTAAACACTTTGGCGCCGAGTGTCTTTGATGACGCATGATTTTCACAAATTCCGCTATGAATCTCCTCCAACAACCGAATACCATCGATCGCGGTATGCACTTCATCAAGATATTATCACCTCCACGCCTAGGATCGGGCGTTCGGTTTTACTCAAACTTTCGGTTCGGTTAGTTCGATTTTTTGAAAGTTCGGTTTTCTAAAATCAATACCTGAATTAGTGATAGTTTTTTAGATACCCGAAAAGTTTGAGTATCTAAATTTCGGTTTGGTTTTCGGTTATGATAGAACTACCCATACTTTTGACCAACTCACAATAAAACACGTAAAAAATATCTATCCATCACTTACCATTACAAATAAACTATTAATTAGGTTATGCAATATCATAGTATAGTGATAATCTCTCTAAATTATGACTCAAAAGTTGACTACAAAAATATAAATAAATTTAAATGGTATAAAAACTTATGGATGAGTTATATGTTTAATAACTTCGGTTATTTGGGTAGTTTGGGTACCTGGCACTAAGATCAAAAGTTTAAATTAAAAGTTCAGTTAGTTAGATTCCCTACCCGATCTAGTACCCGATACCCGAAATTTTGGTTATTTCGGTCTCGGTTTCGGTTTTTCGGTTTCGGCCTTTGGGTATCGGTTTTTATGGCCACCGCACGCCGATAAAGTGCACCTTCTACAAGCAAATAACTACGAGCTTTGATCTCGAGTCTGTCTTTCAGTTTTATCCTCCGGGACAACACCAAACCACAAATATTAAATATACAGGTGTGCGCCAATCAGTATCAATCATCATAACTTCCGCTTCATGGACCGCTTCATCTGGTCTATGCTGCTTCCAAGACCGCTTCACCGGCTTGTGCTGATTCTAAGACCATTCCGTCGGTCTTTGCTAATTTTGGGGTCTTCCACCAGTCAGTACATTAGTAACAACAAGCTTCTATAATATATTGATGGATGGTTTATCCATAATCCGGAGAAATATCCCAAGCGGTACTGCCCGCCTTGACGAACCCATCCTGGCCAACTCATCTGCAGGTGGAATTATTTCCTCGCAAAATATGAGAGAAACACAAACCGTTGAACTTGTCCTCAAGCTTCAGAACCTCCTGCCGGTATGGCATCATGTGATCATCATGCGCATCCCATACCTTATTGATCCGACTGATAACCAACATGGAGTCACCATAAACATCCAATTGCATAACACCGAGCGAAATTGCTACACAAAGTCCATGAAGCAAAGCTTCATACTCCGCTGCATTGTTTGATGCCCTAAAATGCATTTGAAGAACATACTTCAACCGATCCTTCCGTGGAGTCAACAATAGCACTCCAGCCCCACGCCTGAAAGCTGCAGAGGCCCATCAAAGTACATCTCCCAATACTCCAAATTCTGAATGGCTAGAGGAATTTACATCTCTAGCCACTCGGTAAAGAAATCAAAATCAACCAATGCGGGGCCCTTAGTTGCCATCCTCGAAGAGAAGGTAATCTCATACTGGCCAAGTTCTATGGCCACTTGGCAACTTGACCGATCGCCTCTCGATTCTATACTACATCTCCGAACGCAAAACTGGTCTTAACCTCGATCGGGTGCACTTGGAAATAGTGCTTGAGCTTCCTTGAAGTAATAACAACTGCATAGATTAATTTCTGCTTCTAAAGATAAAGTGCCCGAGATTCGGTCGGGACTCCACCGACGAAATATACCGGGTGCTGAACTAGCTGAAGGTGACCTTCTTCCCATCGGTCAACCGCCGAACTGTACTCACCACATGAGTGTTTGATCAGAACTGTACTCACCGCCGGTTTGACCGGTTAGCCGAGGAGAACCGTAGCTATTTACTGTAGCTATTTGGTTAACCGACCGGTTTTCTCGGTTCAAAACCGGACCGGTCAATCTAGAGAGGAACGCGCCCACGACGTCCGCGTCGACGACGTGGGAAGCTCGTTGCAGCGCCGGGAAAAGCGCCGAATGTAGTCCCGAAGTGGCTCGTTCGGCTTTTGCCGACAGTTCTTCAGCTCCCGGGGATAGCCGGGCGGGCGCTCGTGGCCTCGAAGTTGCCCACGAATACCTCTCGCAGGTCAGCCCACGAACGTGTCTTGTTCGCGGGGAGATGCTCTAGCCAAGTCCGCGCCGAGTCGGCGAGATACGATGGCAGGTTTTGAATGATGGCAAGGTCATCATTCGCTCCGCCCGCCTGAAAGGCAAGGCGATAATCCTCTACCCGAGAGGGAGGGATTTGACTTCCCGCGTACTTTGCAACCGTCGTAGGGGGACGGAAACGCGGCGGGAAGGTCGCACCCTGAATGGCGGAACTAAAAACCCTAGGCCCCGACGGGTCGGGGCTTCGGCTCCGATCTTGCTCGACGTTGTACCGGCCTCCCCGTCGAGGGTGGCGGACGTGCTGCTGGCCCACGTCGTCGTGGGCGCGTCGTCACGCGTTGATTGTTGAACGCGCATTGCGCGCCGTGCCGATGCGAGAATGCACCGACTGCCTAGCCTCGGGTTGACCCGGATGCGCGGCTTGTCGCACGGATGCGTGCGCCGAGCCTCCCATCTTGTCCTGGGAGGCGTGGTGACCGGCACTAGCACGCTGGTTCGACAACGCAGCGCGCTGCTGCGAACTTTCTACGTGTTGCTCCACCGCCTTGGCGAGGAGCGCGGCCATCTCCCTCTGCACACGCTGTGCTTCCGGAGTCGGCTGCAAGGGAAGGGTCTAAAGCAATGCCGCTGCCGCGGTGACGTTCTGCCCAGCACGAGGGAAATGCTAGGTCGCAGCACCATCGTCGTTGGCGATTTGCTGGTTAACGCGGCAAGCTCTCCGTCGTGCGTTGCACTCCGCGTGGTGGCGCTGCTGCTCCAGCTACCATTCCACCGCTGCCGCTTCCTCCGCGAGGTTGCGGCGGGCTTCCTCCATCTCCGGTCTCTTGGCTTGGAGGCGAGCTTGCAAGTCGTCACCGCCCGGTGGCGCAGTGTGTGCGCGTTGAGCTGTTGGAGTCCCCGAGCACCGGGCTCCGGGCGGCTGGTCCCCCGTCGCTTTGTGCACCTACTCCTGCAGCGTGCACCATGTTGCGCTCGCGGGCGGGGCCGTGATTCTCATCACTGCTGCCCTGGTCAAAGTCCTCCTTGATGTGGACTAGGGTCCCGATCTTCCGAAAGGTTCGGATAACTCTTGATTTGGCGAAGATGTGACACACGTCGATCCGGCTTCGAACAACACGTTCGAACCCCGCAATCGCAGCACCACGTCCTCTATGGTTATCAACCGGCGTTGCACGGTTGACCTCGCCTGAAGGCTAATCTCTGCCTGCGAATCAAGAACACAAGCAAGAACAAGAAAAACGCAACCAAATCTGGGCGTCTATTTTAATTCAGACTGTTCCTAGACTCCGAAACGGACTCGAAGTCGACTTGGTTTGGGCCTCCACAATGCCTTGCGCCTCTTGCTGGACCTCCACGCCTCCAAGCCCTATTCCATTCATATTATGGTCCTCTCCTTGATTCCTAATCATAATAAAATCATTAGGTAGCAAACTATTCTCAAAATTATGAAAGGAAAGACTTAGGAACGAGCTCACCTCTAAATTTAATTGTCGAGCACGAGCTCTAGTGATTGGTCCTTGAATGTTCAGCGGAGGAGTGTCATTTGTATCCAAAGGAGTGATGTCCTCATCATTCTCCCCTCTTGAATCGGAGTCGTCCTCGACTCAAGCTCATGCTCGTCACCCAAATAAGGCTTCAAATTTGTAATGCTAAAAGTGGAACTAACCCCGAACTCGGGAGGCAACTCAAGTTTATATGCATTATCATTAATTTTCTCAATTATCTTGAAAGGACCAGCAGCTCTAGGCATTAACTTAGACTTTCTCAACTCAGGAAACCGATCCTTTCTCAAGTGCAACCATACTAAATCACCCGGTTCTAATTTAACTTCCCTTTTACCTTTACTACCAGCAATCCTATACTTTTCAGTCATCTTTTCAATGTTGTGCTTAGTTGTATCATGCATTTTTAAAATAAACTCATCACGTTCCTTAGCATCAAAGTGAACTCTCTCACTAGTAGGCAAAGGCAAAATATCAATAAGAGCACGGGGATTAAAACCATACACTACCTCAAAAGGACTTACCTCGGTGGTCGAATGTGTTACACGATTGTATGCAAACTCCACATGAGGCAAACATTCCTCCCACATCTTCAGATTTGTCTTTAAAATAGCTCTCAACATGGTGCCCAATGTGCGGTTCACTACCTCGGTTTGGCCATCAGTTTGTGGGTGACATGTTGTAGAGAACAACAACTTCGTTCCCAACTTATTCCATAGAGTGCGCCAAAAATGACTCAAGAATTTGACGTCACGATCTGAAACAATAGTAGAAGGCAGACCATGCAAACGAACAATCTCTTTGAAAAATAGATCAGCAATATAAATAGCATCATCACTCTTATGACAAGGTATAAAGTGAGCCATCTTAGAAAATCTATCCACGACAACAAAAGTACTATCCCTCCCCTCTTAGTCGTAGGCAGTCCTAAAACAAAATCCATAGAAATATCCGCCCAAGGTATTGAAGGAACAGGAAGAGACATATACAAACCATGTGGATTCAAGCGAGACTTCGCTTTTTGACAAGTAGTGCAGCGAACCACAAAATGATCAACATCTCTTCTCAACTGTGGCCAAAAGAAGTGTGTGGCCAACACATCCGCCGTCTTCTTTGCACCAAAATGTCCCATCAATCCGCCTCCATGCGCTTCCTGTAACAACAAAAGACGAACGAAACCAACTGGAATGCAAAGACGGTTAGCTCTAAACAAATATCCATCATTTATCACAAACTTGTTCCGTGTACGACCCTCTCTACAATGCAGCAAAACATCTTTAAAATCAGCATCAAGAGCATATTGTTCTTTAATTGATTCAAGCCCAAAAATGCGACAATCAAGGTGTGACAACATACTGTATCGTCTAGACAAAGCATCGGCAATCACATTATCCTTCCCTTTTTTATGCTTGATAATATAAGGAAAAGACTCAATAAACTCAACCCACTTAGCATGTCTACGGTTCAAATTACTTTGAGAACGAATATACTTAAGCGATTCATGATCAGAATGAATAACGAATTCCTTAGGCCATAAATAATGACGCCATGTTTGCAAAGAATGTACAAGAGCATATAATTCTTTATCATACGTAGAATAATTCAGAACAGGGCCAGTTATCTTTTCACTAAAATAAGCAATAGGCTTACCATTTTGCATCAAAACACCACCAATGCCAATACCACTAGCATCACGCTCAAGTTCAAAAGTCTTACCGAAATCTGGTAGTTGCAGCAGCGGTGCATGTGTAAGCTTGTCCTTCAAAGAGCTAAAGGACTCGTCGTGTGCTTTGCTCTATTGAAACACAACACCCTTCTTTGTCAACTCATGCAACGGTGCAGCGATAGTGCTGAAATCTTTGACAAAGCGGCGATAGAAACCTGCAAGACCAAGAAAACTTCGAACCTGTGTGATGGTTTGGGGCTGCGGCCAGCTAGCAATAGCGTCAATTTTCTTGTCATCCACCTCTATACCCTGTGGAGTAACAACATAGCCAAGAAAAGAAACTCGATCGGTGCAAAAGGTGCACTTCTCAAGGTTAGCAAATAAACGTGCATTTCTTAAAGCAGTAAAAACAGCACGTAAATGATCCATATGTTCATCTAAAGACTTGCTGTAAATCAAGATATCATCAAAGTAAACCACCACAAAACGCCCAATAAAAGCCCTCAAAACCTCATTCATTAAGCGCATGAAAGTACTAGGTGTATTAGTTAACCCAAAAGGCATTACTAACCACTCATACAATCCGAATTTAGTTTTAAAAGCTGTTTTCCATTCATCTCCAAGTTTCATTCTAATTTGGTGTTAACCACTACGCAAGTCAATTTTAGTGAAAATTAGAGAACCGCATAACTCATCAAGCATGTCGTCTAGCCTAGGAATAGGATGACGATAGCGAATAGTAATATTGTTAATGGCTCTACAATCAACACACATGCGTCAACTACCATCTTTCTTAGGAACCAAAAGTACAGGAACAGCACAAGGACTAAGGCTTTCTCGTACATACCCGCGGTCCAAAAGGTCTTGGACTTGTCGCTGAATTTCCTTTGTCTCCTCGGGGTTGGTCCTATAAGCAGCACGGTTTGGCAAGGTAGCTCCCGGAATCAAATCAATTTGATGTTCTATTCCTCTCAAAGGTGGCAATCCGGGAGGAATCTCAGCTGGAAAAATATCCTCAAACTCCTGCAAAAGGTCAGTGATAGCAGAAGGTAAAGAGGTAGCAATATCATAAAAGGAATACAAGGCTTGTTTGCATATCAAAGCATAAAAAATATCATCATTAGAAATTTCAGCAAGGTCTGATTTTGTAGCAAGCATAACACAGCCTTTCAAATTAATCCCATCTCCCTTAGAAATAGGTGCAGACTTATCCTTTATAGGTGGGAAAACTGAATTAGCAACTTGCTGATTTTGAGATTTAGAATTATTGAAAGAAGCAGCTCGTTCTCTATCAGCTTGTACAATTTCAGCAGGGGTCAAAGGTACTAAAGTAATTTTCTGTCCTTTATGCATAAAAATGTATTTATTACTTCTACCATGGTGTGTAGCATCATTATCATGTTCCCAAGGACGACCCAATAAAAGTGAACAAGCTTGCATAGGAACCACATCACAATCAGCATAATCCGAATAAACACCAATGGAAAAAGTAACTCTACAAGTTTGTGTTACCTTAGCTTTTCCCGAGTCGTTTAACCATTGAATGTGGTATGGATGAGGATGTGGTCGTGTGGCCAAACCAAGCTTCTCAACCAGATCTGAACTCACCAAGTTGCAGCTTCCTCCATCAATGATCACACGTGCTCGTCGATTCTTGATGACGAAGAAAATCTGAAACAAGTTGTGGCGTTGTATCTTTTCAGAAGTCTGAATTTGCGTGCTAAGTACACGCTGCACAATGATGTTCATGAAACCCGAAGTGTCTTCGCCACCAAGTACATGGCCCTCGTTGGTGTCGTCGGCGACTTCGTCTTCATCATCATCTTCTATGTCGGAGGTGCTGATGTATCCTCCATCGTCAGTGGCCACGTATGCCCGCTGACTTGGACAATCCTTCTGCACATGGCCCAGTCCATGGCAGCGGTGGCACTGAATGTTGAAAGTGCGTCCCGTCGAGGCGACCGATGAAGCACTTTGAGCAGGACCCTGCACAGAATTTTTACCTGAATTTGCAGGGCGTGTAGGAGGTGCGTGTGGGGCTGCCATAACACCACTCGCGGACGTGGGAGGCCGTTTGCTTGCCGGTGGAGATGGCAAGAAAACCCCGAAGACGGCGTCGACCGTGGGGTGTAAGAAGGCCTGCTTGTACTGCTGCTCCTCTGTTGCTTCTCCCGTCCCTGCAATTCTTTCTCTGCAAGCATAGCAAACCGGAACAACTGGTTGATGGTGTTAAACTCCTTATAATCAACAATGTCCTGTATATCACGTCTCAAACCAGAGTAAAAACGAACAATAAAGCTCTCATTATCCTCTACTATCATGCAGCGTTGTAAACCCTTTTGAAGCTCACCATAATAGTCCTGCACAGATTTATCCCCTTGTTCTAAGCGCTGAAGTTTTTTGCGTAAATCTCTATGATAAGAAGGAGGGACAAAACGATCACGCATAGCTTCCTTAAGTTGAGTCCAAGTTACAGGAATATCATCAGCGAGTTAGAGAATTTCACCAAATGATAGCAAAATCTTTAAATTCACTAGTGGCTTGTCTAACTCTATGCTGCTCAGGAACTAGGTGACCACTAAATTTTTGCTCTACTGTCATCTCCCAATCAAGGTAACCCTCCGCATCATATTGCCCCGAAAAAGGTAGAATGGTAAACTTAATCTTAGCATAAGGATCATCGGGGGCTCGATTATTATTACCTTGTTGTCGATGTTGGCCACCCATACCTTGGGTGTTCTGTTGTAGACGCCGGTGAAGCCTTTATGCTCGTATAGCTGCGTCATCGACGTTGAAAGTGGCATCATTCACCGTGTCATCTTTTCTGTTTCCACCGGCATTGCTACCGGCCTCATCTTCGTGCATCTTCACACGGTTCTCCACCTCGGTCAGCTTGCCAGTCAACGTTGTCGCCACTTCTGCTAGAGTATTAACCGTGTCTGTCATCTTGGACAACCGCTTATCGATCCGCTCAATCTGGTTGCCGAGATTGAGTTTGTTGATGCCGTCGGTAACGGCTTTGTTAACAGCTTCTGTCATCTCCTCACGTGCCCTGTCAAGAACAGATCGAAGCTGCCCTTGACTAACACACTCGTGGAAATCTTTAGGGGTACCAACGTCTGCATCGTCTCCTGCCATAGCAAATACCAAAACAAGAACAAACAGTGAAGGTTATCCCTAATAAACACTACTACTATGGTGGACGGTGGTGACTCTCACAAAAGTAAATGGAACGTCTTACCAAGTTCTTACAAGGGTCTTACCAAGCAAGGCAAAGGATACCTAGAAGGCGTGTACCACGATTGCAAGGGTCAAAAACCTGTGCTGTCCAGAAGTAGTATGTGGAGCTAGGAGGGCCAAATATGTGAGTGGAACACAATTCAAAAACAGATAGTAATGCTTGAATAAATGTCCAAAGCTACTTGTCCTTAGTTGCTGGTCTACACATATCCTAGAACAGTAGTGCAGGCAAAGCAAGGATGACAGGCACAAAGGGAACAAAACAAAAGGTAACTAGCAAGGAAGAAACATCAACTAGACACAAAACACGAGGCCAAAATCCTGTTTTGTCTTTTAGCACCAGTAGAAATCACAAATTTTTTCTTTTTTGATATTATTTTTTTGATATTTTTCTTTCACTCAGAGGCAACAAAATAGGAACCACGCAAAGTTTCAGGTCAAATAGAGAAGGAATGAGACCTACAGATTTTCTGTAAGATGCAGCGGCAACGGGTTCCAAACTTTTTTCTCGGATCAGTGGGCTTAACTATTTTTTTTATTTTTCAAGATTTTTCCTGCCAGCCAGACCGAGCAGATGCGAATTTTTTTCTACCCAATTTCAAAATTTGTTTTGCCTAATTTCGAGTCCGTATGCGAAAGTTATGGCTGTTTGAATGAAGGGACTCCGAATTAGGGTTTCGGTGGACGGAATTGCAATCGGGTAGGATTTTTTTTTGTTTTTTTTATGATTAATGTATGCAACGGAAACAGGAGGAGGACTTGGTCGTGGGGTGTTGAGTTCTAGATGAAAAGGGTGGGAGTGTAGGGTGGGACTATGGTGGATACAGCGGAGGTGACAAAAACTCCCGAGACAGAGTAAACTTGAGGGAATTCGGCTAGGTTTCGAGGGGCACAAAACTGACGACAAGAACACGAACTAAACCAGCAACAAAACAATCACTAGGACACAAACTCAACACTACTGACTCTGAAATGGAAACATGCAAAGGCTAAACACGGCTTGGACAGGATGAACCAAACTAAAAATTTTTTGGCTTTTTCGTGGATGATAGGATAATAAAGAAACAAACTAAACTATAGGTAGGGCGAAACCTGACGGTGCACTTGAAGCTCTGGTTACCACTTGATGTGGACTAGGGTCCCGATCTTCCGAAAGGTTCCGATAACTCTTGATTTGGAGAAGATGTGACACACGTCGATCCAGCTCCTGAACAACACGTTCGAACCCCGCAATCGCAGCACCACGTCCCCTATGGTTATTAACCGGCGTTGCACGGTTGACCTCGCCCAGAAGGCTAATCCCTGCCTGTGAATCAAGAACACAAGCAAGAACAAGAAAGAACGCAACCAAATTTGCAGATGTATGATTAATCTCACAAGTTGGGGTCTCACAAATCGATGAACGGCGAAACTGTCTAAGCAGAATAATCTAAGCAAAACCCAACCCTAACATGGGTGGCGGCTGCTGCTAATAAAGACTTGGGGACGTGCAAGAACCCCCTGGACGCTCCCCTAATGGGCTCACACGAGATACACGGCCCAAAGGCCAAAAACGGTGACGCAGCACCAAAAACAGATTCTGGACGTTTCAATGTTTCGATGATTCCCGGCGACTCCGGATGAAATTTGACTTGGAACTGGTTCCACTGGAAAGCTTATGAAATTATCTTTCCATCCATATGTAGAACGTCCAAATCCGACTTCGTATGCGATCTGGACGTCTATTTTAATTCAGACTGTTCCTAGACTCCGAAACGGACTCGAAGTCGACTTGGTTTGGGCCTCCACAATGCCTTGCGCCTCTTGCTGGACCTCCACGCCTCCAAGCCCTATTCCATTCATATTATGGTCCTCTCCTTGATTCCTAATCATAATAAAATCATTAGGTAGCAAACTATTCTCAAAATTATGAAAGGAAAGACTTAGGAACGAGCTCACCTCTAAATTTAATTGTCGGGCGCGAGCTCTAGTGATTGGTCCTTGAATGTTCAGCGGAGGAGTGTCATTTGTATCCAAAGGAGTGATGTCCTCATCACTCCTCCTCCCCTATGTCGAGGAGGTCAAAGAAAGATTCAGAAGGATGGATAACCATCCCGACGTATTCTCCTACCATGGGGCCTGCTAGCCCCAAGGGAGCGCTTGACCGGCACCGCGGCTGCATGAAAGCACAGCCCGGTGGCGCGCCCGCGCCCACTAGCTGCCGCGGGACCGTCGCCTCAGCAGCGACGCGGGTGGCCACAAAGCCCAACGGCACCGGCGGCTCGGCACGCACCAGCGTCCGCTCGACGGTGACAACGAAATCCAGGCTCCCAAAACACACCGTGGTGCCGGGGCCCGAAGGAGAGCTCGAGCTAGCCATCTGTGCCATGCGAGAGGAGAAAAACGGTGAAAATGCACAACAGTCCCGTACCTAGCGCACCAACTGTCGTTGTTCGAACCACTGTCTAGTAGAATTTGTCCCGGGGCTGCGCGTTTTAGGCCGGATGGTACACAAGGGAAGACACGAGAGATTTAGGCTGGTTCGGGAAAGCTCCCTACGTCCGGTTCGGGTGGTGTCGCGGTGCTCGTGTTCCTTGCGTCAAGTAAACGATGGCGTACAAAGGAGGCAGGAGAGGAGCATGCTCCAAGTCCATGTTTGCGAGTGTGTACGGTGCGTGAGTGTGAAGATGTGTGATCGTGGCGGAAGTGTCGATGTCTAGGAAGTGAGAGACCCTCCCCCTTTATAGCTGCGAGGGTCGAGCTCGCGTTACATGAGAGAGAGAGAGAGAGTGTTGCTGCGAGACTTATCCGAAGCTCGTGCAGTCCCGTCGGCTCTAGTTACGGATATATACTCGAGTGCCTTGACCGGGCCGTCGCGTTGTTCCTGTAGCTTCGTCGTGTCGGGGGTGGAGTGTTCCGCATCCGACGGAGCCATGGGTGGCGTCATGGCAGAGTGGTTTGAGGGGACACGCCATACCGGTCCTTCCTTGTCGGGTGCATTGATGGCGTGCCCGAGGTCGAGGTCGTTGGAGTGGTCCGTCGAGCTTCGGGGTCGTTGGTGGAGGCCGCGCGGGACGAGGGCAGTTCGAGCCCGGCCCCGAGCTCCACCTGTCGACGGGTAAAACGGGAGGGCCGTACCGTCGTACATCGGATGATGATGGCCAAGCCCCGAGTCTTCGGTCCACACCAACTCCGTCGGCCTACGGGGACGGCACGTCCCATCGGTGTGGCCCTGACGGGAGCGGTAGCGGTGGCAGGGGGTAGAGCATGAGCTTGCGTCAATGATTGCCGAGGAGCGCCCACGTGGGTAACGGGGCAGGTAGAGTAAATGCGGTTGGCGGTCGAGCTTGGAGGTCGAGCGGGACGAGACGCTCCCGAGTCCCGCGGGCGAGGTCGCGCGAGGCAAGACCCCTCGAGCTTGACGGGCAAGGTCGTGCAAGGCGGAACTCTCCGGGCTTGGCGGGCAAGATCGAGCATGTTGCTTCTTGACCTGTCTCTGCTGTAGCGGCCGTACGGGAGTGGGCCCGGCCTTGACCGTTGACAAAGTTTTGCGTTCCGGGGGCTAAACCTTCGTTAAGTGGATCCGGAGGACGCCACGTGGCGGCGCTAATCTTTCTCCCCGACACTTGCCGGCGGAGTCGGCCACGAAATCCAAGGATCCGAAGCGGATTGCGAAGTCGTGTGCGAAGTCGACGTCAAACGAAGAAGCTATGAAACTCGTCAAGAAACTCATCGGGACCCCTACCGGTGTTGCAAATGTCGAGGAATAATCTCGGCACTAATAGTACCTAGTCCCTCACGAGTATGGAACTCGATGGTGCAATACACGAAACACACGGGAACACACGAGATTTTTAGACGGGTTCCGACCTGTCAATCGAGAGTAATACCGTACGTCTTGTATGTTGTGTATTCATCTTAGCAGATTGTTAATTGCCTATGTCCAGCTCATTTTCGAGGGTCCTTGCTCCACCTTATATATCGGGAGGCAGGGTTACATGCGAGTCCTAGTCGGTTACATGAATTACATA
Organism: Chloris gayana; assembly: GCA_031894775.1. Taxonomy (NCBI): domain Eukaryota; kingdom Viridiplantae; phylum Streptophyta; class Magnoliopsida; order Poales; family Poaceae; genus Chloris; species Chloris gayana. The sequence continues at coordinate 181,208 of JAUNZO010001317.1, forward strand.
TTCAAATCATTGATTCAAAGTCTTAATCAACTAATTCAAATCATTTACTTGACGATGAAGTCATATCGTGTCGGTCTTGAGTCCACCTCTGTTTCCATACTGGTATTCGGAACCTTTTGATGTTCTATATCGGTCGAGGACCACTTTGTGAGCACTCCCGACCGGTCTTATCTTCATCAATATGTCACCATATCTTTAATAAGTCATTCCTTTGATTATAACATACCCATAAGGCAAGTATACGACACCGGCGACCTTCATCTCTTCGTCATACATCCCGCTTTGTTTCGATCGTAGTAACGATCATCACGTCGGTTGTAACGGTTATCCGTAACAACCCTCACAAACAAAAAGTGCATCTCATGTCATTCATGATCATGTCATCTTGTTGCATTTTTTTTAAAAAAAAAACTATTTCATTTGGTGTTAAAAATGCACATAAAATAATGAATTTAACCTAAGTCAAATTAAGATCTTAAAAAGACAAATTAAATACAAGTAACTTATGGAGTTTAACATTTTCTGTTGGTTAAGCATAATGATAAAAGATTTATGAAATTGCTCTGAAATTATTTTGCTTTGTAAAAAGGTCTACAAGAAATAATGAAAACTTCTCTTTTTAATTTAAACTTGAATTTTTTAATCCGAAATTTTTTTAGAATTTGAACTTCGTCCTAAAAGGAAAAGGATCCAGAATATTCTCAAATGTATCCCTGAATTTTCACATAATTGTTCGAGCCTTGGAAGTATGCTTTTCAGTTAATTAAAAATAGAAGGACGTTTTTTGCAAAAATTCCAAACCAGCCCCGACCAATCTCTCTTTCTCCTCTCTCTCACCCACCGCCTCACCACCGCCTCTCCCCCGAGCCGCGTCGCGCAGAGGCCGGCCGCGCGCCTCGCTCCACGGCTGCCACGCAGGACTTTCTCTACCGCCTCAACACCGGGATAAAAGCCAGGTCCAAAAGTCTTTCCTTCTTCCCCGGCTCGCACTCGAAGTGTTGCCGCCCGTTCGCCCTCCCTGCCGCTTCGTCGCCCGGTCGTTTCCGGCCATCCCCGCGGGAGCCACCACCCCAGGACCCTCCGCCAAAACCCCACGCCCCAGGACAGGAGCTCGAGGCGTTCTTCTCCTCGGAGGTCACCATTGGTGTCCATGGCGATTATTCCAAATTCCTCATTTCCGGTGAGCCATGTGTTGACGGTCCTTACGGTCCTTTTTTACCGTCAACTTTATGCACCTTTTGAAATCATATCCACCACCAAGAGTAGACATAGGGCTTTTATCTAACCATTTCCACAAGTCTTGGTGAATTCGTGAGTACGAGTGCAATCCATATGAAAACGGGGACAAGTATGCATAAAACATGGGCTTCGCACTTGCCTAACTTTCCCGACATAAAAGACAACTCTCTCAGCCCAAAATCCGGAGAAACGGGCTCCAAATCTATCCCTAGCAACTGGACCAAGGAGGGAAGCAACACGGAGAGCCACCACGAAGAAGACCCGGACCCAGTGGGGCCCGGACCGGTTCGGCCGACTCGGGATTTGGGTTCGGCCGAACCGTGGTGGTGGCCCCACCGGCCCATCTTTCTCCGGCGGTTCACTACCGACGTCCGGAGGTCGGTTCCACCTGCATTAAATGCCACCGACGTCGAGAACCGCCTCCAAGTTGCCGACCTTCCAAGACTATAAATAAAGGGGCACCCCTACCTCTCTCAAGTATCCAATTGAAGAGATCACAACACATTGACACCAAGAGGAATCCATCTAGCATTAGACTAGTCTCTAGGCTGTAGAGGATTAGAGGGGGAGTTTAGTAGAGGAGAGGGTTGTCCTCTCTTTGTGAGGATTTAGCCCAATCTTGTACTTCGAGGATACTTGCTTATAATAGAAGTTCGTTCAGTCGTTCGTTCTTCGTTCGTTCATCGTGCATCTCATATTAAGTAAGTATCAAGGTTCACCTCAATAGAATTATCTTCTTTGTTCCTCATGCCTTATGATTGTACTAGTATGATGATCATGTGCTTTCTATGTGGTTATTGTCTAGTCATGATAGGTTGCTTCATGCTTCACATGCCTTCATTCATTCGTGTATGTCCTTACACTCGTTTCATGCATGATGAGGTGAGACATGCTTTGGCCAATGACTTGATGATCCGTAGGGTTAGAGTCATGTGTGACATGGCCCATAACTCGTCAATCCGTAGGGTTAGAGTTAGGCATGTCTCACCCATTTACTTGATGATCCGTAGGGTCGAGTCTTGCATGTTCCAAGCACTTGATCCGATTCGGCCGGTCAAGATTAAGTGTACTCTTTCGGGAGTTCAGTTTAGCAATGTGAGCATGGTGCTTAGATTGATAAACTGCTTTGGGTGTTTGGTTGTCCGCTCGAACAGGATAAGATCCGACGAGTGAGGACTTAATTGCTTCACCGCCACGTGATCGTAGGACCGGCATAGGGATCTAATTGCCCTTGTGTCACGTGTCCTGGATGAAGGGTAACGGTAGGTGGTGACAGCCCTGCCGTGCCTAGTCCTCTTGTTCTATAGTAGATAGCCTTGATTGCCTGGTAGAAGGAATGCCCGTAGGTGGTAACGACCCTGCTGGTTATCCCCTTGTTCCAGGATGACATAGAGCTTAGACTTGTATGTGTTGCATGAGCAGGAATATTAGAAGTACATAAGGACCCATCTCGGCTTTCTCCTTAACCCCGCTTAGCCTAGGCTTAGTTCTAGTGTTAGATTGGATTGCTCTGGTGGTGTTGTCACTACTACCCACTATCATTATTATCCTTACCCCTATTTAGGCTTTGGTACCTTATTAGTCATATGATTATGAACATTGCTATCTCGTAAACCACCGCCTTCCCTGTGGAAAATACGATACCCTTGAATACTCACGGGTGAAATGCTACAACGGTATTCTCCGTGCGCTTGCGGATTTATCGTGACCGTAAGAAATACCAACAAGCATTTCGGCGCCGTTGCCTGGGAAGGCACTCGGTTGAAGAGTCACTAGCATTGTTTATAATTATATTTCTTTTAACTACCACTTGTCTAGATAGGTCTACCTTTGCTTTGTTTTCTCTTTATGTGAAAACAGGGTAGTATACCACTGGCGTTGACTTATCGAGGCAATACACGTAAAATCAAGTAACCTTGAGGCGATCGGAACCACGAGTCATCCATCCTCAAGAATACTCTCGACAGGCAAGCCAGCCTACATCCGCACCATCAAGCTCAATACCTATGGGTGGATTGCTTTCCCACGAACACTCCGCTGCCAATGTTAACCGTGTGGCAATTGGGCCACACGTCAACACCGGAAACGGAAACTTCAAGCCTACAGCCAGCCAAATCACCATGGTGCAGGCCAATCCATTCCATGGACTGGCCAAGGAGGACGCAAAAGTTCATCTTCATAAATTCCTAAAAGCATGCAAAACCTTGTCCATCGAGGGAGTCAACCAGGATGTCATCCGACTCCGTCTGTTCCCCTATTCTCTTGCGGGGAAGTAAGACAATGGTTCTTTGCCAACCCAAGTATTTCGACTACTTGGGATGCTTGCTCTGAAGCGTTCCTCGATGAATACTCTCCAAGAGGCAAAACCTATGCCCTTCACGCACAATTTCCAGATTATTGGAGAGCACAGGAAGAATCCATTCTCGAAGCATGGGAGAAACTTCAAGATTATTTGACAAAATACCCTGCTCATGGAATGGACGATTGGACAATATTGATCGATTTTTACCACGGGTTGACACAACGATGCCGTGACTATCTTGATTCTCGTGTCAAAGGGGGCATCTTCTCACTTACCGCCGTAGAAGCAACAAAATTAGTTGAGAAGGTAGCTATCGGTGAAGGGTGGAGACCACGCTCTCAACAAAAAGAGAAGCCTTCCAACATCACCCTAGAAGGGAAGCAAAGAGGAAGAAGGCTTCGTACAAGCGCTTTGAAAAGACAATTACAGCCCCAACACGAGAAGTTGTCCGCATCCTCATCTCCGAGGATCAAGCACCAAGTCGCCACGGTAAATGTAATGGAGAGAAGTCTTGCTCATTGGACTTAAAACGATGATGCCCTTGCCAAAGGTAAATTGGTAGTTATCTCATATTTGATTTCCAATTCCACATGCATATTTCCTCAATCGCATTCATGCATCTCATTTGCATATTTAATTCTCCCTCGACATGCATTTCCATCGTTTGCATGTTTGAATCTTTCCAACTTTTGTTTGGGATTTTTCAAACCACAATGCGATTACAGGTATTGGAAAATGAGTTTGAGGCAACTTTTTATGGAAAATGTTTTGAGTAAAATTTTGGAGGAATTTTGGCGTAACTCCCTCTGGATTTTTCATATAGCCATCATAGGGTTGTCAACAAAATTGGACTTCAGTTCATTATATTTGTTTCCAAAGTGCTTGGTGCCTTCACTTTCATTCCACTCAACCATTCTTTCCCCCCAAAATTCTTACTCTTGCATTTCCTGGGAATTTTCATTATTTGCCCCAAGTTCAAGAAAAAGATTTTCTCTTCTCTTTTTGGTTTTCTTAATTGCATAATCGGGGTCCTGCAATCCTCCAACTCTTCTTTTCAAGAAAAAAAAAATAAATAAAAAAAAAAAAAAAAATCTCAAGGAAAAATAATTTTTGAGACAAACCCGTTTAGGCTTTCCGTCTCGAATTTAAGAAAAAAAATGTTCCTTTTCTTCTCTTCTCGTTTTTGTTCAATAAATTGAGTTGCGATAAAAAGACATCCTTGCAAAGGCAACCCACGGGAAATCCATTTGGTTTTCACTAACATAACCCGTGCTCGAGTTCGCTTTTGTGTTCTTGCTCTTAAGTGCAGCCAAAAAAAAAAAAAAAGGCGAATAATCAAGCTCATCGACACGTTGAAGAAGGTGACAAGTTCGAACACAAGTCACCCCCGACGTGACACGCACTCGTCCCCCTCCATTGAGCTCATGCCTAAAGTGAGAAGGTTGGCATGAAGAGCCTCATGAAAATCCCATGGAGGAGGACTATGATGAAAACAACACGTCGAGACTCCTCTTCGACACCAACCTTGTCTCGGTGTGCAAAAAGAAGGTACAAGTCCGCAACTCCAATTCGAAATCCCTGCACAACGAAGGTATGCCACATTCTTTGCTAATAATTGGAAGCCCAAGGGTGATATGGTTTTTATTCGTGCGGATGAGTATGACTCCCACCTACCTACCACATGATTTCCCATGCATCCTTGTAGTAGTTAGGCAATGGTACTACCCTCCGAGTTCTTTCTTAGGGAGTATCACCCTTCATGCACACATCCTTGCTTTCTACTAGGCTTTCATAAGCATTGCTTGTCGGACTTTGAGCCTACAACTCTTGACCTTCACAAGCATGCTCTTTGGCAATGGATCATATCCCTTCTTGTGCTTGATGCATTGTTGGCTTGTCATGACTTGTGTTCCTCATAAGCAATCTTAGACATTTTTTGTATGAGGAATGAGCTTCGAATCCTCTTGCCTTGGTTGACAAATATCAAAATCTCCCCTATGCAATGCATGAATGGTTAGAACTTTCCAAGCAATTAGGACTTCTTGAGTGCACCTCGTTGTTCTATCATATCACCCCTCGACTTTGGACCTACACTGCTTCATGTTTCCATATCACTAAGACCCAAGTTGTTTTTACCAACGAGGATTATCTTGTCCATGGTCGCACTCAAACTTGGTCCACAGGACTTGCTTGTGCCTTTCTTCCTCGGCTGTACAAATGGGGTCCGTTCATCTAACCCGGGACCTTGTTTGTATGTGCTCCGAGAGCTAACCATGCCTCTCCAAGTTGGAGGAAATTGCTTGCAGGAATAGTGCTTTTGGCGGGATTCTCGAGTGCGAGAGAACAAGTGTGGGGGAGATCTCTCAAGCCTCCATCACGCACATGTTCGAGATCTCCCCACCAAAACGCTGCACCAACATCAAGGCTACACTGCACAAAGCCTTCCACAATCACATTGGGTTCAACCCCAAATCAAGGGCCATGAGCAAAAGAACAAGTGTGGGGGAGGTTCCCTCCTCCCCCACAAAGGTAACTTGTATCGCAACTTGTATCCTTTTCCTTCCACCTTGAAAATATCAAAATAGAATAATTTTATATAAAAAAAAAAAAAAAAAAAAACACAAAATAACTCTAGGTGCTTCTTCCCTTTCAAACTCATAAGGCACCTAGAGTTTAAATCAATAAATCTAGGCTCCCGGTCCGTAACCCCGGTAGAGTCCTCTTTGTCTTCGCTTTGTTTTTGTTGTTTGTTTTGAATAAATAAAGCAGGTTCAAGAACAAGTGTGGGGGAAGATCTCTTGAGTTCTTCATCACGTACACATTCAAGATCTCCCCCACCAACACGATGCACAACCCGCACCGATCAATCCATAAGAAAGTGGAGCCCCGGGACAAGGAAACAAATTTGGGTCGAACCTTTGTTTCGATCAAACATCCCATGGTCCACTTGGCCTCCACTTCACCTAAAGCGACGGTTTGCACAACCTCTCTAACTCCATCCCCCTCAATTCATGAGTTAAAACAACCTTTTGAGCCAATCACTAAAATTTAACTCAAGAGTAAAATGAACGTTGTTGTTCCCTCGGTATACATGCTTCTAGTTGGTTGGCCTCGCATACTCTTTATTCCTCGCTTCGCACACCTGTTGCTTGTGAACACCAATATCATAGGAACCCATGTTTATCTAAGTTGTTGGTGAATGTGATATGGTTGGATGAGATGAATCGTGCTTCTTCTGCATAGAGTGCTTGGGTATTTAATTTGCCAAAAGTCTATAACTCTACGCTCCTCGATGATCTTATATTCCCACCAGAGCCATATGTTGATCACATTGCAAAACTTACACACATATGCTGCTTGTCATTGCATTGAACTTTATCAAAATTTTGTGACCCTAGTGAGAAACTTGTCATACTCTCTTGATCAAGATCACGTACACTCCACCTCACATGCTAAACTTCTACACTGGAAGTTAAGCAATACCACCATCATACATCCACCAAAACAAGTACTCCACAAAAGCATTGTTACCTTTTTCTCTCTCTCTCTCAAGTTATCATAGGAGACATGGCTATGCAAAAGAAAGAATAATCCCTGCTCATACAAAAGTAGAGCATGATGAAAAAAAAAAAAAAAAAAAAAGAAAAGAAAGAAAGGAAAAGAAAGAAAGAATCATAGCCATGTCCCCCTCGAACATTCAAAAAGAGAAAGAGAGAATGAACACAAAAAGGAGTACAATTTCCACCACCACACCACCCTCATACACACTTGCACATCTTGATCACGGTTGTATGACTTGCATTCTCCATGGATCCACTCTTTTGGTTCAGCAAAATATGTGATACAAGTATGCCTCTCTTTCATTCCCTACCAAGCTCCACATAAAGCCTTTTGTAGAAGTAGGATGAAAAGAGGAAAATCATGCCTTGGTGAGGAACCATAAACATTGAGCGATTTGAGAGTGATCATTTGAGGAGTATGAGCTATGTTTTTACTTTGAAAATCTATCACAAACCCGAGTTACTCAGCAGAGGGAGTTATGATGACTTGAATCATGACCGTTCCATTCCTCAACCGCCCAAGATTACATGGTAGACACATCAAAGTTCACGGGTGCAGGTATGGCTTGGAATAATTTGTATGCCAGCATCATACCATGAGAAGTATGCTCCCGCTTATGCTCACTAGCTTTACTCGAGGACGAGCAAAGAACTAAGTGTGGGGGTCTTGTTGACGGTCCTTACGGTCCTTTTTACCGTCAACTTTATGCACCTTTTGAAATCATATCCACCACCAAGAGTAGACATAGGGCTTTTATCTAACCATTTCCACAAGTCTTGGTGAATTCGTGAGTACAGGTGCAATCCATATGAAAACGGGGACAAGTATGCATAAAACATGGGCTTCGCACTTGCCTAACTTTCCCCGACATAAAAGACAACTCTCTCAGCCCAAAATCCAGAGAAACGAGGCTCCAAATCTATCCCTAGCAACTGGACCAAGGAGGGAAGCAACACGGAGAGCCACCACGAAGAAGACCGGACCCAGTGGGGCCTGGACCGGTTCGGCCGACCCGGGATTTGGGTTCGGCCGAACTCGTGGTGGTGGCCCCACCGGCCCATCTTTCTCCGGCGGTTCACTACCGACGTCCGGAGGTCGGTTCCACCTGCATTAAATGCCACCGACGTCGAGAACCGCCTCCAAGTTGCCGACCTTCCAAGACTATAAATAAAGGGGCACCCCTACCTCTCTCAAGTATCCAATTGAAGAGATCACAACACATTGACACCAAGAGGAATCCATCTAGCATTAGACTAGTCTCTAGGCTGTAGAGGATTAGAGGGGGAGTTTAGTAGAGGAGAGGGTTGTCCTCTCTTTGTGAGGATTTAGCCCAATCTTGTACTTCGAGGATACTTGCTTATAATAGAAGTTCGTTCGTCGTTCGTTCTTCGTTCGTTCATCGTGCATCTCATATTAAGTAAGTATCAAGGTTCACCTCAATAGAATTATCTTCTTTGTTCCTCATGCCTTATGATTGTACTAGTATGATGATCATGTGCTTTCTATGTGGTTATTGTCTAGTCATGATAGGTTGCTTCATGCTTCACATGCCTTCATTCATTCGTGTATGTCCTTACACTCGTTTCATGCATGATGAGGTGAGACATGCTTTGGCCAATGACTTGATGATCCGTAGGGTTAGAGTCATGTGTGACATGGCCCATAACTCGTCAATCCGTAGGGTTAGAGTTAGGCATGTCTCACCCATTTACTTGATGATCCGTAGGGTCGAGTCTTGCATGTTCCAGCACTTGATCCGATTCGGCCGGTCAAGATTAAGTGTACTCTTTCGGGAGTTCAGTTTAGCAATGTGAGCATGGTGCTTAGATTGATAAACCGCTTTGGGTGTTTGGTTGTCCGCTCGAACAGGATAAGATCCGACGGTGAGGACTTAATTGCTTCACCGCCACGTGATCGTAGGACCGGCATAGGGATCTAATTGCCCTTGTGTCACGTGTCCTGGATGAAGGGTAACGGTAGGTGGTGACAGCCCTGCCGTGCCTAGTCCTCTTGTTCTATAGTAGATAGCCTTGATTGCCTGGTAGAAGGAATGCCCGTAGGTGGTAACAGCCCTGCTGGTTATCCCCTTGTTCCAGGATGACATAGAGCTTAGACTTGTATGTGTTGCATGAGCAGGAATATTAGAAGTACATAAGGACCCATCTCGGCTTTCTCCTTAACCCCGCTTAGCCTAGGCTTAGTTCTAGTGTTAGATTGGATTGCTCCGGTGGTGTTGTCACTACTACCCACTATCATTATTATCCTTACCCCTATTTAGGCTTTGGTACCTTATTAGTCATATGATTATGAACATTGCTATCTCGTAAACCACCGCCTTCCCCGTGGAAAATACGATACCCTTGAATACTCACGGGTGAAATGCTACAACGGTATTCTCCGTGCGCTTGCGGATTTATCGTGACCGTAAGAAATACCAACACCATGTCGCCTTTTCTCTCTTCCCGAGCATGCGTGACTTGTTCCTCTATCCCTCGGATAGCTCAAGGATGATTTTTGGTGCACATGTCATCATCAATTCGGTCGTCTTCTCCAATTCCGTTCACCACCGTCCGCAGCTCACCGTTGAGCTCCATCTTTCGGCCATCCCCGAGCTCAACCAAGCTGCGTGCCGCTCTTGCTCATGGTCCTGTGAAGCTTCGCAGCAAACGGTTCGAAATTTGGTCAAGCGGGGTCAGCTCTAGCCGCCGCCGAAGGTCTCGCCTCCTCATCTCTCGCCGCCGGCGTCCTTTCCGACCACTCCTGCCACCGTGGGTCCCACTCCGAGTTTCCCCGTGATACGGCGAGTCGCCGGGGCCACACCATCGGCCTCACCACCCCCTCCCGCGCTTTTCCGGCGATCCGCCGCCGTTCTCCGACCACTGTCGCCATTGCTGGCCAGCTCGGCCCGAGCTGGGCCGCGGTGCCAAATGGGCCGGTCACTTTCGGCCCAATGAGTCGGTAATTCTTTTCTCAAGTTTATTCATTTTCAGAAATTGGTCAAACATCAAAAATTCATAGAAAATTCCACAAAAATCAGAAAAATGCCAAACCAAGTTCATTAGATTCATAAAATTATTCTCTATTTAGTTATGTATTCAAATGCCTATTTTGAGAAATTATAATTTCATAGTTTAATTAATTCCTTTTCTTTAATTAAGATGAGCTATTATTTTATGTTAATTATTAATTGATTTTGAAAAATAAATTTCTTTAAAAATTAGAGATACTGCAGACAAAAGTTTTGGTTAAGTTTGTTTTCCAAAATTGAGCATAAACACCGTCATTTCATGTGATCCCAATTTAGTACCCTATGTATCATTGATTAATGATTAATCATGAATTGTTAATTAATGAACATGATTAATTGTTAATTAATGAACAAGAGTAGTTGTTAATTAATAAACAAGATTAATTGTTAATTAATGACTTTGATTAAGCAATAATTAATGAGCATGATCAATTATTACTTATTGCTTAACGAACGGATTAATTGTTCATCATTACCAAGCTTAATTAATAATTGCTAATTAACGATCTTGGTTAATACAATCATTGCACATCATGTCATATCCATTCATGCATGCATGGTTGCGATTCGCGACGTATTGTTGGTCGACCTAGGTCACGGCGTGATCGAAGTTCCATCCGAGATCGAGGCAGGAGACGGAGACTTCGAAGTCGACCAACACACGAGAAAGCCGACTCCGACGTGAATCAAAGCAAGCCCCGGTGCATCCCACCTATGTTTTTAAAGTCTTTTCTTTTATCACGAGTAATGAGTCATGATTGTGCATTAAGTTATAGGAGTTGCTTGATACCCTAGATGCATGAGATAGGTTTCCATTTGTTTATGCTATACTTGGTACAGGTAGCTCAATAGTGCTCGATAACTGCTAAGCTTATGTCATAGGGAATCGGTAGAAGTCGAGTGGTGGCAACACTACTCGCGAGATATAGGATAATGGCTGGTTTATTATTGCTAAAGAAGGAATGATAAGAGAAAGATGAGAGTGGAAGTGAAGATGTTAATAAGCCGAGACCGGACGGGCCCCGTAGGAGAAAGGGCAAAGACGGAGTTAAGGTCTTGCAAGGTGGTAGCCCCGTCTCGTGTCGGTCAAGAACCGTACCGTTGTCGGCTTAGTTGAACAAGTTTGAACGTACCGTACTACATGCTGGTATCATGGGCCCGACAAGCTGATATACCCTATCGCCCCGAGAGATGTAGCGTAGCCGACTCTCTTTTGCCGGCTGTTAGTGAGAGGATAGTCTCACGGGAGGGAGATGGGTCGACCACGAGGGAAGTCGTGGCGTCGCCATACTCCCGGGGAGTTGGAAATGGCTAGTCTTCCGTCGGGTGATAGCGGGAAAAGTTGTCGTATACGACCGGTGTGGTGCGTATACGTCGTGTAGTCGGGTTTTGCCAGCTGGTATAAATCGATTCGAATCGCTGTCCCTCGCGAGTAATGAGTACCGCTTGTTTAGCTCGTCACATCGTAGTAATCAACTGAAAGATAAGGATGAGAGATGAAAGAATTGTTGGTCGAAAAATGATCTTTTCTTGCAAACATGATTGCAATAGTCTGTAGACTGCAAACATAGATGTTAATGAATCCTAATGTTGAGCTAAAACACCGAAAGTAAGGATCCACCTCTTAGCGCTGTATTCGCAAAGGAGTCAACCCCACGACCGAAAGCCTTTGCATACTAGGCGTCGGCCTTAGCGTGCTCGTTGACGGGTCGATCTTGCCGAGTATTAGAATACTCGGGGTTTGCTCGTTATAATTACGAGGCAAGCGTCGTTCTTCCACGATCGTTACGGTAGCTGTCCGGAAGAGGAGCCGTGTTCCGAGGGTGGTTCCCTCAAGTGGGAACAGATCCCGACGTCCTAAGCGAGGAGGATCGTGGTGTACGACGGGCTCGGTACATCACGCTAGTGGTCTTTTATTGTAAAGTACAAGTTTCTGCTGCAAGACTCGTAGGTTGTTAAACTTCATTAATGTATTATGCTTCCACTTGTACAATATTTGTATTTCAAAAACCTGATTGTATTATACCATGATGTATATATTCTGGCTTGTATGAGATGATGAACTGTTGTAACTCGCTGCGTCGAGTGTCCCCCTGTACCGAGTCCTGGGTATCCTGGAGGGGATGTCACATCATCCCTCCTGGATTGATCATTGTGGCGCATTATGCGGTCGTCATGACCGCGCTGATTATCAGTCGGCGCCGGCGCTGGAGCTGCCTGCTCGGGCTTCCCATGTCCGATCCGCGGCGGAGGTGGCGGTGGTATGGGAGCTATCGGAGGATCGTCAACATGACCGGTTCGATGGTGTTCCTCTTCCTCACGCCTGTGTTGTTCATCGACCTTCTCCGTGTGACGATCTATCAAAACATTCCTAGCATCATGATTCCCATTGATCGGGCCCCGCAAGTCTTGATCGGGCGCTCGGTCATACGCATCGGCAATTAGAGTCGCACTGTTTCGGCTATTCCGCTAGATGAAGCTCCTTCGGACGGGCCCTAGCGGCGTGTTCCGATCGCGACGGGCTGAAGGATTTTTGTCGTTCTAGATCATGAGTCCGAATGGACGTAACATCAATGAGTTTCAAAGCACGCCTCGATCCGGCGTGCGATTGAGCACTTCTTCCGGAATAGTCGCGGAATTTGCTTAGCCCCCACAATATTGTGAAGGGGTGACGTGAAGACCGATCGTAAAGGACTACGAATAGATAAGGAAGATTAGAGGTAGAGTTTCTAAGTATGTAAATCTTGCAACCGACTAAGATTCCGCATGTAGCCTTGCCTCCCGAATATATAAGACGGGACGGGGACCCCTCGAAAATGGTCTTAAACAATAGCAATTTGTTAAGGCAATACAAAACATACAAGACGTAGGGTATTACTCTCGATTGAGGGGCCTAAACACGTCTAAAACTCTTCTGTGTTCTTGTGTTGCACCATTGAATTCCTGGTTCGTACGGAGCTAGGTAGTTTATTTCCTATGTAAAGACTCAACATCCCCCATGTCGAGGAATCTCCATCGGAGTCTGCGCTATCGGAGTTGGTGCAGCGGCGCACCATCTTGCCAAGGTTGCGAAGGGAGGAGCCGATGCGGTCCATCACCTATGAAAATTGTGGTATACTTGCCTTATGGATACACAATTATCAAAGAAATGTATAATCAGAGACATAGTGACATGATAATGAAGATAAGGTCGGTGGAGAGGGCCCACGAGTGGTGCCCGACCGGTATGGAATAATATAAGGTTCCATATATCGGTATCGAAACAAGGCGGACGTGAAGATCGACATGATATGGGTTGATCAACAAGTAAAGAAGCAATTCTAGTCTATTAGGACTCGAATAAACAAGGAAAGCGTAGAGATAGAACTTTCGAGTATATAATCTTTGTAAACCGACTAGGACTCGCATGTAACCCTATCTCTCCGGATATATAAGACGGAGAATGGATCCCTCGAAATCTCTCTCACAATTCGCAATTAGCAATCTGCTAAAAGCAACACACAACATACGGGACGTAGAGTATTACTCTCGATTGAGGGGTTTGAATCTGTCTAAAATCTCGTGTTCATGTGTGTTTCGTGTGTTGTACCATCGAAGTTCTGTGCCCCAAAGGTCGCCGCAAAGAGGACCCGAGGGGAGAGGGGAGGGAGCCACGCTCACCAAGACCTGCGCGCGAGGACGGGGCAGCCCTGCAGGCGATCAATGGCGGACGGAGGCGGCGGTTGCTCACCGGCGTTGGTGATTTGAGTGACGGACTAGTCGGAAACTCGGACATGGGCTGGGAGAAAAGGTCAGCGGCTCTGGGCTTCATTTTATAGGGGGAAACAGGGGAGAGGAAAGGGTTGTAGGGCGGCTTGTCGGCCAGAAACGATGCGCCGCCCGTTACTCCATCGCGCGGCCATTTTTGCGCCAAGGAGAGGGGGAGGCGAGGATGGGAAAAGTCAGCGGCGTGCGGCGATTCGTTCGTTGGTAATGGAAGGAAGGGGGAGAGCCGGGAGGCGGAGCGACCGTGGTGACAAAGCGATGGCGGCGGTGGTTGGTCTTGCGAGAGGAGGAAGACAACGTGCTCGTGGGATGGGCCACGGCCTTGGTTGTTGGGTCCTTCGGGTGGGTGAGAGAAAAAGGAAAAAAAAAAAAGGAGGCTAGGCCTGTTTGGCGGATAAGGCCCAGTGGCCTAGTTTTTTCCTTTTTCTAATTTCCTTTCTATTCTTAAAATATTAGTAAAACCCCACTAATTAGTGCATAAAATATACCAAAAGAAATGGTAGAAAAATCTACTCTATCTATATGCGTACATGACATGAGATGAAATGCATGATTTAATATTTTATTTAGAAAAGTTTTATTCCTAGTCTAGATGATCACATGAAATGACGATTATTCTTGGAAATTTTAGTTTCGAAAAATAGGGTGTTACAGACGGAGCATTGCTCCCGAATTCATGGAACGTGGATTAGCTCCGCAAATATTATGTGTAATCACCCTCCTACTCAGTCAATAAAGATGGAAGTTTCCTAGCTCTTTTTTTCTTCTTTGCTTTTTCTCCACAATACAAGCTCAGCGCCTAAACGGCCATCGGGACAAGCTTCTTGGTTCCAGCATGGTGGACTATGCGTGATACTTTGGCCCTCTGTGCACGCTTGGTGAATTCACATCTCACTCACGACATGTACCCATCACATGCGGCTAAGTAGACCCGTCATGTATAAAAAAGCTTTCATAACTGTGGATACGTGTTAGGGTGCCGGCCACCTGATAAACGCGCTACAGATTCATTTACGATTACGTACCCATTCCCGTCTTCGGGATGATGCGGTATTGTTAGGGCTACATGGAATCATACCCAGGCACCAGGAAATAACACGATACATACCTCTGCCAACAAGTAATGGGCACATATAACATCGGCAACGCACAAAAATGAAATCATGATTAAGCAACAACCACTATGTAAGAAACAGTTAAAGAAGACACTTTTATTGGAGACTCTAGTTTGAAAAGAGTCTGTAATTAAACATTGGAGACTCTAATTTATCAGAAGAGTCTTCAATATCTTTAGTCCTGTAGCCACTGTTCTGAGAGGAGACACATTAGAGACTCTTTTTTACAAAACGAGTCTGCAATAAAAAGCGTGTAACATTAGAGACACTTCTCGTATAAAGGAGTCTCTAATGTGTTATAGGTATTGAAGACTCTACTTCTCTAATCCGAGTCTTGCATGTGAGGAGTGAAGACCCGGTCCCGAGTTTTTTCCACCCGAATTTTTTCTCCATTTGTTGCTGGCACAGGTCCGAACTCCGAACTCCCTTCCTCCCGATGCAGTCGCACTCGCACCCGCTAACCTCCGTTCCCTTCCACCTCGCCCCGAGCTGGGTCCTCCTCCTCCTCGTCCCCAGCCGCCGCGTCCCTTGTCTCTCTCTCTCAGCAAGCATCACATCTCTCTCTTTCTCCATTCTGCAGGTTGCAGCCGCCTCTCTCGTCCCTCCCCCATCCTTTGTCCCCTTTCTCTCTTCCCATCCAGATCGGACCCCGGTGCGATCCCAAATCGAAGTGTCCAGTGGTGGCGGTGGCAGCGGCAGCCTCGACGCGCGTGCAAGCTATGGGCTCGATGTGGCCAGATCCGGTGATTGGCGGCAAGATCCGGTGTGGAAGATGTCCGCGACGCGTGCTACGGCAGCCCGAGCTGCCGCTGTTGGCCGTGTACGCGAGCGTGAGCGCGTGCTACGTTCACGGTGCGGACCTCAACAAGTTCCTCTTCCTCCAGCCCAGCCACTCATGCTTCACGCAGATCGCGCCGCTGGGGATCTCGCCCATCCCCAAGGACCCTCGGGGGCCAGTACGTCACCCTCGACCTGAGCAGGTTCGGCGAGACCCCGGCCGGGATGCATGCTGGTCTCCCGGATTCAGCTCGAGCTGGATCTACGGACTAGGGCAGCCAGGTGAGGCCGCACCTCCGCACCTCTGTTGGTGAGCTGGGTGTGACGGACCCGCCTCACGAAGAGGCGTTTCCGTCTCCGGGATCATCATGGGTGGCATCACGCGTCTGTGATAACCGATATTACAACATACAAACATAAGCATAATACAATGAATATAAGTACAAGTCTTACATTCATCCCAAGTACAATCGTACATCGTAGTCTCATAAGCATCGGAAGCTAATAAGTTTGGAAAATAACTAAACAGCGGAAGCATAAAGATACAATCGCACTCTCGGCGAAACATCACGGGCACCGGCGAGAGACGGATGTTCTTGCCCTAGAACATCTTACCGGCACATCAACTCCTCTATTCATTCGGGCCGCACCACTCTCAAGTGTAGTGGCCGTCACCCGGAGTCTCCTCCTGCCGGACGTCATCGCCGACATCGAAGTCCTGTCCCATGGGGTCCTCTCGAAAACCACATAGAGCAAAACCCCGAGCAACTAGAGCTCAGCTCTACAAGTAATGATCCATAGAAAGGATCGCCCCGTGGTATGTCACGAGCCAACATTGTCCCGTATTCTCCGTCCGCGGGCACGGACCGCTAATTTAAATGCGGACATACCCGAGCCACAGCCGTAGGTGCAAGTAATTAAACAATCATAACCCGGGGTTAGCATTGCCACTTGTTACAACTATTATAGTCCTTACGGGCACGTCCTCACACGATAACGTCCTAGTTTTCGAAAATAGGCTGCTTAAGGTGTTGTAATATCCCCATGACGGCTCCGGTACCACGCTGTGATAGACCCACCTCACGAAGAGGCATTTCCGTCTCCGGGATCATCATGGGTGGCATCACGCGCTGTGATACCAGATATTACAACATACAAACATAAGCATAATGCAATGAATATAAGTACAAGTCTTACATTCATCCCGAGTACAAATGTACATCGAGTCTCGAAAGCATCGAAGCTAACAAGTTTGGAAAACAACTAAACAGCGGAAGCATAAAGATACAATCGCTCTCTCGGCGATACATCACGGGCATCCGACGAGAGACAGATGTTCCTGCCCTAGAACATCTTACCGGCACATCAACTTCTCTATTTATCCGGGCCGCACCACTTCCAAGTGTAGTAGCCGTCACCCGGAGTCCGATCTCCGCGGACGTCATCTCCGACGTCGAAGTCCTGTCCGGCGGTTTCCTCCGAAAACCACATAGAGCAAAGCCCTCGAGCAAGCTGGAGCTCAGCAAGACCGACCCGTCAAGGTGGTCATCTACAGCCGACTCCTAGACATGCAAAGGCCAGGGGTAGGATAAAAATTAAGCACTAAAGCGGCCTACAAGTGAATCCTTACTTTCAACTTTTAACGGTTTAATTAAGTTGCTCAAAAGAATAACTTTAATTTGCACTAAGCTATTGCATTATATGTTTCCAAACAAGTAATTAAGCAATACAGCAAGTTGATCATATTCATCATCATCAATGTTTCTCTTCTTACTACGTTCCGGTCGACGGGACAAGTGGTACTCGTTCTCGTGAGGGGCAGCGATTCGAATCGATTTACATCCTGCAGGAGAAACCTGACTGCACGTCACATACGCGCTTCCGGAAGCCGCATGAGACAACCTTTCGCTCGGGTACCGTAAGGCCGTCCGGGTCCTACCGCCCCGAGAAGGGTCCCTCGCGCGATGCCGTCCCGGACGTCATCCGTGAGTAGAGTGCTCCCTCCTCTCCTCCCAAAAACCGCCTAGTAACCAAGGGAGTAGGGAAATCTTCCAACCTTACAGCAATCCGTCGCTACATCGGTTTATCGGGCCCATTAACTCCAGCATGCAAGCAGTACGTTCAAACTTATCCACATGGGCCGGACACGACGCGGTCCTTGTGTGCACGGACGGGGCTACAACCTTGAAGACTCTTTCGAGTCCTTCACTTTCCACCTAAGTTGCCCGTCCGGCCTCCAATTTCCATTCTCTTCTCAATACTTAGCATCGTGTCCAAAAGTGATTGCCCTATCTACGAGTGGTCTCCGTACCACTCGACGGATCATCGCCCTATTTAAGCAAGCATCTAGCGTAGGGTGATCGAATCGGGGTAAACAAGATCCTATCGCATGCTAGGGTTTTCATCACAACTCCTGTAGACCTAATGCACAATATAGACCTACAAGCATAGTGATGAAAATAAAATACTTAAATTAAAAGGTTGTGCACCGGGGCTTGCCTTGAGCTTGACCACGATCAGCTGGATCAACAACAGCAGCAGCTTCGGCGCCTCCTCGCCGGTTACCACGTTCACCACCGCAGCTACATGATGCAAAGGTGATGTGTAAATTTTGATGAAAACATGACATTGAATATTTTACGGAATATGTGCGGATTTCATCAATTACATGTAATTCATGAGTATAAATTAACTTGGTGTCCAGCGAGGTGAAAATGATTTAAGGTGATTATTTAATTTAATCTCCTTCATCAACTCCCATGAAGCATTTAAATCATTATCACATGTGCAAGGGAAATAATTCAATAATCCTAGCAAAACTAGGTAAAATAGCAATTAAATTGCTTCTGGTCCTTATACACATGTTATGGATAATAATTAAATTAAGCTTCATAATTTGGGGTAATTAAATAATTAATTAAGCCCTAATCTTGAATTTCCTAAAAAGAAATTAACCTAAATAAATTTCCTCTGATAATGCCAAAGTAAAAGCACTATAAAATAGTACAGGTCTCAAGGAGGTCAACAAAATTTAGTTTGCACGATTTCGACTTCGGGAGCAAAAGATGTGAATATGACTTGCGCTGTCAAATTTTAGTTGATTGAGCAAGAATAGGGTCATACAAGGTAGTATAAGGCTATCCTTTCTCGAAACTGGATTCGCAAGGTTTGTCGGCAAGGAAAGGCAATTATAAGTAGTTGATGTGCCGATGGAAAAGGAATGTCATAGTTTCAACATTTTGTGGAAGCACATCAAACTCAAGGAAGAAGTTCATCGCATTACACAAGGAGGCGGTAATGACAATATCAAAGGTATGCTCGGGTCACGTAGCCAGGATATGTCAACGGAGAGGTCGATTTGGGAGGTTTCAAACATCATCAAAACTGGTAGTACAAAGGGTGTTTGAAACGCAACAATCAATACCTCCCAATCTTAGAGATGCCAAATGGAAATTAATATGAAAGTTCAAAGCTTCATCTGGTGAGAAGATCTATAACGCAAGACAGCAAGATAATCTCAAATCAAGGTAATCCTCACTGAACACGCAAGAACACTGTCTCATTTCACCAATTTTCAAATCTGCACCGTGCTGACTTTTCGGTACAGTCAACAAAACTGAAGATTTCGACCTAGAAATCCACAGAATTGGATCTTCCAAAGACTAGAAAAGTTTTAGCTAATCCTCTAAGGTTTCCAACAAGTGCTCATTCACTCCTATCTGATAAATGAACTAAAAGTTATGAACAAAATTTGACAGACTGTCAACTCTGAAAACTGCAACTTGAGTCTTCCTATTCCGTTAGGACAAACTGATAGTTCGGCACAGAGAACACCAGAATTGATTCTCCAAAGCATACCAAAGTTATAGATCGTATTCCAATCGTTCCGACAAGTACTTATTTAGCCCATTCTGACGTACGAGCTAAAAACTATGCTCCAAAACTTGACAGACTGCCAATTCTGAAAACAGCAACCTGGACAGTGCACAAAACTGACAAAATGGACCAGGTAGACTCAAAATTGGTCCTCCAAATGAGAAACAGCAGTCTGACGATATTGCTCATAACTTTCAGCCCGTAGATCGGAATGAGCTGAATGAGTACTTGATGGAAAGGGTGAAACATGAGATACAACTTTGGTATTCATTTGGAGGACCAATTTTGAGTCTACCTGGTCCATTTTGTCAGTTTTGTGCACTGTCCAGGTTGCTGTTTTCAGAATTGGCAGTCTGTCAAGTTTTGGAGCATAGTTTTTAGCTCGTACGTCAGAATGGGCTAAATAAGTACTTGTCGGAACGATTGGAATACGAGCTATAACTTTGGTATGCTTTTGGAGAATCAATTCTGGTGTTCTCTGTGCCGAACTATCAGTTTGTCCTAACGGAATAGGAAGACTCAAGTTGCAGTTTTCAGAGTTGACAGTCTGTCGAATTTTGTTCATAACTTTTAGCTCATTTATCAGATAGGAGTGAATGAGCACTTGTTGGAAACCTTAGAGGATTAGCTAAAACTTTTCTAGTCTTTGGAAGATCCAATTCTGTGGATTTCTAGGTCGAAATCTTCAGTTTTGTTGACTGTACCGAAAAGTCAGCACGGTGCAGATTTGAAAATTGGTGAAATGAGACAGTGTTCTTGCGTGTTCAGTAAGGATTACCTTGATTTGAGATTATCTTGCTGTCTTGCGTTATAGATCTTCTCACCAGATGAAGCTTTGAACTTTCATATTAATTTCCATTTGGCATCTCTAAGATTGGGAGGTATTGATTGTTGCGTTTCAAACACCCTTTGTACTACCAGTTTTGATGATGTTTGAAACCTCCCAAATCGACCTCTCCGTTGACATATCCTGGCTACGTGACCCGAGCATACCTTTGATATTGTCATTACCGCCTCCTTGTGTAATGCGATGAACTTCTTCCTTGAGTTTGATGTGCTTCCGCAAAATGTTGAAACTATGACATTCCTTTTCCATCGGCACATCAACTACTTATAATTGCCTTTCCTTGCCGACAAACCTTGCGAATCCAGTTTCGAGAAAGGATAGCCTTATACTACCTTGTATGACCCTATTCTTGCTCAATCAATTAAAATTTGACAGCACGAGTCATATTCACATCTTTTGCTCCCGAAGTCGAAATCGTGCAAACTAAATTTTGTTGACCTCCTTGAGACCTGTACTATTTTATAGTGCTTTTACTTTGGCATTATCAGAGGAAATTTATTTAGGTTAATTTCTTTTTAGGAAATTCAAGATTAGGGCTTAATTAATTATTTAATTACCCCAAATTATGAAGCTTAATTTAATTATTATCCATAACATGTGTATAAGGACCAGAAGCAATTTAATTGCTATTTTACCTAGTTTTGCTAGGATTATTGAATTATTTCCCTTGCACATGTGATAATGATTTAAATGCTTCATGGGAGTTGATGAAGGAGATTAAATTAAATAATCACCATAAGTCATTTTCACCTCGCTGGACACCAAGTTAATTTATACTCATGAATTACATGTAATTGATGAAATCCGCACGTATTCCGTAAAATATTCAATGTCATGTTTTCATCAAAATTTACACATCACCTTTGCATCATGTAGCTGCGGTGGTGAACGTGGTAACCGGCGAGGAGGCGCCGAAGCTGCTGCTGTTGTTGACCCAGCTGATCGTGGTCAAGCTCAAGGCAAGCCCCGGTGCACAACCTTTTAATTTAAGTATTTTATTTTCATCACTATGCTTGTAGGTCTCAGTATTGTGCATTAGGTCTACAGGAGTTGTGATGAAAACCCTAGCATGCGATAGGATCTTGTTTACCCCGATTCGATCACCCTACGCTAGATGCTTGCTTAAATAGGGCGATGATCCGTCGAGTGGTACGGAGACCACTCGTAGATAGGGCAATCACTTTTGGACACGATGCTAAGTATTGAGAAGAGAATGGAAATTGGAGGTCGGACGGGCAACTTAGGTGGAAAGTGAAGGACCGAAAGAGTTTTCAAGGTTGTAGCCCCGTCTCGTGCACACAAGGACCGCGTCGTGTCCGGCCCATGTGGATAAGTTTGAATGTACTGCTTGCATGCTGGAGTTAATGGGCCCAGACAAACCGATGTAGCGACGGATTGCTGTAAGGTTGGAAGATTTCCCTACTCCCTTGGTTACTAGGCGGTTTTTGGGAGGAGGGGAGGGAGCACTCTACTCATGGATGACGTCCGGGACGGCATCGCGTGAGGGACCCTTCTCGGGGCGGTAGGACCCGGACGGCCTTACGGTACCCGAGCGAAAGGTTGTCTCATGCGGCTTCCGGAAGCGCGTATGTGACGTGCGGTCAGGTTTCTCCTGCAGGATGTAAATCGATTCGAATCGCTGCCCCTCACGATAACGAGTACCACTTGTCCCGTCGACCGGAACGTAGTAAGAAGAGAAACATTGATGATGATGAATATGATCAACTTGCTGTATTGCTTAATTACTTGTTTGGAAACATGTAATGCAATAGCTTAGTGCAAATTAAAGTTATTCTTTTGAGCAACTTAATTAAACTGCTAAAAGTTGAAAGTAAGGATTCACTTGTAGGCCAGCTTAGTGCTTAATTTTTATCCTACCCCTGGCCTTTGCATGTCTAGGTGTCGGCTGTAGATGGCCACCTTGACGGGTCGATCTTGCTGAGCTCTAGTTGCTCGGGGCTTTGCTCTATGTGGTTTTCGGAGGAAACCGCCGGACGAGACTTCGACGTCGGAGATGACGTCCGGCAGGATCGGACTCCGGGTGACGGCCACTACACTTGGGAGTGGTGCGGCCCGGATAAATAGAGAAGTTGATGTGCCGGTAAGATGTTCTAGGGCAGGAACATCTGTCTCGCCGGATGCCCGTGATGTATCGCCGAGAGAGTGATTGTATCTTTATGCTTCCGCTGTTTAGTTGTTTTTCAAACTTGTTAGCTTCGATGCTTTTGAGACTCGATGTACATTTGTACTGGGATGAATGTAAGACTTGTACTTATATTCATTGCATTATGCTTATGTTTGTATGTTGTAATATCGGGTATCACAGACGCGTGATGCCACCCATGATGATCCCGGAGACGGAAACGCCTCTTCGTGAGGTGGGTCCGTCACACTCGGGTACCTCGATTTGTTTTTTTTTCCTTTTCCTTCAGAATCGATGCACTCGATCTGCTCGTGTTTCTTATTCTTTTTCTTCAGTAATTGAAACTATGACACTGGTACAAATGTATGATGATGTGCAGTAAATATAAATTAAAAATCCAGAATTAAAGGAAAATGTACATGAGTTGTAAACTTAATGTATGTAAATGTCTGTTTCTTTTTGTGCGGATGAACTTTGATTCACAAGGAGGTGTACTTTGCTTGTTGGTCTCTTTCTATTCGGTGACTGAAATGTTTAAATATCGGGTTCAGGTTGAGTGAAATTTGATCAAATTTGTTCATGTGAAGAACTGGTACAATTGATAGAATATGTTTAAATATGAAATCTTGTGACATTTGTCTAAATTTGCACACAAAAAGAATTTTGTGCTAATTGATTTTTTTGCCCAGATTCATTATTTTCTTCCTTTTTTGGGTTCAATAGTACGTGTGTGTTGTGGATAATTTTGGGTTCCTGTGATGTGCTAATTGAATTTTGTTCAGTTTGGTTGATTGTAAATGAGTTTGGATGGAAAAAATAACATATAATTCTGGAGAATTTGTGAATGATCTATTAGCCTTGCGACTCATGTCCAATCGGAAATGTACATTTATCGTTTGTCGGTGTGTGAGCACACCTCCAAATGAGGGCCCGTCAAGACTCCCTTCGGGTAGGATCGGGGAAGGTCGGATTTACTTCGACTAGCGCGGAAGATTGAACAAACGAAGAACGTAGAGGATTTACCTAGGTTCGGGCCGCAAGAGATGCGTAATACCCTACGTCCTGCTTGTGTGTATTATTTGTTATCTGTCTTTTACAAGAGGGCACCCCCTCCTTTTATAGAGCGAGGAGAGGAGTACTCGTACAAGTACCCGGAGGGGTACCCGGACGCCCTGTGGGGGTCCGGTCCTTTCTTGGGAAATCCCGACCGGATCCCGACGGAATCCGCCACAATCTTCTTTGCTGGATTTGGACTCCAAGCATCTTCTCTCCTATTGGTTCCGAGTCCTCCCGGTGCTGTAGCAGCGTGGCTTCCCGAGACGCGGCGCATGGGGAAGGCGCGCGCACGTCCCGTCGGGCTGCCACCGTCGCCGCGAGCACTTGAGTGCCGCATTAACTCCGGGTGGTTGGGGCGCCGGAGGAAGCTACCGGGAAGCTTCCTCCCCTCGACGCTCCCACTCCTCCGGCTTTCGCGGGCTTCGTGGGCTTCGTGGACTTCGTGGGCTCCCTCCTCCCGCGGTCGCCGTCTTCATTCGTGGGCCGAAGCGGCCCACGTGCGGTTAGGGGACTCCCAATCCCCCTACACCGACAGAGCCCCCGGCCCCGATCCACCGACCCGCGGGGCCGGAGCAGGGATTGGGGCCACCCGTCAGCGCCCGGCGCCGGTTGGGTTACTTCGAGGCGCGGTCTACGAGGAATGGTGTCGCTTGGGCTGCCGAGGCGTGGACCGCTCCGAGACGGCGCGTCGCTTCGGTTCGCGAGTGGTGGGCCCGCCCGGAACCTGCGCTTAAGTACGGAGACGGCCGGTTGCCCGAGGCACGTCTCCCACTTCGCCTTTCGCCTCCTCAACTTCTCTCTCGCTTCGCGCTCCTATTCGTCTTCTTCTCCGCCGATCCGCGCCGCCGCTCGCCGCCGCTGCTCCTCGCTCGCCGAGATGGCCCGTGGGAAGTCCCCCGCCGCGGCGGTTCGTGCACGCGTTCGCCGTCGACGGATGCGCCGCTCCCGGTGCAGTTACCCGACCCCGGGTCGAGATGAAGCAGCTTTCGCCGTTCCTGCCGGTGGACGGCGACAAGGGCGTCCGCATCGGGGGCCTCTGCCGCCGTCGAGCGGGGACCGGAGATCCTCCATTTCCTGTCCTTCGTCATGGCCGGCGCCGTCCCCCCGCCTTCTCCGACTTCTTCATGGAGGTGCTCCGAGCGTACGGGATCCGGATGGCGCACCTCACGCCGAATGCGGTCGCGGCGCCGGCGGTGTTCGCCCATCCGTGCGAGGCGTTCGTGGGGGTGCAGCCGTGCTTCCCCATCTTCCAGCGCTACTTCAAGGCGACGCTTACCAACGCCGCAGAGGTGATCGGGTGCGTGCGGTTGACCGCCCGAACCGGGAGTGGGTACATTGAGTACACGCCCAACAACAAGGTGGAGGGGTGGAGGAAAGGCTGGTTCGTGGTCCCATACGAGAAGGACTTCCGCCGCCTCCGCGTTCCGCCGGGCCCGGCTCGAGCACTTCGCCATCCGGGACTCCGTGCCAAGCCTCCCCGATGGTATGATGCCCGTGGTTGACCGGATTGCGGCGCTTGCCGCGGCTGGCTTGACTTCGCACGGGATGGTGTACGACTTCCTCGAATGCAACATCGCGCCGCTCCGCCGAGGTCGCACCCCTCGTGGTTGTACCGGGACTTCAACTTCGCCGGCCGCACTCGCACGGGGCGGGTTCGGACCTGCCCACCGCCTCAAAGAAGTTTGGCTACTCCACGCCGACCGGGAAGAAGTGTCCCGCCTCCTTCGAGTACCCGGAGGGGCCGGGCCTCTACGCCTCTTGGCGAACCGGCGCGCCGTCCTCGACACCATGCCCCGGCTGGGACCGCTCGGGTTCCTCGACACGATTCCGGCCCCTACTCCCGGCATCCGGGTGCCCGGGGCCACGCCTCCCTCTAACCCGGTGCGGCGGCCGCCTCGGGGGCGCTTCCGGAGCTCCGGGTGCCGGTCCCGATGCCGCAAGGCCAGCCCCGAGCAAGCGCGACAAGGGCAAGGGGAAGCGATCTCCGTCGCCGCCCTGCTCCGACTCCTCCGGGCCCGCGTGCTTTCCACGGAAGCGGGCCCGGCAAGCTTCGCCGACACGTGTGACAGGGGCTTCTTCGCAGGAGAAGTCCCCTGCGGCTACGCCGATGCAAGCGGCCGGGTGGACTCGCGACGTGTACGACGCTTCTTTCCTTGTTTTGCTTAAGTTGTGAGCTGGGTCCGTCCGGCCGTGGTTGCTGCCACCGCATGCCGACGATCGCGAACATGTGTTGATTCGCTTTGATTATAGGAGCGTCCGGATCGAGCTGGACCCGGACTTGGTCCCTCCGAACCCCAAGGTCTCCGGCGCCTCCGCGCCGAATCCGGAGGCCAGCCCCGTCGCCGTTGAGGCCGAAGCAGCCGGAGCGGAGGCCGACGCGGAGGCAGCCGCGGGTGCCCCGAGGAGGGGGTCGCGGGTACTCCCGAGGAGGAGATCGCTGCTCCCGAAGAGGAGGTTGCGGGTGCCCCCGAGGAGGAGGTTGCGGGTGCCCCCGAGGAGGAGGCCGCGGGTGCCTCCGTCGGCGAGGACCTCGCCCGGCCGTCAACTCCTCCGGTTGGCGACGTGTCTGGATACGCCGGCGGCCGGGCGGCTGCTTTCGATTGGCGCCGCCGGCGCCCGCCCGGGCTTCCACTCCTCGGCGGGTGCCGCGCCGCCACTCCTATAGTGCTCGGAGGGGAATGATTCCCCTCCACGCGCCGGGTCGGAGCCGGGAACGGTGGCCGGTGGAGACACCTCGTCGATCGCCGCCGCCGGAAGGGGTCGTGGGCGCGCCGGACGCGGCCGGAGCGCGTCGCCGATGAGTCGCTCGGGTGGCTCCGCACGCCCCGCATTGGCGACGTCCTTGGGGAGGTTACCGGGTCGCTCGCTGCGGTGAAGGCGGCCATGGAGGAGACGGACGCGTCCCTCGGAAGACCGCAAGATCGCGGTGGCTCGGCGTGAGGCCGAGGTGGCGGATGCCCAAAAGGCCCCGGAGACGGCGGTGAAGCCGGCCCGGCAGCAGCACCGGCGCCGCATGGAGGAGGTCCGAGCATGAGCTGGACACCGCCGCCGCCATCGCCGAGGGGGACGACGAGAAGCTGCGGGAGGCGGAGGCGAAGCTTCGCGACGCCATCGACCGCGAGGAGGAGAGCATCAATCGCCTCCGCGGCGTCTTGGACCGGGAGCGGGCCGCCGAGCTCCACGGCGCGAAGTTGGAGGAGGCCGACGCCGCCGTGGCGCTCCGCGAGGACGCCGTGACGCGGCGCGAGTCGGCCGCTGTGGCCCGGGAGGCCGAGCCGAAGAAGTGCGCCGACGATCTTGCTCGCCGGGAGGCTACACCGGCCGACGGGGAGCACCATCCGGGTGCCCGGGAGCAGGCCGTCGAAGCGGTGGAGGCGAAGCTCCAGCCGCCTTCGTAGCTCCGTGGGCTCCCGGGAAGCGGAGTTGAGACACCACGAGGACGCCCTCGCCACCCGGGAGGAACAGGTTCGGCTTCGTGAAAACAAGGCCGCCGTTCGGAAGGAGGCGCCGGAGACGCAGATCGCCCGCCTCGCTAAGGCCGAGCAGCACGTCCGCGGCATCGCCGGGGAGATGGCGCAGCGCGTGCGCCGGAGACGCTCGCGGAGGCCCGGAAGGCCTTCGATCTCGAGCTCAAGGCGGTGGAGAAGAGTCGCGACGACTACCGCCGGCGCGTCGAGCAGTTGGAGGCCCGGGTGAAAAAGCTTAGTCGCGGCGCCTCTGCCGCAACCGGTGGCGACAACCTCGGGCGGAGCTCGACGAGGTGCGGGGTCAGCTCGGGGACTCGGAGGTTCAGCGCGTCGAGCTGAGCGAGCGGGTGACGGAGCTGGTCCCGCACCGGGGTGACGGAGCTGGTCTCCGCGGCGCGGCGCAGGCTGACATCGCCGCCGACGTGCACAAGGAGATCTCTTCGACGCTATTCGAGCCGGGCCTGGTCCGGCTTCCCGAACCCATCGAGCGCAGCGCGGCCGGATATGCGTTCGCCATGCGGGGGTGGTCGACGCGCTGCGCGACCCGAGGACCCGGTTGGAATCGCTCATGGAGGAGGAGGGGCGACAAACCATAGCCGCGGCCCTGGAGGAAGTGCCGACGAACGCCCGGTGCCGGTGCCCGGGTTCCCGCTCCCGGCCGTGGTGAATGGCGAGATCCCCCGGGTGAGCATGCCGTGGCTAAGGCGCAGGCTCGCGCCGTTGCTCATGCCTTCGCCGAGAGCTTCAAGCGGGGCTAAGTATCCGTTTCCTCCACCTGCGAGTGGCTTTTTGGCGCCCGTGCCTCGTTTTCCAAAAATGTTTTCTGCGTGCAAGACGAAGTTAACTTTTAAACTTCAATGTGTTAATGAATTGCTTAAGTCCTCCGTTTTTCTTTCCGTTGAGTGTGATTGTCGCCGTGCGTCGCTTAGTCTTAGGCCCTCGGTGCTTTGCCGTTACGCTAGAGCGAGACTTCTACCGCCCGTGCCTTAACCGAGCGTGAGCGCCTTCCGGATTCCGCCTTAGTCATAGGTTTTTCTTACCCGACGAGAGAAATTCAAGGACTCGAACAAATTCAAACGGCAACCTCGCGGGAAGTAGGAAGAGGAGCGACAAAGCGTTGTTCAATACATTAAGTCGTTAGTACAAGAGCCTTGGCGTCCGCGGCCGTGGCGATGCGGCTTCCGGGTACTATCCGGGACCATTGGATACAAAGCATTCTAAGGATAGAATTTCTTAAGATGCTCAATGTTCCGGGCGCTCGGTTTCGGGTATCCCTCCTCCGACTCCGAGCGAACCGATCCCCGGCGTGTGACGGCGGTGACGACGAAGGGCCCTTCCCACATGGGGGTTATTTTGTCCTTGCCTTCGCGCGTCCGAGCCCGCCGGAGGACGAGATCTCCCGCTTGTAACTCCCGTGGGCGTACACGTCGCCGGTGGTAGCGGCGCAAGCCCCGGAGATACCTCGCGTTGCGCAGTAGTACCCGCCGCCTTGCCTCTTCGAGGAGGTCGATGTCGTCGTGCCGCCGGGTGTCTTGGTCGGCTTCGTCAAACGCGGCGACTCGGGGGCTGTTGAACAGGGTCTCCGTTGGTAGCACCGCCTCCGCGCCGTACACGAGGAAGAAAGGCGTTTCGCCCGTGGCTCGACTCGCCGTGGTGCGGAGGGACCAAAGCACGGATTGGACCTCTCGTTACCCACTTTGCGCCTTTCTTCTTCAACGGGTCAAAGGATCTTGTCTTCGGACCCTTGAGGATTTCTCCGTTGGCGCGTTCGACTTGGCCGTTGCTTTGCGGGTGGGCCCTTGAGGCGAAACATATCCGGGTGCCGAGGGTGTCACAATACGCTTCGAACGCATGGCTCGTGAATTGTGTCCCGTTGTCCGTGATGATCCGCTGCGGCACCCCGAACCTTGCCGTTATGATCTTCATGAATTTGACGGCCGAGTTCGATCTATCTTCGTCACCGCTTCGGCCTCCACCCATTTTGTGAACTTGTCGATGGCCACGTATAGGCACTCGTATCCACCCGGAGCGATCGGAAATGGCCCCATGATGTCCAAACCCGAAACCGCGAACGGCCGGGATAATGGAATTGTTTGAAGGGCTTGAGCGGGCAGGTGCGTTTGCTTGGCGTGGAACCGGCACGCCTTGCATTGTCGCACCAGCCTGGTGGCGTCTTCGAGGGCTGTCGGCCGTAGTAGCCTTGCCGAAAAGCTTTCCCGACCAGCGTGCGGGGGCATGGTGGCTCCCGCACTCGCTCTCATGGATCTCAACGAGTATGTCATTGCCTTCTTCCGTTGTCACACACTTCGGCAGAATGCCGCTCGCCCCGCGCTTGTACAACTTGCCGTCGACGATGGCATATCGCTTGGCTTGGCGGGCTAGGCGTTCCGCGTCCGTGTCGTCTTCCGGAAGGATGTCGTCGCGCAGGTATCCGATGAGGTCGCTCATCCAGCAGGTGTCCTGCGGCTCGGTGGCAAGCGCTTCTTTGCTATTCCGCGTGTGCTGCAGATCCTGCGGGTGCGCTTGTGCTTTGTTGTCGCTCGTCTAGAGCTCGGTCGGCGTCGGAGGCCGAAGGGGATGTCATGATCTCCATGAACGTCCGGGTGGGACCGGAGCTCGAGTGGAGGCCACCCGGGATAGTTCGTCGGCAATGTGGTTGTCGCCTCTAGGTACATGAAGCACCTCGAGGCCGTCGAATTTCTTCTCCATCCGTCCGACCGCTGTGAGATACGCGGCCATTTGCGGGTCGTTGCATTGGTACTCCTTGGAGACTTGGTTGACGACGAGCTGCGAGTCCCCCTTAGCTAAGAGGCGCCCGACGCCTAGGTCGGCGGCGATTCGCAACCCCGCCAAGAGTGCCTCGTACTCCGCCATGTTGTTGGTGCATCGGAAGTGCGGTTGGACTACGTAGCGTAGCTCGTCGCCGGTCGGTGATAGCAGGAGCACCCCTGCCCTCGCGCCATTTAGTGTGAGGGAGCCGTCGAAGAACATCGTCCAATGGTCGCCGGGCGCGTCATGCTACTCGCACCCGGGTGCTCAATTCGTCGCGCTCGACCTCGGGGGTGGGTGTCCACTCAGCCACGAACTCGGCTAGAGCCCGGCTCTTGATGATGTGCGTGCTGAGGAAGGTCAAGTCGAACTCTCCTAGCTCCACGGCCCACTTTGCCACGCGTCCGGTTGCTTCCCTGTTGTGAAGGATAGTCTCCGGCGGCGCCGTCGTCACCACCCGGATGGGATGGCCTTGGAAGTAGTGTCGCAGTTTCCGGGATGCGATAAGCATCGCATAGAGCATCTTCCGGTACCGTGGGTACCGGGTCTTTGCGTCCCGTAGGACTTCGCCGATGAAGTATACCGGCCGTTGGATGAGCCGCGTGCGGGGTTCCGGTTCCGGCGGAGCAGCACCCGTCTTGTCCTCGTTCGTCGTGGTGGCCGGGCTGGAGCCCCGGGTGGGGCGGGCGCGCCTCGCCCCTTCTCGCTGGATTGGCCACGGCTTCCGCTTCGGTTGTCCCGTCGACGGTGGTCGGAGCCGGAGCCCCGAGCGAAGTGGGAATGCCGTGGTCGCTTTTCCGTTCGTGGCCTCGGCTTCACCTAAATGCAGCGACGAGGTCGGAGCCGGAGCCCCGGGTGAAGCTCGAGAGCCACGACGTCCGTGGGAGTTGACGCGCCGTCGTCTGTCTTCCGAGTGGCCCGGCCGAAGAGGCCGGGGTGGTTGTGTCGCAAGCCGCGCCGTGGGCGGAGGCCGCAGCCCCGAGTGGTCCGGCATTTGCGAGCCGACCGGAGCCGAAGCCCCGAGTCGGTCGGGGCTGCCGCCTCCGCACCATCGAGGCGCCGACGCTTGCTGGTTCGCCGTGAATCGTGAGGCGCCCGCTCCGAGCGCTCGACCACCGGAGCCGCACTAACCACCTGCGGGTTAGCCGCTATGTACGGGAGCAATGGCTCACCCGGCTCCGGGGCGACTAAGACGGGCGCCGAGGACAGGTAGCGCTTGAGGTCCTGCAGGGCTTCATCGGCCTCCCGCGTCCACTCGAACTTGTCCGTCCTCTTCATCAACTTGAACAAGGGAAGAGCACGCTCACCCGGGCGCGAGATGAATCGGCCAAGGGCCACCATGCTCCCGGCCAAGCGCCGTACGTCCTTGAGTCGTCTTGGGGGCGGATTAGCTCGATGGCTCGGATCTTCTCCGGGTTCGCCTCGATCCCACGGTGTGAGACCAAGAAGCCAAGTAGCTTCCCTACGGGTACGCCGAAGACGCACTTCTCGGGGTTGAGCTTCACGCGGTTGAGGCGCAGGTTGGAGAAAGTCTCCTCTAAGTCGAACAGGAGGGACGGCGCCTTGCGGCTTTTAACGACTAGGTCGTCGACATACGCCTCCACATTCCTCCCGATCTGCGACTCTAGGGTGAGGCGCATGGCTCGTTGGAACGTGGGGCCTGCATTTTTCAGACCAAAAGGCATGCTCACGTAGCAAAAGCTCCATGCGGGAGTTATAAAAGCGATCTTCTCCTCGTCCTCCTTAGCCATACAGATTTGGTGGTACCCGGAGTACGCATCCAACATACAAAGCAGGTCGCAGCCTGCGGTGGAATCTACTACGAGAATCTATGCGGGGCAACGGGAACGGGTCCTTCGGGCACGCCTTGTTCGGATCCGTGTAGTCCACGCATATCCGCATCTTGCCGTTGTTCTTGGGCACGACCACGGGGTTGGCCAGCCATGTGGGATGCGTGACCTCCCCGGTGAACCCGGCTTCCAGGAGCCTCTTGACTTCAGCTCGATGAACTCTTCGCGCTCGGGAGCTTGGCGCCTCGCCCGTTGCTTCACGGGTCTCGCGGTAGGATCGACCTTGACTTGGTGCTCAATCACCTTCCTTGGTATGCCCGGCATGTCCGAAGGATGCCAGGCAAATACATCGCTGTTCGCTCGGAGGAAGGTGATGAGCGCGAGTTCCTATTTCGGGTCGAGGTCACCACCGATGGTGGTGGTCTTGTCCTCCGAGCCCCCGAGTGCAATCTTCTTGGTGGACACCTCCCCGGGTGCCGAGAGCTTCGGCCGCTTGGAGCCGGATGGTGCAGCAGGCTTCTCCGGGGTGCTACGCGTCCTCTTCCCACCGGTGCTTTCCTCGGTCGCCATCTCGGCTGCCAAGATATCCTCGAGGCAAGCCATCGCCTTGACAGCGTCCGCCCTCTCCACGATGACACCCTTGGGTACAAATTCTTAATAGATCAATAAGTTTTAACAATTTAATAAAAAAATTTTGTCTAGTACATACATAACATAAGGTCTTATATTAGTCTTATCCATTTGATAGTGTTAACAGAGCATTAGAGTTACAACAAAAATGATGAATTCACGTTTATTAACCATAAATGACACATAAATGTCGGGTCCGTGGGTATACGGGTTTGAGTTTATGGTTCCCATATACCCAATCCCATGTACACATCGGGTACAAGATTTTATTCATTTATATACCCATAGGTATAATATATGTCCCATACCCATATCCTAATAGGGTTTTTACCCATCGGATTTCGGGTATTGGCCGGGTACCCATTGCCATCCATAAAAGAGGGTAAGTTCCTAAAATTAATAATTTTGCAATATAGGTCAAATTACGATACATCAAATCACAATTTAGGCTCAATCAGTTAAAAGAAAAGTTTTCATCTTCGTACAAAAAAAAATCTAGATCTGTATTGATTTTTTCAGCGTTAATGCAAACGAATAATCATTTTATGGGAGTTTCATAACTACATCAAATTTGTTCCAACATCAATACAAAGATCTTTGTCGTACAAAATTCCACCTTGAAGTTAGATTACGAAAATTAAAGTGATGGATATCATAAACATATGTTCCAATTTCAAAAGATTATCGTATATATACTTGATATGACATAAACTACTGCAAAGGTCGGAGTAAGCAATCCTATTTGAGGCCATATATAAATGTAATATTAAACATAAATGTAAGGTATATGTAAAACACGTGGAGTGAATTAATTCAAGTAAAAAACTAAACAATACAGACAAAGTCGTATAAAATCGGAAAGTGAATAATCAATTGTGAGCCATTTTGCGTATAAGCTTTCATGCGTGTCATTAGTGATGGCTAAATGGGCCGGGCCAAATGGGCGGGCACAAAGCACGCAAAATTTGGCCCGGTCCGAGCACGGCACGGCTCGATGAATTTCAGTCCCAGGCCGGCACGGCACGGACGACCGGGCCGTGCTTGGGCCGAGGGTCGGCATGACGGGTGACACGGCCCGGCCCGAATATGTTTTATTAAATAAATTTTTTGTTTTCATATATACAACTAAGTAATCTAGTGTAGTGGTAAGTGAATCCTTTCTTATGCATGAGGTCTCAAGTTCAATTCTTGTTACTGGCATCTATTTTTTCAACATTTAACACTAAATTTCTTCAAAAAATAACGGGCTGCCGGGACAAACGGGCGGCCGCGGGCCGAGCAGTCAGCCCGTGGGCTGGCACGGCACGGCCCTCGGTCATTTCGGGTCATGCTGGCCCGTAATTTAAATGGGCCGGGCTTCGGGCCGTGCCGTGCCGGGCGGCCCGTTTGGCCATCACTACATGTATAGCTGGCCAACGGGCCGGGCCGGGCTGGCACGGCACGGGCCCGTGACGGGCCGGGCCGTTTTTAGGTCTACATGTCATATATACGCTCTCTTGGAGAATGATGGAAGTCAAGTGACCGGGCCGCGTTTTTAGGTTCTGTAAAGGTGCGGTGCTTGGCCCATCACAGAAATACCTGTGTTGAAAGGTTTAAAGGAAATGGTTTTAGCATATAGGCCTATCTTGAAAAAAAAATGGAAACTGATACAAGAGAATTAGAACTATAATGGGCCAGCGATAACTGAGGAGTGAGGACTGGATGAAATTTTGTGCGGACCCAAACTGATGACTGCATGTGGGCCCATCACGAAAAAATGGCCACGGCCTGATAGTACCAAGGCGTTTATAAATTTCTGATAAAAAATAAGTGAATTTCCGCTGCATGGCATCGGACTACTCATGTTTCTTTTTCTAATAATGGAAACTGAGTTTTCGGCCTCTGTATAGCACATAACCTCGGTTTTGTTTTGTTTTCATTATTATAAAAAAAGGTTAGTTCGTAGACTGGCCATAACACAAGGGAAACAAGACTAAAATCATGGAGGTTGAAGTTTATTATTAAATCTCCGGCCAAAGGAAGCATAAATCTCTAGTGCAGTTGTCTCTAACCTCTGCAGGCTGCAGCATCGCCCAATACCATAACCAGTACATACCAGCCGCTCCCACTAGAATAATATAGCGTTTTCTCGGGTAATATGAGAAAGTCAATCGCTCGCTATATGGGTTATAGATGTAGGTGGGATGAGACCCATAGATGTTTGTACAACCGTCCAAATGTTCCTCTCGTGGTGACAATCAAAAAGTAAGTGTTGAATAGTTTCATTCGCATTGCAGAAACAACATTTGTGACTTCCCGATTAGTTACGCTTGGCTAAGTTATCCTTTGTCAATATAAATCCTCTAGGGAGGTACAAAGGAAAATCTTAATATTTAGCGGTAGCTTCAGCTTCCAAATTAGTTTGTGACGGAAAGGCGTATTATGGTTCATTAAGAAAGAGTACATAGACCTGGCAGAGAATCATCCATGATTATGTAATTTTCATGGTACGTCTCTTTTATTTGTCAATCGAATAGCTGAAATTTTTGCTACAAAGTCATTGTACTCCGTGAGCTTGACCCCAATCAAAGTATGCCTAAAGGATAAGTTATAGGGCCCTACTGTCATAACCTGCGTCACTGAGTCGTGGGGGATGTATGTGATATTAAATAAATTAGGATAAAGTCCACGGAAAGAGGTCGTCCCACACCATGCATCCTCCGAGAAACGAACATGGGATCCATCCTTCACATAATGAGATACATGATAGGAACTCATCTTTAATATGTAAGGGACCTCTCCAAAAGTGTGAATCCCCTTGTCAGATTCTCAGTTGTGACAAAATTTTAGAGCCTAGGTATTCATTCCGGTTCAACGATTGCCACATACTATCCTCATTAAGAAGTTTAAATAACCACTTACTTAACAAGCACTTATTTTAGATCTCTAAATTGATGATTCCTAGTCCTCCTTGATCTTTTGGGTGACATAAGAGATCCCATCTAGCCAGGTGGTATTTTTTACTCTCTTTACCACCTTGCCAGAAGAAGCGGGATTTATAGAAGTCAAGTTTAGTGAGGACTCCCTTAGGAATCTCGAAAAAGACATGATAAATATAGGGAGGCTACTTAAAACTGAGTTAAGTAGGGTGAGCCTCCCTCCATATGACAGATGTTTCGCTTTCTAGCAATTCAATATCTTCTCAAATCTTTGTTCTATAGCTCTCCGATCACTATTACGGAGTTGTCTGTGGTGCATAGGGATACCCAAGTATTTAAAAGGGGATACCCAACTCCGTAGTCTCGCCATAACAAAAGGTTTCACTCTTATGCAAACTAATCTTAAGACCCAACAAATTGTTCAAAGGCCGTCCATAATAATTTTAAGTTTTGAGCCTTTTCAGTTCCTAATCCATAGTATAAAATGGTAACCAGTAACATTGCACTTTTGTAAAAGCTGGAAGATCACAACTTCCAATTTATCGTCTGCAGGGGAGTTCCATAGGAATGTTCAACTTCGCTTTTCTCAATCTAGATGGAGTTTAAATTTCTTCGGCATATCGAAAACGACACGAGTGTAATGGCTCCCTACCATAGCCACGCCATAGTTGTAAAATAACTGGCGTTGACAATTTATCATCAAACGTGTCAACTTTCAATTGTTTCTATATCAGACAAGAGCAGTATGTGTCAATGTAACCAACTTTCGCGTACGGCTCCATCTCAGAGAGCGGTGATGATCTTTGACTGTATTGATTATTTTCAAAATTTTGTGTTGGTCCCAATTGTTAAATCTGACGACACTAATGAATTCACGATCTTCTTATCCAGTAGCTTATATAAATAACTAAACTTTCAAATCACAAATTTCACACCCATGCTGCTCGTTTATTGCACTGTCTATTCCTCGTGAATTGTGGTTCACGTTGTGCATTTAGTGTCAACTATTGACCTGGAAGTAGTACTGTATTCGTTGCTGCCAGCTTGCCACCTCATTCTTTATTATCGCAGAGTAGGTTACGTCACTAGATGACCATGATTATCAAATATTGTACACTAGTACACACAAAGGCCACCGCAGCAGTAGCAGGATGCTCCGTCATCTTTGACGTTGTCCCATGCATGGCATGGAAGCCCTCGTGGATAAGTTATCTTCATGAACAACAACCCGCACGCCAAACATAGAAGCCGTGGACACCTCATTTGTCATGGACGCCGGATCCAGTTCAAGCTGCAGTATGCAGCCACGAGCCGGCCACCGCTATGGGTCACGGCTGTTGGTGCTCACGAGGTCACCCTCAACCATTGGATCCGAACAAGAGGAGGTCATGGTCGTTCCCTTGCTCACCGAAGTATCGCCCAGCTTATTATGAGATTCCAGGTCTGCACGGTCAGGAGTTGTTCGTCATGCCGGCTCTACCAACGCGACATCTCTATGCCGCAACCGTGCTTTGGTGCATTCTTCTGTAAACTTGATAACTCCAGTGATATGACTAGTCGCATGGTATTGAAGACGACTTTCAAATATTTCACATATATTGGTACCTACATAGCATCAAGTAGAGGGATATTGACATACAAGTTCTCTATTACCTCGACAAAAGATTACACATTTTTCATCCACTGTAGGCTTTGTTTGACATGCAAGGAATAAGGTAACCGGTTAATGTGGTTTGTGTAGTTAGAATAACCTAGTTACAAATGCAACATGAATTAGTTCTTGGTGTGACCCAATACACCAACCCCCTGTTTGTCACACAGTCCTTATTAGGTGGGCAGTGCGCAGAGGAGCGGCCGGTAGAGGATGATATAGTAGGAGGACGGCCGGGGTGTAGCAGTGAAGAGCTCAAGGTTGTGAGCAACTCGTAATAGACCACAACCACAACCAGGTCTCGGATTTGGTCGAAAGCTTCCTTTCTCTATCCATCTCAAATCATGGGCGTTGAATATCAAATGTCCACGGCCGAGTTGATCAGTGGCGTCAGAGTTGATCGACACAATTGGGCCCTGATCGGTGCAGAGATCAAGGTTGTGCAGCAATGAGAGGAGATCAGATAGGCTGTAGCGACCAAAATAACCAAGAGGTGATGGTGGTGAGGGTTCAATTGGTGCCTTATAAGTAATTGATTCCTTTTCCTATGTTCCCACAATCAACACTATGTAAAAGGTCCTGTGCAATCGAGTAGGCTAAGCAAATCAAGAAGCAAGCAGCCAGAATCAAACAAATGTCTAATTTCAGAAAGAAGGTCTTCCCAATATCATATAACTATACCGACTTCAACAGCTATTTTTTATGTTCAGTCTCACATGTCAGCCTAATAAAATGAGATATGGCCACTATAAGGCTTACATATTGGGTCAGACTAAAAGGTTTTAGTTCATTATACCAAAATACTTGTAGGTTTCTGAAATTGATATGAAAAATTATATCCTTTTGCTGCATGAACACAAATAGTACTTTTGTAAGATTAGGGAAATATTTGAAATGATCTAAATAATCAAGATAAACAACTATATTGAATTCGGTGCACGCTGAAGAAAATTCCTTTAAATAATTTTAAAAAATAAATACTATCTCCCATCATTTTCTATAATTATGATAATTAAGTGTTCTCCTCTCGAGGTGGATTGGATTTTCAATAAAAAAATTAATAATCTGTTTGATACAAGTTGTAGAACAAAAGTAGAAAGAAAACTAATTAATTTCTATAACTAGACTACTCTTGTAGTGAGATGTCAACACTAACCGCGCAAATGTGTTGCCTAGTTTCTCAAGAACAATAAAATGAATGTACTGATTAAAACACTAAGAACAGTTGGCAATATGAAATAAAATTAAAATATAGAAATGGCTGGATCTGTACTATCGGAGGTATTGTCAGGATAAACAAAAGCTTGTGTAAACCGCAACCTTTGAGAGACTACATAACAAACAATGGTATGATAAAAGGAATATAGAACCCCCTAAACAAGTGTAATGACAGACGCGTTTTGCACTTGGAGCAAAATCACATGACAAGATTTTTATTATTTTTTTTGAAAAGGGATTATGTATTAATATTCTAGCCTCTGTATCGATTGATACATATAGCTGTTCCAAGGTCTGAGCCACCAAGTCTCACACAAAACTAAGTTTCTCAATACAAGGAAATGCCAAACAAGGCAGAACCGAAGTAACCACACTACCGAATTAACTAGCTAAGTCTATTATTAGAGAACCAGCCATTAGAAGAAAAAAATCCATCACCGACACCTCAAGTGCACGACACACCGAGCTGATACGTGGATCGATCTTCCTCTTTTTGCAACAGCCCCCAAAACCGGACCCAATGAATCCCTCGGAACAACACCTGCATTGGAGAGAAGATTCTTGAATTGTTAAAGACCATATCATTTATGCAGATCCAAATCGCCCAAGAAAAAGCTACCGCCTCTGCTAGAGCCTGATACCTTATTCCCTTGTCTACCCCGTTAAGCCATGTTCTATATTTAACGGGCAGGGTAAATTAAAAGTGACTTGTATGGCTCTCCAAATAATTTTGGCATTGTAGCAATCAAAGAAAAGATGTTGAATAGTCTCATCACAATTACAGAAACTACATTTCAAGCTACCTTTCCATTGCCTTTTAGCCAAATTATCTTTTGTCAAGGTGACGCCTTTAATGATGTACCACATGAAAATTTTAATTTTTAGAGGCAACTTAATCTTCCAAATGATATGATTCTTACGTTGTACATTGTTATCTGCCAAAGCTCTATACATAGAGCGGACAGTGAATAACCCATTTTGCTAGTGATTATATATGAATGTGGAAGTAAATACTAGTAAATAAAGTAATATGTCATCAGGGGGTCCATTGATTTTTCCTATGGTCTCAGGGTGGTTTTATCCCATGAGCATGCTCCACTCCTCAAGTGAAGTTATATAATATCTCCACCGCTCTCTTGACCATGCTCCTCTTGATGACGTGGTTGACTCTCTGAAAATAAGGCAGGGACGACGTTCCTTTGGACGGAAGGCTCATAAATATATACACTATAACAATAACGCACTGTAATCACGCAGCCCAAAACCCTATAGCCACGGCAAGCAAAGTCGACTGTGGCTATAGTTTGGTGTGGGCTACTGTGCCCTTGGACCGTGGCTATAGAGGCCACTACAGCCACGGTTGGGTTAGCGAACCGTGGCTATAGTAGTCTACTATAGCCACGGTTGACATAGTGAACCGTGGCTATAGTGGCATACTATAGCCACGGGTGACCTGTTTTCCGACGCTACGAGATGGTTTTCTGTAGTCTCGGAAACATAGCCACGGTTGGGGCTGACCGTGGCTGTAGAGCCCCCCCCCCAACCGTGGCTACAGTGAGTTTTTGCTATAGTGAAAAAACTTAAAGAAATTTTCATAATCTCTCTCAGAAGTTCTTGGCTGATGCTTAACCGGTACAAGCCACAACACTGATGGACAAGAACGGAAAAGCTCCATATCATTCTGAGATCAATTCTTAAAAGTTAAGGTGGGCACATACCCCTATGTTCATCCAAGTATTTCTCTAAGTCCATGGCTGCTGGTTCCAGATAGAGGAGCTTGTTGAAGGCTTGAAGCACTACTCGGCAGAAGCAGCAACAGATGTGATGCTAACATCTCCGTTGCAAAAGTTATCACATGCTTCCTGGCAAGACTCCATGTCGATTTTCATCTGTTTGCCGCCGTAACCTAATGGCCAGATTTAAATTTTGTGTCAATAACAACCATATTATATTAGATGGCCTGTAAAAAAATAAGATTCCTACAGATTTAGTATTCTAGAAGTTACCCTTGCTAATATTGTCACACACCGATGACCTGCACCCAAACCTGCAGTACTCAACTCTATCTGGTTCATCTGCAACACAAAAACCTAGTTTGTTAATAAGCTTCGGATTATATGTGGCCCACAAGAAAAGGAGTGGATAAGTTCACCGTAATAAGTACCACAATTTGGGAGAAAGTTAAATCTTGGATAGTCTGCTGGGCACTTAGTTCCATCCGTGAACTTACAACCACAAGTACTTGCGCATGTTTTTCTCTGGAACTTGAGACGGCAAACATTGTAGCAGTTTCTTTTCGTGACGTTCGGGCAGCAACTCTTGCCCTCTACCTGAACTTGTTGCAGGACGAGCCCCAGTATAAGTAAACAGATGATTGCGCTCTTGACACCCTTACTAGCCATAGCTGGTCCTCTCAGGTCACAGGGAAAAGTATAATGGCTAAGGTTCATCGACTGATGGATCGATGAGGCTAGTCGCCATGGCTTTATTTATAGCAGAAGCCAGGCAGCATGTGAGCTGCTCAAGCAATTACTACCGTACCATACGTTTCTGCCACGTGCCCATCATACTTTTCCACGTAAACGCACTGCATTTGACACCGCAGCTACTTGTGCACTGTCCGATCGACCCAATTGTTTTTGCGTCTCGGTCATGTCCTGTCTACCAAATTTTTTTCTCGTTATTATGAAAAACTTTATGATTCTTCTCATTATTTTAAAAAACATAACACCTAAGCAAAAACTTGTGTACATGTTTAAGTACTCACTTCTATTACTGCCACATAGGGTGTGATTGGTTCCCGTAGAAACCAAACCTGTCCTTGTTGGATACCAGATTGACTCAGATGCCATATACTCTCGTGTCCCTATTGGATACGAGATTGACTCGGATGCGACAAAGATTAATACAATATGTTTCTATTTCTCTTTTTCGTATATCCCTTTGTGAACTGCATACTACTCCCTCCGTCCCAATATGTTTGGCATTTTAGCTCCGGGCACCGAGATTAAGATAGAAGGAATAAAGTAGGTACGCAGAAAACGAGAAGGAAAGAGATAGAGATAGAGATGCATTGGGAAGAGATAAAGGTGTCTCGGGAAGTGAGAATGCCAAACATTTTGGGAAAAATGGATGAACCTAGAATGCCAAATATTCTGGGACGGAGGGAGTAGTTGGTTGTGTGCTTTGTATGTGTTGTGGTTGTATATTGATCCGTGTAGTATCAGCCCTAGTCCTTATCGTATATGTCTTTAAATACATATGATAAAACCCTATGAATCCGATTATCTCATAGCTACTTTCTATTTTCCCAATGAGTATCTCAATCGCAAATTCTCTCGTATCCGATATAAAATGTACACATCCGGGAAATATGATTGTATACCAAGTATTGTGATGATGTATTCTAATGTTTTATCAGATCGAAGCTTCGTTGAACATATATATGCTGCCGGGTCCGAAGACTTCTTTGAAGTAGATGAAGTTGTGGAAGGCGCTGGCGTGGTCGAGGATGCTAAGGCTCTTGTAAGATGGTGATGATGGATGGTATAAGA
This sequence comes from Chloris gayana, assembly GCA_031894775.1. Taxonomy (NCBI): domain Eukaryota; kingdom Viridiplantae; phylum Streptophyta; class Magnoliopsida; order Poales; family Poaceae; genus Chloris; species Chloris gayana. The sequence continues at coordinate 222,914 of JAUNZO010001317.1, forward strand.
CAACATCCGATGCAACTGAATTTCAGTTTCCTACCATCCCCGATGATGGCCTAGGTAAATGGAAGATGACCCGTAGGCGTAACAAAGTTGTTGATGAAGCGGCTACCGCCAAGCTATTGGTTGAGTCCGGCACCAAGCGCAGGGTTCGCGCTCCACGAAGCACTTCACCCCGCTTCGCATAGGGTACAACAATGGCTTCTTCCGAGGTTACCTTGGTGCTTCGGAGGCTTCAATGTGCCAAAGATGCCCCTTATAACTCGTGAGTATTCCTTCTTCAAAGATTCAACATGGTTGTACTATTTTTTCTATGTGTTGTCACAACATAATGTTTCACTCACATGCAGGATTGGCTTATTCAAATACAAATGCAGATGTCGTATATAGAAACCGTATTGAGCCATCATTTGCCAATTGCAAAGAAACCGATTCAAATCTTCTTGAGTGTTTCCACTGTTGCACGTTGTACTATGATAAGCTCTGAGCTGCGCATGCGAGACTTCTCGTTCACCTTCGGATATTGGTATGTAAACCCAACTCATCCCTTTGGGTACGTGCTCCGCATCGTTTGTGTATATCATCCGGCATTGATACGTATATGATTTTAAATGAAGGAAAATAAAACTTCCCGACCGGATACTACTTTCGTTGTCCCCGGCATGTTAGACATGTACCGATATGATATCGTATTCACCCTAACTAGTATATAATTCACTTTTCCAAGTTGCATACAATTGTAGAAAATGTTTATCACGAGTATATATAGTTGTATCGATCAAAGTACTTTTGTGTATTGCGATACCATTAATAGGAAACCCTTACTTACTCTATGTTATTGCCTGTAATGCCGTAACGCAATGTTACATTAGTACACGGGAAAGAATTTTGATCCCGTTGCTGCCTTCTCTTCCGAGATGTTGCATTGCATGTTTGACATATTCATGCCCGAAGAAATCGTCTAGAAGACCATTCGTGTTATATTGGTTCCCGTGGTTGACCGAGGTCATTTATTATATGAAATTAACCTTGATCTGAACCAAGTGCACGTCATGGACACCTTGCCCTACTCGAAGATAGTCACATCAAGTGGTCAGCTCAACATGGAGAGTCCGGAGCCATGCTTGTGTCAATTCAACAAAGGTGCCCTACGGAGGTTCGACAACAGGTGGCTTTCTCCATTCCCTTGTCCTCTCGATGGCTAGTGTAACGTCCCGCCACTCGGGTCGGGCCCGGTTACACTCGACAGCTTAATAGATGCTCATGACTTCCCTCACGAGATCAAAACAAGTCTTTCATGTGCACTTTTGTCCTTACCGGTGCACATCCGAGAAAGACTTCCCAGTCGGTCTAACCCATCCCTAAATTGCTCCGGACCAACCATGCTTAATCTCGTAGTCTTTAGAGATGACCTTCAAGAAAAGAAGTTGCAACTTGTTGTCTATCAATCCTATTAAGCCCCGAGTCGGGATGTTACAGACCAGTGCCCAATGATTGCACATTCATGACTATGAAATTTGTGGAGCACTACACATGCGAGGAAGGCTGCTTGGACAATATTGTCAACCCGACAAGATCACCCGAGCTGTGGGCTAACTACCTTTACTACCTGTTGTTCCACCCTGGAAACAAAGCTCTTCTTCCATCGGAGATTTAGAAGTTTCATATCCCTAGTGTTCCCCATTAATTTGGGTCTGCACACTACGTTACATTCTGTCGTGGTGCATGTGATTAGACCTCCTAGAGTATGTTTTATAGATAATGTAGTTGAGATGATGCTTTTTGGCAGGATGTATGTTCCATCTCTTTAGTTGATACGATAGTTTTTGTCACGGTGCCCGTGATTACACCTCCCGATATATATATTTGTAACAATTGTGCTACAAAGCTACCTCGTAGCGGATATGATTCATTTGGCTCCATGCTTTCACATGGATACTACTTAAAAGTAATTTTATCTCTAGGATGCTGACATATTTTGTAGTGTATATGTTACTGATTGTATAAGATGTTGTATGCGATGTAACTATGGATTATATACAGGGACTACCGTTGCATGCCATAGATTTTCTGTCTTATAGATTTCCTTACCGATCGTATTCGGTTGTATATGAGATTTTTTCTATGGGACGTTGTTTCTTGAAAGTTGTTTTCTTCATCGGGATTGTCTATCTCGGTTGTATATTCGATACTCTCTCCGGAACGTTCTTTGTATACCACTACGCTCTAGCTCATATAGTGGTCCCTAGTTTATTGTTAATAGTGGAAGGAACGTAGTTTTTGGCTTGCTGCCCAATTGGCACTCAAAGCCATTTACATAGCAAGCACCCATCGTGAAGGATAGGACTGTCCACCCAGGAGTCAAGATTCTCTTTTCTCTTTCCATTTGAGGTGCCACTAGTCAAGATTCTATTTTCTCTTTCTGTTTCGGGCGCCATTATTGGTTGAGGACAGAGCTTGTCCACCCATGTGATTGTTGGTCCCTTGCTACATCTCTTCCGTCAAATCCCACCCACCTAGTCGTCTCCCCAACTCTCTCTTGCCGCATGTTGTCTTGTCTTGACCCACCTCGTGCTCTTCCCAATGGCACCATCTCCTTTGCCATACTCCTCGCCTGCATGGATCCCCTCGAACTATTCACGGTTCCATGTAGTGCACCGTCATCGTCTCCTTGAATCTGGTAGCCGTCGCTGCTCCCCCCCTGCCATGGATGCAATCCAATCAGGATGTGTACCCCCTTGGGTGGCACCCCGCATGTGGCAGCCTCCTATTTTCGCACTCCTCGGTCCACTCCGGTTGCCAAAGATATGGAGACACCCGAACCAGGTCGTCGATGGATGCACGTAAATTATGGTCAAAACTTCATGTTTGCAAGGAGATGTTTTCCTCTTTCATGTTCTTCCTCTTAACATGTTTTATAACCTGATTGCTATGAAGCACGAGGACATAGACCCAGCCATTGTCCCCACGGTCGGCATGACAGTTTGTTCGAAGAGGAGGCCAAGATGTTCTACAAGAGGTATGCATGCATTGCTAGTTCCCAATGAAGATGAGCCGGACAAAGAAGACAGTTCGAGAGATCTGTTGGACGAGGGAAGGAAAATGTGTATTTTATAAGAAGAACGGCAGACCAACAAGACGTATAAGAAAACACATTATAAGGCATACATGAAGCTTATCGGGTTCGCAATGCATGTGATGAGATTACGCAGCTCCAGATTATGAGGATTGTTCTTGAGCATACGCACGCCCTCAACGAAGTGATGAAGCTCTACACAACATGCCATCTCACAAGAACCGTGATGCATCCATCATGAAGCTTGTGGATACTATGCAGGTGGCAAGGGTGCATCCTAATGTAGTTAGGAACGTTCTATCCGAGATACACGAGTGGTGAACACCTAGTCCCCATGACATCTCGAGACCTTGACAATAGGTAAGGATGTTATATATCCACATATACAGTTTGCATTACCTGTACATATAATTGAGCCATAGCTTGTATACGACAACTCTGTTGGTATTGGAGTATAAGTTCTGTGGTGTTTGATATGTGATTGTATTCTTGATACTATCATCTCTAGTGTGATAGATGCTAGGACTTTAGTCATATTCCGTACACTATACCATCTTGTGTACTTACATACTACTGCCAATGCATGAGAGCTGCAAACCGTCGAACCGACCATCAAGATGATATTCCAAAGCTCATTGAGTTTTCTAAATGATTGTCGTGCTCGGTGGTTCTCGGTTTTTGGGAACCACATGTGGACAACAACAGAGTTATTAAGAATGTATTTTGGAGCTCAACCTACATGGAAGGGGTTTACGATGACTTCGGAGATGTAGTCACCTTCGATACAACCCACAAGACTAACATATACAACATGCCATCGTCCATGTTTGTTGGATCCATCCACCATTACCGAACACCATATTCGAGGTTGCTCTCCCTCGTGATAAGACTATTGTGAGTTGTTTTTTCGGCTTTTCAAGACCTTCAAGAAATGCATGGGCAGACACTCACCTCATTGTATTCTCATAGATAATTAAAAGTCATTTCATATACTTCCATTCACTGTGACATATGATTAGAGAGCTAGAGCTATGTCTCGTATACCACATGTAAATCACCTTATACTATGACTTATTCTATCTATACAATTTCGAGAGGACTATTCGATTGATGCTTGCTCTTAGCCAAGTGTATCCCATTCGAACATAGACTTTGTTTGTGGCATGTCCTTCGGAAGCACAAACATGCACTCGGTGCTCTATATGGAAAGCTTGATGGTCTCAAGGATGAGTTCAGGGCCGCTGTGTACCATCCTCTAACTATGGAGGCATTTAAAGATGTTGGTCGGACATGCATATTCGATTCAGACTCGCTTAATGATCCAACAATGTAGAATTTGTATTCCACTCTCCGAAAATGGATTCCTTCCTATTTCAAACATGTATGGCCAAATGTCCTCCACACGAGTGCAGTGGGAATACTAATTGGATGGTCAAGAACGACTTTGCGGGTCACATGACTTCCATTCCTTCGTTTGCAAAGCACATGCAACATTTCATTGAGAGAAGGAAGCAAGCGTCATGATAGGAGATTGAAAACTCAACAAGTATGTTATCTTGGCTTACTCCTTCATATTTACTATAAATTGAATAGATATATAACAATTAAACTATATATATACATTTAACACTATTCAAACATACAATGTATAGGGAAGAAATATTACCAACGGATCTTGGTAATTCGAGGAACAGCTTGCTATACAAGGAGTGTGTTTAGAACTGTGCGTTGTAGAATGAGTAAAGTGGGTCATTACCGTGTTAAATGCGGCAACTCAATTGGTGATGGACATTTCCTGGTGTCGCTCACATTAAAATCTCCACGGTTGAGCAGGTCGCAACATAGGTTCAAGATTACAGCAGGGCCGCATGCAGGAATCTATATGTGAGAATGCAAGAGTTGGGAGCACACAGCTCATTTATCTATGGTTATTGTATTGTATATCCTGTACATTGCTGTGTATATGATATTATACTAACAAGAATACCATTGTATTGCAGGACTGTTCTGCGTTTATCCGATACGTGTGTTCATGCAGCCCAAAATCGAGAGGATAGCACCTAACTATATCCTCCGAAGGTATACCAAGAATCCACATGAGCTTGTGCCATTTGATAGGACTGATCTTTTGTTGACTGGTGCAGATGGTAGAACATTAAGTTGGAGAACAACTAATCTTCTCCATGCAGCGATGGGAGTCGTATGTGCAGTTGCCCTATCCCGTATTCGATAGGAGCGTTCAATGTATGTTCTTCCACATCTTCGTAATTAGATGGAGAGTCTAGAGCCTAATGTTGGCCCTACTGCAGCTCTGACGACCAGGTCATGCGGATGGCTCTACCGCTGACCAAACAACGACAAATTATGACAAATTGTCCACTACGTCAACTATTCATACAACAAGCATGCAAAAAGAACGCTCCATATCCCTTTCCGATATAGTTGATCTTCTTAATACTGCAAGTTCAATCATCCAAGCCGCACCTACTATCATAGGAACTGCTACATCGAGTTGAGCACAAATCAGCATGCAGCCCCCACCTCGTTCAATAAGGAAGGGTGGTTCCGTTCCTCTTGGTGTTGAACTGCATATTGGCGCTCCAAGTGCCAAGCTGTGTATGCGTAAGTGTTTCGGTTGCGATTTGAAGGCCAGTCACACCTTGTGCTACTTGTATGGTATGGGAAGAGATCAAAGAATGGATAGAGCGCTCAAAGAACCCATGTACTATTCAGGTATCCAAGTTAGCACAGTTGTATATATTTTGTTCTATTGAATTATATGATCTTATAGTATGTGAATACATGAACAGGTTAGGAGGAACAGACGTCGGCCTCCGGGTAGTGATGCCAAGATATGTGAGGCAACAAACAGTTCCCTCCGGTAGTCAATGTGCTTCAGATCGGTGAGCGGCAAGAAGCCTGTACGACTAGTTTGGGTGAAGAGGTTTCATTCCTCTCGGAGAGCGATTAGTGTATACCCACGATATACAACTCCTATATGTACCTAATCTACTTAAAATGGCATTGTATTCGGCTATATCGAAGTCTATAATACCTAATATCACTGATCTACATCTGCAATGTGTAACGTATACAACATTAGTTAACCGTTACAAATCAATGTGATGTATGGGATGATTGTATATTCTGTGATTTGTGAACAACATGGGTTAGAATTGATTCACGGACAAGTATAATTGTATAGTCATCTAATGAACATTGTATTCCTTACATATATCCATAACTATAGTAGATCTCACATATATTGTATTTGAACACTTACATATATTTATAACACTAGTATTATAGTGACCAACATATAGTAATGGTCTATATTTTACTCAAAAAATACTTATGTAATAGAGTAACTCCTTCTTGTCGACCAAGTCACCTTCCTTTGCATTGCCTTCTGCGCTGGACTCCTTCCGGACCTCACCGGTGTTATTCTTGTACTCACCCTCCTCCTTTTGGTCCTCGGCGGAGTCGACGTTTGCTTCACTCTCCGGGTTTGCTTTTGAGCTGGGGGTGGGGGGGGGTGGGTATCTTCCCCTTCATCGTTTGCATGGTCACCCTCATCATAACTTGGAAGTGGCATTTCATCTCCTTCCAAGTTGATCATCGGCCCATCGCCATCGGCTTAGCATCGAAATCGGACCCGGTTCAGGGTCCGAGTCCGATGCGGCATCTTGATTGCGTACCATTTGTCATAGAGATCATCGGTGTCCTAGTCCTCCAAGGTGTCATCTTCTTAGCAGATTGTAACAACCCTAATATAAAGTACATCTCATGTCATTCATGATCATGTCATCATGTTGCATTTGTGAAACAATTAATTTTTGTGTTAAGAATGCACATAAAATATCAATTTAACCTAAGTTAAAGTAAGCTCTTAAAAAGAATTCAAATAAAAGTAAATTATGGTGTTTAACATTTCCTACTGATTAAACATAAAAATAAAAGATTTATGGAGTTGTTCTGAAATTATTTTCTTTTGTACAAATGTCTACAAGAAATAATTAAAGCTTTTCTTTTTAATTTAAACATGAATTTTTAATCTGAATAATATTCAGAATTTGAACTTGGACTTAAAAGAAAAACTGTTTGAAATATTTTCATTAGTAACCCTGAATTTTTATAAATTTTTCTAAGAACGGGAAAGTAGTTTTTCAATTAAGCGAAAACCGGAGGACCTTTTTGCAAAATGGCCGGGCCGGGGCCCGGCGCCGACCTCTCCCTCTCTCTCCGCGCTCGCCTCTCGGCGCCGCCCACGGCCGTTGCCGTCCCGGCCGTGCAGCCACGCGCCCCTCCACGCAGCAGCTCGCTCGCCACGCAGCTGCATGCTTCACCCTCTCCCGGCAGGGATAAAACCCAACCCCTTCCCTATCCCTTCTCTCCCTCTATCTCACCGCTTCCCCACCCCACCGCCATTGCCGCGTCTCTCGGTTGCACACCGGCAGGCCGCTTCCGACCCCCTCCCGATCAACCCACCCCACCAAAGGATCCGCAAGAGCACACGTTCACTTCCCATACCTCTCAATCAAGCTCGAAGCAACCACCGCGCCGGCTCGAGGCCGTTCTTCCCGAACCGGCCAAGTTGTCCGCCACCGCCACCTCCTTCAAATTGAACCACGACGGTTCGTCGGGAATTCACCGTTTCCCCGGAGCTCCACCGCCGTCGTCCGCACCCTCCACGGTCCCGACGTGATCGAGGTTCCGTCCGAGGTCGAGACAGGAGACGGGAACATCGAAGTCGACCCGAACACCGAGGAATCTAACACCGACGTGAATCAAGGCAAGCCCCGGTGCATCCTACCTATGTTTTAAATGTTTTATTTTATCACACTAGTTAAGTTATGTTTGTGCATTAGGTGTAGGAAATGATTGACACCCTAGATGCATGAGATAGGTATCCGTTTGTTTATACTATACTTGGTACAGGTAGCTCAATAAAAGCTAGACTTAATTCATAGTCGCAACGGTAGATGTTTTAGATGATCTTAAAGCATGGATGCTTTAAGTATTTTGATGTGTTGTCGTTAATTTAAAGGAGAGTGTTAATGAAGTTGAGACCAGACGGGCCATGTAGGAGAAAGGGCAAGACGGAGTGAGGTCTTGCAAGGTGGTAGCCCCGTCCGTGTCGGTCAAGGACCGTACCGTTGTCGGCTTAGTTGAACAAGTCCGAACGTACCGTACTACGTGCTGGTGTCATGGGCCCAGCAAGCTGATGTACCCTACCGCCCCGGAGATGTAGCGTAGCCAACTCTCTTTTGCTGGTTGTTAGTGAGAGGGAAGTCACACGGGAGGGAAATGGGTCGGCTACGGAGGAAGTCGTGGAGTCGCCATATTCCCGAGGGAGTTTGGAAATGGCTAGTCTTCTCGCCGGTGCTCGCGGGAAAAGTTGTCGTATACGACTAGTGTGGTGCGTATACGTCGTGTAGTCGGGTTTTGCCAGCTGGTATAAAATCGATTCGAATCGTTGTCCCTCGCAGTAATGAGTACCGCTTGTTTAGCTCGTCACATCGTAGTTAATCAACCGAAAGATGAGGATGAGAGGTGAATGAATTGTTGGTCGAAAATGATCTTTTCTTGCAAACTTGATTGCACTAGTTATAGACTGCAAACCCTTGTTCCGTAATGAACTTAACTTGAGCTAAAACTTGAAAGTAAGGATCAACCATTAGAGCTGTTTTCGCAAGTGAGTCAACTCCACAGCCGGAAAGCCTTTGCATACTAGGCGTCGGCCATAGCGTGCCTCGTTGATGGGTCAGTCTTGCTGAGTATTAGAATACTCGGGGTTTGTTCGTTATATTTTCAGGACATGAGCCGTACTTCCACGACTTATACGGTAGCTTTCCGGAAGAGGAGCAATGTCCCGAGGGAGGTTCCCTCCAATGGGAACGTATCCCGACGCCGTGAAGGAGAAGGACCGTGGTGTACGCCGGGCTCGGTACATCACGATAAACTTTTTAGTAGTATTTTGTTGTACAAAGACTAAGTTCCGCGGTAAGACTCGTAGGGTTTTAAACTTCAATAATGTTTATGCTTCCGCTGTACGATGTTTGTATTTCGAAACGAGGTTGTATTATACCATGATGTATATATTCGGCTTGTATGAAATGATGAACTGTTGTAACTCGCTTCGTCGAGTGTTCTCTGTACCGATTCCTGGGTGTCCTGGAAGGGATGTCACACAGATCGAAACTCCTTCACGTGCTGCTATGAAACTAATGAAGAGAATGGGAGGAGAATTACAAGTGAATTTTGTGGCGTCAGCCGCTCCGTATTTATATGAAAAAAACGCATGCATAAGCGCGATTATTAGTAGTGTGAACGGGTGGTAGCCACGAACGAGTCATGACTCGGATCATCCCGTCTCTTAGGAAACCATTTTTTTAATGCACACGCAATTCATGGTGTGAAAACAAGTTGTGAGACGAACGGGCCATGTGTGAAAACATGTTTTATCACCTCGTTTTTATTTTAATTAATAATGTAACGTATACCTTGCGTATACAATGTATACATGAATGAACATGATTACTCGAACCGATGTCCTCATATACGACCGCGTGTGATCGTATACTATTAGATTGATGCTTGTATCCTTCATAATTTCGGTGCAACCTTCGAAGTTGCATATACAACACGAAACACAAGTGCACTCCCTCTACATCACGGGATAGTATTCAACTTATACGATTGTTGTATTTGTCATAGAAAAGGGTTGTCACACTATTTAAATTTGACTCGTGACAGTATTGTTCATGTTACAATCGTTTTCATCGTGGACGACGAAACAACAGTCGTATCAATGGATTGTACATTCAGTGAACAAAGATTTCATTACAAGAGATAAGAGACATATGGATGCACAAAACTATCTTGAAAGTATAACATCGTTTCATGACCACGATTACATGTTTCATGTCTCAATGACGGGAAAGGGTAGTTCATAGACCGGTACGGGGACATAATTCCTTGTTGTGTGTTCCTACCATGATACAATGCGAACCACTTGTATGAAAGTTTGCGAGACGCATGAATAGTGGTGTAGGTTGGGGCACATGAAGAAACACGAACGCTCCCCCATTATTTTGTTCACCACATTGGTCAAAATCATCGTCGCATGAATCCCCATTACTTGGATTGTTCGTCATTTCCACTCGCGCCTTCATAAGGATCTTGAGAATTTTGTGTTGGTTCATCAAGCACTTCACGATTTATCCTCTGAAAATCTTAGTCATCTTCCCATTTGATGAGGACACCACACCCTCGAGATACAATCAAGAGTCCTCCACTGCACATACATGGTTTGAGGATTAAAATTAGGGTGAAAATTAGAGCATGACAATCAAACTTATCGGCCAGCTCCTTTCTAATGATTTATTTATTTATATTTGAGAATACATTACTACCTAATGAGTTAATTATTGTTAGAAACCATGGAGATGATGATGATATGCTTGAGGAGGAGGTTGGAGGAGTCGCAGGCCGGCAAGTGGCGTCCATGTCAAGTTGGACGCCCAAACAAAATCGACTTTGTGTTTGTTTTGGAGTCCGAAACAGCCTGCACTAAAATGGACGCCCTGGTCGCATACGAAGTCTGTTTGGGATGTTCTTTATATATATAGAAGGATAATTTTATAACCTTTCCATTGGAGCTGGTCCGATATCCAAATTCCTCCCTAGACATGGGGAATTGCGGAAATAAGAAGACGTCTAGAAACCGTCCCGGTGTTGCACCACTTGTCTTTTGGCCTTTGGGCCATGTATTTTGTTGAGCCCACTTAGGGCTGCGTCCGAGGGAGGATGGACGACCCTAGGGACTTCATAATCGACGCCGCCCCTTCCTTAGGGTTTTGGATTTTGCTTAGATTATTTTGTCATTAACAGTTTTGCTGTTTTATCGGTTTGTGAGACCCCAACTCATGAGTTTAATCATATATTTGCAATTTGGTTGCTTCTATCTTGTTCTTTCTTATGTTCTTCGACTCGCAGGTAAGGATTAGCCTTCCTGGCGAAGTCTCGTGCTTGCACGGTTGATAACCAGAGGAGATGTGGTGCTGCAATTGCGGGGATCGGAACATGTTATTTTGCAATTCTGAATTAAAAATTAGCAATTCCTTGCTACTATATTTTGCCTATCCAAACTCCACATATATCCTTCCGAACAATCACAGGTTTTGACCCTCGCAATTCTTGGCTCACACTCTCCGGATATCCTTTGCTTTGTTGATAGTAAGAATCTTGTAAGAGCTTGGTTAGATGCTTCCATTTACATATTGAGAGTTTTCACTATTCATACATAGTAGTGATAGGAAAATATACTTCGTATGTTTTCTTGTTTGCTGCTAACAATGATAGGTGATGATATGAGTATTCTAGCACAACGAGTGTTGAGTTCTCAAATGGAGAAGATGGAGCAAAATCAAGTCAATAATTTGTTCCAAACTTTCTGCGTTGTGATGAATTGACGTTGTCGTGTTGTAATTGATGGTGACACTAGCCGCAACATTGCAAGTGCTGAGTTGGTCGAGAAGCTTGGCTGGACCACAAAACGGCACCCACATCCATACGATATTCGATGAGTAAATTGTTGTGAGAAGATAAAGGTAACAGAAATTGCACAGATCAATTTTTTTATAGGTACCTATCGTGCATATTTTGATATACTACCGCAAGCATGTCATTTGTTGCTTGCTAAACATTGGATTCATACAAATAATGTTTTGCACAATACAATCACCAATAGTTATACATTTAAATACAATAAAAGAAAAATTATTTTTGAACCTTTGAGTACTATTGAAATTTTAGAAGCTGATCTAGAAAGATCAGAGAGAAGAAAGATTGAACCTTTTAGAAAAGAATGGACGGTTTCAAATGATGCAACACTTTCATCTAAATCTGAATTGACAAAAGAGAAACAAAGTTTCTTGCCTCTTATTCCAACTAATACATTTCAGGATATACAAAAAGACGAGGATGAAGTGGAAGAAAATGAGGAACTCACGACCTCATGTGTAAATTCAGAACCATCACTTCATAATGCACCTATTGCTCTTGTTCAGAACATAGGTAATGCTCATGGTGCTACACTCATAGAAGGTGAGAATTATATTGATGTGCAGAATGTTTCCACAAAGCATGCTATCATAGAGAAATTGTTAGTGGAACCATCTCTAAATTTATCCTTGTCACATGATGATTTGCTTGATGATCCTTCGATAAAGAGGAGTTGTGTGCTGATGCATCACTTATACCTTTCCAACAACTAATGAATGATAATACTTGTGGTAATAACATAACCTTGCTTCCGATTGCTTCGGAAATTGATGAGTTGAAATTGTTGTCTTCTTTAAGTACTTTAGTTTTCATTGAATTTGATACTCTATATGATCTAATTAGTTTGGAGAAGAAATTTTTATGTGCTGAATTGCCTTGGTTGCCTAGACATACCTATCACTATATAGGAAACTATAATTGTCAAGGACAATATATGGTGCATCGAGTTTATATTTGTTCGAAACAGAACTCTTCTTTCTTTGGCCAATAATGTGATAAATTATAGGGCTATAGTAACACTAATCATGTAAAATCCAGTTGCTCTAGTTTTGTTTCCAAGAAACAAGCTATCTTCCAAGAAGGCGAGCATTGTTGGTTTTCACCTACGATATCTTTTACCACTATGGTCAAACCGAGGACAAATTGCTTTCAAAGAGAGGAGGATGATAATGAAATAATATCCATCGATATGACCATTCAAGCACCAATGACGTTAAGGACGGTTTTGCTTCAAGAAGGGGAGGAAGATGAGGACATCACACGCTCATACACAATCAAGAATGCTCCACTGCACATACATGGTTCAAGGATGAAAATTGGGGTGAAAATTAGAGCACGACAATCGAACTTATGGGTGAGCTCGTTTCTAATGATTTATTTATTTATATTTGAGAATATATTACTACCTAATGAGTTAATTATTGTTAGAAACCATGGAGATGATTGGAAGCGTCGTAGGCCAGCAAGGGGCATCCATGTCAAGTTGGACGCCCAAACAAAGTTCGTTTTTGTTTTGGAGTCCCCTGCACTAAAATGGACGCCACGGTCACATACGAAGTCCGTTTAGGACGTTCTTTATATGGATGGAAGGATAATTTGATAACCTTTCCATTGGAGCTGCTCCCATATCCAAATTCCTCCCGATACGTCGGGAATTGCTGAAATAAGAAGACATCCAGAAACTGTCCTGGTGTTGCACTACCGTCTTTTGGTCTTTGGGCCGTGTATTTTGTTGAGCCCACTTAGGGCTGCGTCCAGGGGACGATGGACGACCTAGGGACTTCATAAGAAGCCACCGCACCTTCCTTATGGTTTGGGTTTTGCTTAGATTATTTTGTCAAAAACAGTTTTGCCGTTTTGTTGGTTTGTGAGACCCCAACTCACTACAAGAGAAACACCCCTTTAGCAACGCATATATGCGTTGCTAGAAGTCCAAATTAGTGTTGCAAGGGTCTTTACCAACGCATTTTGCATCCGTTGCTAGAGGTGGCGTTGCAAGGTTCTTCTGCAACGCATAAAGAAGCGTTGGTAACAAGCATGAATATGCGTTGCAGACTTGCAACAGACAACCCAAGTAACAACAATGCTTGTATATGTTGGTATAATCGACCAGAACTTTTTTGTACCATATGGCATTGGTGCTTAGACATTATTTCTAACAACTGTAAGTCTTATAACAAAAATACTTTCACTCGATCGAGAAGATGCTGCAGAATAATTTCACTCGTAACTATACTGATGTCCATACAAATATTTCTGTTACAGATACAGGCCATAAACTTTGCCACTAGGAACCAGATTGATACAATTATTCAAAAAAAAAAACATACACCTAACATGTCTAAATTTCCTTGGAATGCATTCATGATTTTGTTTTCCCTTCCTGTCCATTCTCTGCTCCAGTTAAGCCCAAAGTTGTAGCCTTATTATGCATCTATTCTTCATCATAATATGGTCAGGCACCCTGCAAAAAGAACTAACCAATTCTTATCTCACTGAACAACTATATGAATTACTGCATCAGCTGAAAGCCAAATTAACTTAGATAACATACCATCAATTATTTCATTATGGATTCCAATTATGGATCAAAACTGGCAGTATACATACAACTTCAATGTTAAACTCATCTCCCAATACACATTGAAAATTTAAGATTCAAGACAAAAATCTGCAAGAGAAAATAAAAACAAAGAGAAGGAACTATTTTCTTTTAACATCTGAAATATAAAATGAGCAAAACCATGAAGGGATTGAATTGATCACGTACAATTTCATTACCAGCTGTGGAAGTGACTGTAGCTTTACTGGAGAAAATGTTACTAGCTCGGCAAGCATGTCACCATTGGATATGTCTGCAACTACAAAATGTTGGTCCTGCCAAAAATAAACACGAACCTAGTTCAAATAACAGAGCTAGGATGTGGGTAGACTACTAGAGAGACCAAGATTAAGCTGCCGTATTAAGAAAAAGAGAGAAGATCATAAGAAGCATTTTACCAATTTGATAGGTAATTAACTCTGAAACAACCCAAAAAGGAGAATTAACATCTTCATAATTCGAGTTTTTTATGTTCAGCAATAAGTGGGGTGCAAAGAACTTGTAATCTGATACAGGCATTTTATCAAACACTTCGCAGGCATTGAAACTCTGTAACTGACATCAAGGTCTTTCAGTCCGGCACAATGATACAGGCATTTTATCAAACGCTTCGCAGGCATTGAAACTCTGTAACTGACATCAAGGCCTTTCAGTCTGGCACAATGATCAATTAAGATTTGCACAATGAATTTCATTTAGCATTCAATACGAAAACTGGAGCGCAAATTCAAAGATCCTAGGCATTTAACAATCGGAAGCAAACTCTTGAACCAAAATCTGTAGCCGCATGGAAAAAGAGGATCAGAGAGAATACCTCAGAGGTCAGGGCAGGGCGTCGCTCATAAGGAAGAGGGAGGCCACCTCCTCCAGATCCGGCCCCGCCTAAGCCATGCTTTCTACTCTACCACAGGATCTGACTCGGGGGTCGCCGGGTCAGAGAATGTTGAGGCAGGGATCACCGCCGGAATGTTGGGGCAGGGATCACCGCCGATGGGATTGAGACGTGGCAGCACAGTGGAGAGAGAGTACGGACGGCTTGTGTCGAGATTGACCATAGGGTTCCGGCTTCAGGCGTCGTCTCCTCCTCTCCGGGGGCTTCTTTACGAGAAGTTCATCGGCAGGCCGCCACGACTGCGGCACCGCTGCAGCCGCAGCCGCCGCAAAGGAGGATGTGGGAGGGGGAGGAAAAACTGATTTGCATCTGTGCGTTATGAGGCAGCGACGTGGGCCGGACTGGACTGGCCCGGGAAGTTATACAGGAGAGGATGCGGAAGGGCCGCAACGGATGCGCGAACTGTTCCAGCTATGCGTTGCCAAAGGGTGGTTGGTCTTGCAGTGACTCGTGAGTTTAATCATATATTTGTAATTTGGTTGTTTCTATTTTGTTCTTGTTTGTGTTTTTCGATTTGCACGCAAGGATTAGTCTTCTTTGCGAGGTGAATCATGCTTCCACGGTTGATAACCTGAGGAGACATGGTGCTGCGATTGCGGGGTTTGGAACGTGTTGTTTGGAAGCCGGATCGATTTGTGTGATGCCTCCGCCAAATCGTTGTTTATCTGAATCGTTCGGAAGATCGGGACACCCGTTCACATCACCATTCTCTGAAGGAGTAGCCTTCTACATCATCAATGTAATCATCATAGTCCTGGGTAGACAACTCATCAGAATAGTAGTCATCATTTGAAGGCGTGTGTTCGTAGTCCGAGTGTGGCAATGCATCTAGCTCCACAATCCAGTCTCTCTCCATCTACAATATGATAGTATGTTATTTCTAGTAAGTTGTATATCGATGCAATGCATGGTATAGATGATATAAAAAGCTTGAAGGGCTAGACATACGATAGAATATTCTTTATAGTCAGGCAAAATACGAATGGAAGTCAACTTGTAAACTTGTATGTCGATGCAAATAATGTTGTTTACTATTGAAAAGAATCTGTATAGCTACTCAAATTAGGGATAATCCTAATGCACCGGAATCAAAGTGATAGGTCCTATATTCCATGCACCCAGCTTGCTTGTAACCTCCGGTTTGGCAATCTCCATGCGTTGGTCCTTCACAAAGAAATAATGCGTTGGAAATATATACACATTAGCTCAATGTATGTATGCATTATTGAATACAGTCGAACCTCATATACACGTCCATCGTAACAGGATATATTATTGCTGATGTTGGGATTTTGACCTTCAAACACGCATAACTCTCGGTACCTCCAGTAAGCTACAAGGTTAGCAGATGTTTTAATTCTAGGTGGTATTCCCCTATCCTCGTGAAAAATTTATCAACCAGATCTCCATCACGTAGAGCATTGGCCTTGTCCTCCAAAATCATCTGCGAAATAACATCAAGCCAAGCATCGACAACTTTTCCTTGTCAACTTCATTTGCCCACACACGACTCGAACAACTCAGAGGGAGAGTGAGCCAAAAAGTTCCGCACTTCAGATTGACTATAAATTAAAATTTGTTGTGCTCTTGAGGAAAACACAGTACGTGTCCATGCTAAAGAATCAGTTGAAATTGAGATACTATTGATGGAAAAAAGCGCGTGGTGACACCTAACCTGCCTGGAGACACATGCTAGCCTGGGAGATCTACTTTACTCCAAGCAAGACCAAATCCTTGAACGCGGTGACGAATTCCCAAGGCGTGCGAGTTGGTTTTCCCTGCAAACCAACAAAGACAAGTTGAATGTGTAAAATTCCTAGGGTATCGGCCGAGACAAGCCGATAAGTAACCGTAGCCGAAGATTCAAAATTGAACATAAAGTAAAGCGCAATGGCTATCGGTTAGTCAGTTCATCGGCACTAAATATAATTTAAACAGGACATGAACTAGACATTTAGATTTGTCTTGGTAGATTTGTCCTGATACTTAACACTACCTTTTCAAAATAGGACTTATCATGCAAATTGGCACACAAACATGTATAAATCAGCAAGTAAAGATATTAAATAGTGATTCTGCCGATTTTTGTAAAACTTAATCTAATCTACAAAATCAAATAACAAGTCAATTAAAGCATGTGAAATTATGGAATTAGCAAGATAACATGGTTTAAATCTAATCTTAACTAATAGGTTTAACAAGTAAAGGTTCATGTAAGATAGATCTAAACATAGTAAGCAATCAGCTAAACACCCCGATTGAATGGTTAAATCACTATCACAAATTATAGCCCATATTCTACCAATTATCCCTTACCTAGGACCAGTCAATCAAGCAAAGGTAAAGCAACACTAGACAAGTCAATTATATTGCATTAGTAGGTAGATACAAGATATAATCGATGATAGCAATCCTAGATATTCTACTAATTCAACCTAAACTCTAGCAACCGCTCTACCATTGGACAAGTCAACTCCAACAGAGTCATACGGGACATGTCAACTGTACTATTACGATCGCTAGAGAATAGATTAATTTGGTAAAACATCTTACCCATGACTCGAATGGCCTAATCGACCATCGAGTAAAGCACTCGCACCAACAACGGAACGAAACAAGACAAGTCTATCGAATCGAACAGGATAGGACATGTCAACTACCCCAAGTCGCCTATATTAGTAACTAAGGCTTCCGATCCACCGAGACTACGGGATCACTAGCAGTTACATCGTTTCTAACGAGGACATGTTGACATGAAAGAGGTTTGTGGCAATGCGCTAAGAGTAGTGTTTGATTGATTGGTTCTGATTTACAATGGTCCTATTTCACTATTTATATCCGGTCAACCGAGCAACCTTGACCCTATCCCAAACCGATTCTACTACCTCTTTAATATTTTAAATGATTTCTTCCTAAATAATGACTTCGGTGTCAAACTATGACTCTTTGTCGTACGGTCTCCATTGTGGTAGTCTAGGCCCCACCAATCTTTCCTTTCTTTCTTTAGTAATGCCTCTTCATCTTCCCTACCACATATTTTCCTTGTACCCATGCCACTAACGAGTGGACCCAGCATCCGAAATCTAGTGTTCACACATGCCCCCCCCCGCCTCGAGCCAGGGTAGCATTCCCATGGGTCGGATCCTACCGCCACCTCATCCGGCCATAAATATACCTTTTCACTTTTTACCCATTTGTCGCCCATCTCACAATCTTTCTCTTCTCTTCCACTGCCACCATCTCCTTCTTCAATCTTGCGCTCTTATCTAACGCTTTTGTGACTCGTTGTCCAATACCTTCGCAATGGCGCACTTCTCAAGCATCTTCCGATGAATTTCCCGAGGTATGTCCCCTCCTTCGAATATGACATTAGTGTTTACTTCCTCTCTGTTACTTCCATTGGTCTTGTTTTTATATGTACTCCTCTTTTCTTGTAGTCACTCGGTGACCGGATAGCAGTCCCTTCCGATCAAACTACCGAATATTGCCTAGGCCCCATAGGGAACTCGGATCCAACCGACCTCTTCTGCTCCAAAACTCATCGTATCCTCTTTATGAAAAGTTAAAGGCTAGAGGGAATGGTATGTGCGTGTATCGACCTCCAAATCGTCCAAATGGGATGATCTTGAAATTTCCCAAGCAATTAAACTGTCCCTTACGGACCGAGGTGTAAAAACGAACCATAGATGATTGCGGCCAATTAATTTTGGCCCGACGAACATAACACTTTTCTCTTTGGCCATAGCCCATCAACTCCTTCCTTGATGGATGTTTATATTCTCACCGGCCTGAACATCACCTCCCCCATCAAAGTCTTGAACCAAGAAATCACACTCGATCATCACTTGAAAACCAGATCAATTGGTGGGTGGAAAGGCTTCATTACCGATAACCACAAGACTGGTCGTGTATCAAACAAGGAACCTATAGATTTTCTCGATGATGTGGCTTGAATGCTTTGTCTTTTGAGGTGTTTCTTGTGGCCCCACATCCATCTTTCAAGGCATCACCGAGCAACTTGCAGGTGATGTAAAAATGCCTTTAGGAAAGCATTTACTCGACGCAACTTCGTGATCTTTTGCATTCAGCATCTATACAATCTTTCAAATTTGAACCTGTAACAACCCTAACAAATAAAAGTGCATTTCATGTCATTCATGAGCATGTCATCATGTTGCACTTGTGAAAATATTTAATTTTGTGTTAAGCGAGTGCACATAAAATACCAATTTAACTTAAGCTAAATTATATTCTTAAAAAACAATTTAAATAAAGTAAAGTATGGTGTTTAACATTTTCTACTGATTAAACATACAAATAAAAGATTTATAAAGTTGCTTTGAAATTATTTTATTTGGTAAAAATGTCTACAAGAAATAATTAAGGCTTATCTTTTAAATTTAAACCTGAATTTTTAATCTGAAAAATATTTGGAATTGGAACTTGGACCTAAATAGAAAATTGTTTGAAATATTTTCATTTACAACCCTGAATTTTTTGAGATTTTTCCGAGCCTTGTAACGACCTTGTTTAATTAAATGAAAGCCGAGGGGGTTCTTTGTAAAAATGTTGAAACAGGCCGGTGGCCACTTTCTCTTCTTCCTCTCTCCTTCACCGCACCGCCTCTCCACCGCCGCGCTGGCAGCAGCCCGGCCGCGCGCCCCTCCTCAACCGGCGCCACGCAGGAACTCCGCGCCGGCTCACCTCGGCCCGACCGGGATAAAAGCCCAAGCGCAACTCCGCTTCTCTCTCTCTCGGCCTTCTCGCAGCTTGAACACCGCCGTCCGCGCGCCTTCTCTCGTTCCCATGCCGCCGGGCCAGCTCCGGTCCTCCCGGCCAAGCCGTCACCACCCACGGTTCCGCACAAGTCCCACGAACCTCCTCATGGCCACGGCTCGCACCAAGCCGATGGGAGGCCGGAGATCGAAGCTGTTTTTCCTTGGGCCGTCGCCATGGTCGACCGCCACCGCGACCCGAAATTCTTTCCCCATGGTGAGCCTTTGCACTCCGTTCTTGTCTACATAGGTGCGCATGAAGTTCCTCTAGTTCCGGTTGGGGCTCACGTTGAGAATCTTCCACGGACCACCGGAAATTTCTCCATCTTCTACAACTCGGTCACCGCCATCCGCGCCTCACCGTCGAACTCCACCTTCCAGCCAGTCCCAAGCTCAACCAACTGCGTGCTGCTCTTGCCCATGTTAGGATATTTTTCCCAATTTTTACCATGGCAAAAAGTCCTAAGAAAAATTGGACAAAGGTAGACAACAACACGTACTTCTGATTTTTTATAATTTTTTTTACAAGTAAAACTAGGACTTTAGCATATAAGAGAAATTTCCCAGGATAATACAAAGAGTGGCCACAAAATTTGGTTTGGAAAAATTCGCACAACAAATATGTTTTTGGAAGCAAAATAGAGAAGGACAAAATGGCATTTTTGTAATTAAATGGATCAATTCATGAACAGTGCCGTAACAATAGCGTAGGGCCACCGGCAGCCTCTGCCTCGTTTTTGGTGCCCATGCCGGCCGGGCGTCGGCCGTCCTCCTACGCAGCGCTGCCCCACGCGTCGACGATCACCAAGGTAGTGTCAATTCAACGCAAAAATGTCCACCGTCGATCGCCGCCGCCCCATTTCCTCCCTAGTAGCCATGAGCGAGCTCAAGTACCGCCACCAACTCAGCTCCAGGTGCTCCCCGGCTACTGCTCGCACCACACACCAGCTCTCAAACCTCCTGCGTAGCACCCCGAGCCCTCACAGCCCCCGCAACCAGCGAATCGACCGAGAGATTCAAAGATTTCCCCGCTGCCGCCCCGACCAACCGCCATAGCCGCCACAAAAATTCTCAAGCTTGAGGTGAGCTCATGCCATCCTCATGCCTCCGGAGGTTGCCCTAGCTCCCTGCGGAACCCCCGACCGAGCCTAGCTCATGCCGTGCGGGACAGCCGACGAAGGAGAGCTCTAACCCTGCCGTCGGTCGTCAACATCGCGTCGCGCCACCTCTCCATCGAGACCCCCTTCCCGGACACCCTCGCCTTCAACCAGCTTCGCGCCTAGCCTCGCCACGCCAAGGTGAAGCTCCTACGGGCTGAACCCCTCATTTTCATGCACCGGGCGGCACGGGCCACCGTGCCGAGCACCGCCCCCCCCACCCCCCTTACGCCATTGTCGCCGCTAATCGCCTCCGGCCCTCGTTTGCTTCCACGGACCCTCCCAAACGCTTTGCCACGTGAAAACAAGCACGGGCGGCAAGGTCCAGCAAGTGAGCACTTCGGCCGCACAACTCCGGCGGTGCGCCGCCCTGCTCCGACTAGCCGCCCGTCGCGCGCCAACACTTAGGCATTTAAGCGTAATATCGGTGAACTTTCAAGGAAATTAGAAATTACATAACTTTCAGTAGGAAGCTCGAAGTATGGAAATAGATACTTTCTCGAACGTTTAAAACATGTACTTTGCATATAAAGAGGCAATCGTGTCGGGAAGCGGGCTTTTCTTTGGCCTAATGGTAGTTCGAACTTGGAACGAGCATGAGGAGATTAACGAGACTTCTTTCTCTTTTGAGTTTTTCACGCGGACCGGTACCAACTTGCCATATAGGTTTCCGTGGTGAAAATTTAAGTTCCAAGTACTTAACTAACCCGAGAAACATTAGATTTTATTAAATCGATAACTTTTCCTAGGAATGTCGGATTTAGGGAAATAAGGACTTTTTGGAAATCTTGAGAAGTGCACTTTGCAATCGGACTAGTTGCGATATAGGTTTATGTGGTAAAAATGAAAGTTCCGAGTACTTTAAGATGCTATCACGTTAAGCACTAAAATGACCATAGTTTAAATGTTTTAAGTAGTGGATCTTCACCAAAGTTGGCCCCATCACTCTTACTCGATATGTTCCACCATATTTTGCATAAGTTTGGTGAATTTAATCATATTGGCATCATTTTGGTTATATTATGTTCATATAGTGTTTAAAGTACTACCATTGCTTAATAAGAAAATGCATATTTAAACCATTTATTTGCTTATGGTGCTCAATCATATGTTTCAGCATAGATGATATGTTCGAGTGAGTCTTGTATGTTTACTTTGTTTAAATGGTAGCCTTCCCGATGCATAAATGTCATAATTGATTAAAAGGGAAAAGTGCTCTGTTTTAAGAAACGAGTAAAAATGAAATCTATTGGCTTCGGTACTCAATCATAAAAAAAGTCATGTTTCATCCTGGATATTGTATTTAGAAGCGTTTTTATTGCTTGATTTCTGTTTATAAGTTGCTATGTTAAAATGTGCACAGAATGACATATAGCGCCATATTGCAATACTTAAGCCATATGCAAGTGCTCGTCAATATTGCCTATATGTTATTATGCACACACTTAAAAAATGTTAACATAACCATACCAATATTTTTGCATAATCATGAATAGTATTCAAGAATAGGAATTTTAGTGATTTTAACATAATTTTTGGTAAAGGTTAAATAGCCCTACAAATTCGAGTAAAGCAGAAAGCAGTTTCTAGTGTACGATTTTTATTAATTTTTGTAAGCTGAATATCAAGAAAGGTTCTTTATAAAAGCTGTCCCAAATTTCCTTCTACACCACCACAAAAATTAGCATCCCCAACAAAAATCTGGTTGACTTGCTCTTGACTACAACGGTAAGGTTGGCGATTTTTTCCACCTTGTGGGACCCACTTCCTCTCTTATCTCTTTGCTTCCTTCTCTACCAAGAAGCACACAAAGTAACCAGCCCAAGGCAAGCAGCACGTCCAAAGGCTCCCCCTCAACCTCTATTTGGTCAAGATCCAAGTCAAGTCTCCATCTGCTTCCTCTTTTCCTCTCCTCTCCAGGAACAACCACTATGGCTACTCTCCTTCAAAACTCCATTGCCATGGTTCACCTTGGCATGAGTATTAGGAGCAAGAGGCTGCACTTGGACTCCCTCCGACTCTTCACAGAGATCATGTATAAAATTGGTTGTTTGTAACAACCCTAAATAATAAAAATACATTTCATGTCATTCATGAGCATGTCATCATATTGCATTTGTGAAATTACTTAATTTTTTTGTGTTAAGAAATGCACATAAAATACCAATTTAACCTAAGCTAAATTAAATTCTTAAAAAGAATTTAACTAAAAGTAAATTTGGAGGTTTAACATTTTCTACTGATTAAACATCATAATAGAAGAATTATGAAAGTGCTCTGAAATTATTTTGCTTTGTAAAATTGTCTACAAGAAATAATTAAAGCCTCTCTTTTTAATTTAAACATGAATTTTTAACCCGAAACTTATTTGGAATTTAAACTTGGACTTAAAAGGAAAAGTGTTTGAAATATTTTCATTAGTAACCCTGAAATTTTATAGAATTTTCTGAGCTCGAGAAAGTCATTTTTCAATTAAGCGAAAGTCGGATGGCCTTTTTGCAAAATGGCCGGGCCGGGGCCCGGCGCCGGCCTCTCCTCTCTCTCTCCCGCGCTCGCTCTCTCCACGCGAGCTGGCTGCTCACCTGCATCACCGCCACGCCCCACGGGGATAAGAACCCCCCTGCTCGCCCTTATCTCTCTCCCTCTCTCTCGGTTTTCCTCTCCCTCCACCGCCATTGCCGCGCCTCTCGTTCTCAACGCCGGCAAGCAGCTCCGGCCACCCCCCATCCAAGCCAACGCCACCAAAGGTTCCGCAGCAACCCTGTGAAGCTTCTCCAAGTCTTCAATCAAGTTGAGCAGCTCTGTTCCGTCGTGGCGAGGCCACTTTCCTCCGCGGGAGCTCGTCGTCGTTCCTCCGCCGCGACTCAAAATTCTCTCGCTCCGATGAGCTATCAAGCAATTTCTTTATCCCCACACGTGCGCAACTTGTTACCCAAGTTTCTGGCAGCTTAGCACCGTCTTTGTTCTGCAGGTCATCGTGCAAATCACCGTCTTCTCCACGTCCGATCCGCCGTCGTCCACAACCCACGGTGAGCACCTATCTCCGGCCCTTGTCAAGCCCCCACCACCCTCTCGTCGAGCTTGTTCATGTTGTGTAGAAGCTCTCGGTACCATTTTCCCTAAATTTTGGGCTCTCCGGTGAGCTCCACACCGTGCCGGAGCGCCGCCGTGCCCGGACCTCGCCGCTAGCATGTCTCCGGTCGAGCTCATGTGAGCTCGTCCATACCATCGTGTTCGCCATGCCGAGTAGAGCATTTTAGTGTTCACGCGGCGAGCTTTAGGCCATCCCCGGCCATCGTCGGTGACCGCACCGCCGCACCCTGGCTGCCGCGGTGGCGCCACACCGCGGGCCACACGCGCTGGATCGCGTGTGGCCACGTGCGGATCTCGTGCGGCCAACTCTTTGGCCCCGCGTGTGGCACAGAACCCTTTTTGAATTTCGAAAATTCATAGAAAATTAAATAAAAATTGGAAAAATGTGAAACTAATTTTGTTAGACTCAGAAAAATATTCTCTACCTGTTTATGAAATAAAATATCTATTTTTAATATTTTTATTCCATATGTATTAATTAATTACCATCTTTACTTAATAAAAGTTATTATTTTATGCTACTTAAATAATTAATTTAAGAAAAGAATTTATTTAAATGAAGGAGATACTGCAGATGAAAGTAATTATGAAAAATGTTTTCCAAAATTAAACTTAAACACCGTCATTTCATGTGATCTTAATTTATTACTTTATGTATTATTGCATATCATTAGTTAATTATTAATTGTTAATTAATGAACATAATTAATAAAATCTTTGCACATCATGTCATATACATTCATGCATGCATGGTTGTGATTCGCGACGCATTGTTGGTCGACCTAGGTCCTGACGTGATCGAGGTTCCGTCCGAGGCCGAGACAGGAGACGGGAATCTCGAAGTCGACCCACACACCGAGGAAGCTAACCCCGACTCGAATCAAGGAAAGCCCCGGTGCATCCTACCTATGTTTTAAATATTTTATTTTATCACAGTAGTTAAGTTATGTTTGTGCATTAGGTGTTAGAGAATGATTGACACCCTAGATGCATGAGATAGGTTTTCGTTTGTTTATGCTATACTGGTACAGGTAGCTCAATAGAAGCTAGGCTTAATCCGCAGTCACAACGGTAGATGTTTTAGGGATCTTAAAGCATGGAGGCTTTAAGTGTTTGATGTTGTTCACGCTAAATTGAGGAGAGTGTTAATGAAGTTGAGACCGGACGGGCCCCGTAGGGGAAAGGGCAAGATGGAGATGAGGTCTTGAAAGGTGGTAGTCCCGTCCGTGTCGGTCAAGGACCGTACCATTGTCGGCTTAGTTGAACAAGTTTGAACGTATTGTACTACATGCTCGGTGTCATGGGTACAGCAAGCTGATGTACCCTACCGCCCCGGAGATGTAGTGTAGCCAACTCTCTTTTGCTGGCTGTTAGTGAGAGGTGAGTCTCACGGAAGGGAAATGGGTCGGCCACGAGGGAAGTCGTGGAGTCGCCATATTTTCGGGGAGTTTGGAAACGGCTAGTCTTCCGTCGGTGCTAGCGGGAAAGCTGTCGTATACGACCGAGTGTGGTGCGTATACGTCGTGTAGTCGGGTTTTGCCAGCTGGTATAAATCGATTCGAATCGCTGTCCCTCGCAGATAATGAGTACCGCTTGTTTAGCTCGTCACATTGTAGTTAATCAACATGGAAGATGAGGATGAGAGACAAAAGAAATGTTGGACTAATCTTATCTCTTCTTGAAACTTGGTTGCAATAGTTGTAGACTGCAAACCTTGGTTTCTAATGAACTTAATGTTGAGCTAAAACATTGAAAGCAAGAATCCACTATTACTGTTGTTTTTGCAAATGACTCCACTCCACAGCCGGAAAGCCTATGCATACTAGGCGTCGGCCTTAGCGTGCTCGTTGACGGGTCATACTTGCTGAGTATTAGAATACTCGGGGTTTGTTCGTTATCTTTCACGACATGGGTCGTAGTTCCACGACTTGTACGGTAGCTTTCCGGAAGAGGAGCAATGTCTCGAGGGAGGTTCCCTCCAATGAGAACGTATTCCCACGCCGTGAAGGAGAAGGACCGTGGTGTACGCCGGGCTCGGTACATCACGATGAACGTTTAGTAGTATTTTGTTGTACAAAGACTAAATTTCCGTTGTAAGACTCGTAGTGTTTAAACTTCAATAATATTTATGCTTCCAGCTGTACGATGGTTGTATTTCGAAAACCTGGTTGTATTATACCATGATGTATATATTCGGCTTGTATGAAATGATGCACTTGTTGTAACACGCTTCGCCGAGTGTCCCCCTGTGCCGATTCCTGGGTGTCCCGGAGGCGATGTCACAGCTGGTATCGGAGCAGTTCAGGGGCAACGAGTACATCGTTACAAGCTTGTTTTCAAAACCTAACACGTTTGGCACGTTTAGAGTACGAGGTAGTACGGAGCCCTATAAGGATGTAGAATAGTTAGGTTTTTACTAACTGTTCAACGTTCGGGTTTTGGGTAGTGCTAACTATTCGTTGTAGTTTTGTATACTATAGTACGTATAGTTAGTCTGCCGAGCATGCATCATGTCATATTGAGTGCTATAATAAAAAGTTGGGGTTAGATTTAGCTAGTCTTGTAGTACTTTGGTAGGTTGTTCTTTCGTTTTCTTTTACGTGGGCAGAAGAGTTTAACCAGTTTAAACATGTTCCCTGCAGATGCCGAGGACTCACGTTAGGAAGCGTGTTCGGGAGGAGGAGGACGCACGGGCTGCACGTGTCACCGAGCTGGAGCGGAGGATCCACCACCTGGAGGCGCAGACGCAGTGTCGGGACAGACAGATCGGCGCTTGGAAGAACCGCTTCCAAGTGGACTGCCAGGAGATCCGGAGGTCCCACACCAGGATCGCCGAGCTGGAGGAGCAGCTAGTGCAGGTTACCCAGGACCGTGATGGGTTTCACGGGATGTCCATAGCTTTGGATGAGCAGCTGGTCACGGTTACCTCCCGAGCGTGACGCCGCTCGCGACGCGGACGAGGCACACGTGGCGAGTTGGCAGGAGTGACGAGCACAGCGTAACCACGGCTGTGGAGACCCCGATTGAGGTCGAGAACCGGATGAACCAGCTTGAGGAGTTGTACGATGGACTGGCCGAGGCGCACCACGCGCTATTACACGACCACGACGCGCTGTTTGTGCAGTTCCAGCAGCTACAGCAGCAGCCGCAGCGGTAGCGGGGTCCACCCGACGACGCCGAGGAGATCTGCTGGGTGTGGACTACGAGGCACCACCGACCCCACCGAGAGGAGGACGCCGAGTCGGACGCCGACAGACCACACGCCGCCAGCTTAGCCGGTGTTAGCTTAGTGCCGATGTAGGATAGCCGGATCGGGAGTAGGATGATAGGCCTATTTTGCTGACGTAGGTCGGACTGTAGTATAGGGTAGTAGCAGATGTTGGACATGTGGTAGTGTATGAAAAGTTGGGTAAGATGTGTACAAACAAATAATGTATGAAAAGATGTGGTAGTGTATAATATATCTATCTAGTTGTTAGTGTAGTATAAAAGAGTTTGCTGAAATACTTGGATTGGTTTTGGTCTGTGTTTGATATGCTTCATTCTCCACGAGAGATGGACATCACAAGTGACGTCAGCGAGTGACGGGAGAGGACGAAGGGAGGATGTTCGTATAGCAAAGTTGGAGAGACAACTGCAGGAAAAGGAGGAGTTGTTAGCAAATAGAGAGGCGCAGTTGTTAAATAAGGAGGAGCAGATTCAATTCAAGGATCAATAAGCGGCAACCGCCAACGCCCGATCCATCGGTTAGAGCAAAATTTACTCCAAGCACATAATGCACTACTGAATGAAGAAATTGGACAGCAACCTCCCGAGGATGAACCGAAGTGCGAGGAAAACCCCGTAGCGGATGAATCGAAGAAGAAGAGGAGGATCCTGAAGAGATAATGAACGTGGATTCAGTCATAGACTTCACGGAGTTTCCACGATCGGAGGATGCGGAATCCGAGACCGGAAGCTCCAACAGCCGGGAAGTGACATCCAGGGTTCGCAAAGAAGAATGGAATAGTAACTAGTACCGAGTGAGGAAGCTAGTAGGTAATATAGGTAGTAGTTAAATAACGAGCGTGGTGTAACCATGCACGAGTGTCGCAATAAGGATCGTTGTAACTTGGATGTATGAGTATGTGCTTATGGATTTCGTGGTTACTATAATAAAGACTGTTGTTGCATAAGAGTTATTTTGGAAATTTCTCGTCTATGTATTCCTGTTCCTTCCATAATTATGTTGGAATTGAGATGTCTAACGTAAATTTTTCTTGGACAGAATGGTTGGAACAAGGAGACGTGATGAGCCGGAAAGTTCTCAACGACGGGCGGGAACACCACCACCACCCCCAACATTGGTTCGAGCAATCACTGCTGTGCTGGATTCTCGCGCGGAGCAGTGAGAATTACTGGAGCAGCTAGTCCGAAATACCGCTCCGCAGGTAGGTCACTAAGGCCGGAATGCACCGGAAGAGAGGGTGACTTTCTCGGATTTCTTATCGGTTCGCCCACCGGTCTTCTCGGATGCGGGTGAACTTTGGAGGCTGATCATTGGCTCCGCACCATCGAGTCGAAGCTGGAGTTATTCCCATGCACGGATCATCGGAAGACTCTCTTCGCTTCCCAAGCAATCGCAAGGATTTGTCTGGGGCATGATGGGCCAATTATAAAGCAATGTTTCCGCCAGGACATCGGATTTCTTGGGCCGAGTTTACCAAAGCCTTTAGGGAGCACCACATTCCGGAAGGTTTGATGAATCGAAGAGAAATGAGTTTCTATCATTGAAGCAAGGTGACATGACCGTACATACCTACTCTAAGGTATTTAACCGTCTTGCTCAATATGCACCCGAGCATGTGGACACCGATGCCAAGAAGAAGATTTTATTCAAAGAAGGACTGAGTACCAAGCTGCAGTCACGTCTCGTGCTTGAACAAGACGGATAGCTTCAATGACTTCGTGAGTGATGCTATCTCGCTGGAAGATTCTATCCGCCTTCATCAAGCGGAGAAGAACAAGATGATGCCGGCCGCTAGACTAGGAAGTGGCGGACCGTCAAACTACAAGCTGGTCTACACTGCACCCTCGGGTCAGCGATACCAGCATATGCCCTCTCGTCCAAATAATTATCAGCAGCCACAGCAATCTCAGCCGTAGCGGTCGAATCAATATTGTCCGCTTTATCAGCAACGAGAATACTCGGAACTCTCGACCGAGTAAATTCAGCACCATCGCAGAATGGACCGCCATGTTTCAATTGTGGCCTTACAGGACATTTCTACCGCGAGTTGTCCATATCCACAAAAAGCTCCTTATGCACCCCGACCACAAGGACAACCGCAGAATCAGCCAAGGACGCGAGGCCAAGAGTACTCAAGTGAAAGCGGCCGTGCAAACTTTACCACGGCCGAGGAATTACCGGAAGGAGGACAAATCCTAGCGGGTATGTTTTCTATCGCTGATCATCCTGCCATGGTTTTATTTGATTCCGTTGACGTCAAAAGTCGCCAACACACCGTTGTCCGGAGAGTCCACCGAAATCCCGGCTGATGCGAGGTCCTGTACTCCCAACGGACCGGCTCAGCTCGCCGATTCTCGTGTGCGCTGGTGCGTGCGAGATGGTTTTCCTGCAAACCAACAAAGACAATAAAAGGTGTAAAATTCCAGGTCATCGGCCCGGATAGACCGATGTGCGGCCGTGGCCGATTCTGGCAGAAGATAGACAAAATCGGCCATCGACTGGGAGCAACACGGCCCATCCATTTATGTATTAAATGCCAGGCAAACGAACTGCGATACAAACGATACGAAATCGGCCGACGCTATAACATGCGATCGGTGACTAGCAGCCGATTCCGTCGGTAAACGATCACATCATTAAGACTTTGCGGGGATGCATTATCGAATAAAATGTAAACAAGGTAATTATTAATGGGATGTGATTAATTCGATAGCAAGAAGATGGTTTAATCATCAATTAGATTAGCAAATCGGCCGATCAGGCATCCGGCCGATTTTGTCATTGATTACGATAGTGAATTATTTAGATCTATCTAAATGTATAATGATGATCAATAAAATCATACTAATAACTCGGGTTCAAAAAGCAGCTTTAATAGATTTGGTACTAATTGAACATAAAACAGCTAATGAACGTGATAAACAATCGGCTAAACACTCCGAAAGAACGGTAAGACAAATACAACCACACGGATCCCAAATCGACCGGTCGCTCCAACGGGACAAGTCAAGCGATGGCACACGGCCGGACCGGGTCTAACGGCCGCGCACGCACGGCCGATTCGGGACAAGCCCAATCATAAACGTCTTAACTATGAAAGTAAATCTACATCCTAGCCAATCGGCTGTATGCGCCTAGGACAAGTCAACTATCGCGAAGGCAAACACGGGACACGTCAAGCTGAATTTGCACGGTCGAATCGGCCAAGATGTAAAAGAACTTTTATAGCGGTTCTTGTGACTCGAACGACCAAATCCGAGCCAATCGGCGTTGTGAGCAAAGAGCTGGAACGGGGAGGCGGGACAAGTCAAACTACCTCCACCACGAGCCGGACCGGGTCGACTTGACTCATCCGGCCGATACTCACTACGACGATTAGGGACAGATTTGGTCGCCGGATAACTAGCAATTAAGCCATCTAATTACGAACAATGCGCGAGAACTAGACAACATAATTACCTTATCAAGCCAACGTGTCGTCGGCCGGAGCCCCGAAGATCCCGCGCGAAAACGGTAAAACTTGACGAGAAAATTAGGGTTTGGCGATGCGCGAAAATTGTGTTGGATGTGAATCGAGTTTACGGGTTACATCCGAGTACAAACTTATACCCGGCACAAAGAATCCTACTCGGACCCTCTTCGGGTCGATTTCCTAACCGACTAGGATCCTTTTTCCAAAATTAAACTATTATTTCTAATTTTACAACGTGGGCCGGGCCCATCAACGTTATGCCCTTACGTTGGCGTCGCGCACGACTTTCGGGAGGGACGCGCCCTTTACTCGCCCAAGCGGCCGTCGGCCTTACGCCCACCGGCCCTCTTTGACCTACGGTCGGCGACAATGGGCCCCTTGGTCAAAAACCGGCGTCAACACATGTCCCCCGGTGCGGGGTATGCAACGCATGCGTCGGACTGATTTATCCTCATTTCTTGCGCCGGTTTTCTGCCCGTCACCTCTCCATAAAACCCGGGGTCACCCCGGTCATTTCCCATCTGTTTCTTCTCCTTAGCTTTCATCTTCCCCTGTTCTAGCGACTTTTGCCTTTTCGAGCCCTTTCAACTTCCCACCGCGCCGCCGTCGTTCTTCTCCTCCGGTGACCATGAATCCTGCTGTTGCTTGCTGCTTGCGTGCCGCCGCCGCCGACCAGCGTCGTCGCCACCACCAACGCCATTCCGGAGGTAATGTACATTCGGGCATCCTTCTTTCCTACTTTTGCAATATTTCTTCGTGTTCTTGTTCTTGTTCATTTTCACAACCTATCTTCTTTCCGTTCCGTTTCTTATTTTAGCCCTATTCCTTGTTTTTAGGAGATCCGGAACCAAGTTGCCATCCCATCCAACATCCCAACTCACTTCTTTTTGGGCCCCATGGGCGATCCCGACCCCACGGATCTCATACGTGCCGAAACGAACCGGGTTCCGTTTCGGCAACAATCTCCTTTATCGGCCGAGTGGGCCAACGGCTTTCGGTCATGGCCGACTCCCGTTCTTTGGATGGCGCGATTGGTATAACCGAGTATCGGCCGTCCATCTGCAAAGTTGGGCCAATATCGGCATCGCCCACGCCATCAAACTCTCTACGGCCGACCACCACAAGAATGAACCGTTGCTTGGCGGCGGCTTCTTATCTACGGTCGGATGCTGCGAGCTGCTTCATGTTCGGCCACGGCCGGCTACCATGACCCTCCTGGATACGGTCATGTTGGCCGATTTGAATATCACGGCGGAGGCCACCCCGGATGCCATCCGCATTAAGTCCTCCCATCGGATCAACCCTAAGGACACCGGGGGTTGGAAGGTCTACATCCGGACCTACAACAAGGGGCACGGCACGGTCGATCGCCGCGAGCACGTTGCCTTCCTCAACATGTGGCTTGACCACTTCTTCTTCTGTGGGGTCGGCGTGAGCCCCACAAACAATTTCTGCCGATGGCCGATGTGCGGCCGACGGCCATGCCCTTCCCATGGGCAAGTACCTTACGGGATCGGCGTACCTTCTTCTTCACCAAGTTTACGTGGAATTGCGCTCGGCCGATCGGTCAAAAACTTGGGTGGCCCTTGGTGGTTCATCCAAATGTGGTTGTCCCTTCATACCACCAAGGCCATCGATTTGGACCTCGGTGTCCTTTCCTTCCCCGGCAACCATGCCGAATCGGCTACGCCCGATCCGGTCGATGTATCTCTTTCGGGAAGCGTTATCCATGGCACCGGGGCGGCTATGTCGGATGACAACCTGGCGTATTGGTTCGCCGCCCTCTACAAGGGCCTCAACAACGAAAGTACGGATTGGTACCCGTACATTGATTTCTTCGAGAAGGAGTACGACACTCCTTTTCGATCGATCCCACCTTCCCAACGGCCGACGGGGAGGCGGTCAAGATCTTCACCACCTGCCTCCGCCCCTGTCTGCTGCCGACGGGACTCGTTCTTGGGAGCAAGGCTTTCTGCTCCTATGAGTTCTACCACCCGTCGGTGGCGGCCCGCCAACTCGGCTTCGGCCGGTTGCTCCCGACCTCTTCTATGTGGGGCAAATAAAGGCGCGGGCTAACGTCGACAACGCCATTCGGTGGAATTGGCTTGTCGGCCGCACCGCCGATGTCGTCACCGGCGACTTAGCCGGATTTTCCCGGCGCCCGGAGTACCCGCCTTTTTGACCGGCGGTGGGGCGAGTGGAACCGGCATCTCCGCGGCCGGAACACTGCTTCCTTCTTCTCCGGCTTAGTCCTGAGCGAAGCTTTCGCCGAGGTATGTGTAGCCGATTTATTTACTGTAAGGCCTATTTTATAAATGAAATCGGCCACTCCAAATGCTCACCCTTGTATATTCTTTTTCGGTCGGACACGGAGGAGCCGCCGACCCGAGCATCGGTGGCCGGCCGATCGCATACTTAATGCCGAGCCCAATTGTTCCAAATATCGGCTTCACCGATCGCACTCCTGCCCAAGCTTTTGCGGCGATGAGTCGAGGGCACCGGCTGCCCGCAAGGCCAAGACTAAAACAGCCGCCCTCGAGAAGAGGAAGGCTAATGTGCCGGCCGCGGCGCCGACTCAAGCTCCGAAGCGACACCGCGCGCTACTAAAGCAGCTTGTGCGCCGTCAGACCCGGACTACTTCGATGAACCATCACCGCTGCGTCGGGTCATTATTGTATGATCGCCGATTCCTTTTCACTTAACATGCCATCTAACTATGAGTTCTTTGCGGGAATCGGCGGTTCTTCCTCCTCGGGCCCGGACACCAACGCACGATAGGCCGATCCGCCTATCAACTCCTCCACGGGCCGGGACGCCGACACACGAAAGGCCGACCCCGTAGCTCCGGAATCGGCGGTCGTGCCAAGCCGGGCCGATCCACATCTTACGGAGAGCTCAACTCGCTTGGATCGGCCCGCGTCTCCTGAGGTCGCCGCGAAGGCTGAACAAGCTAGCCGTGTGCCGCCCATGGCCTCTCCCAAAGGCACCGCTGGCGACGAAGAATCGGTCGGCCGGGAGCCGCCCGCGGCTTCTCTGTAGATGCTTGCCGTCGATGAGCTTGCTGATGAGCCCGCCGATGAGCCCGCCGAAGCTGAACAAGCTGGCCATGTACCGATGCCGCCTCCGAAGATGCCGTGGTGAAGGGGAATCGGCCGGCCGAGAGCTGATTGGAACACACGAACCTGTAGGTTCAATGGCACGGCCGATAGATGTCCGGCCGCTCCGCATCGACGCTTCGCGGGTTTGTTTTTACTATCTCCTTTTTATTTTCTTGATTTACCTCCGATTATTAGCTTCATTTTATTTTTCTTGGTATTTCGGGCGCTTAGCTTCCCTCGTCTGCGCCGATTTTGGTATCCACTTACGGTCTTACCACCATGAACGAAATCGCGCGCGAGCTCGAGGCCTCTTCGGTCGGCTGCTTGGTGGCCGACGCTCAACCCATAAGGGCCCGGTACTTGGAGGTCCGGACTGAGCTCCCGGAGGATGTGCGCGATGCTGCGCACCGCGTGGCATACATGGAGTGCGGCAAATGGACTTCACTCGTGCCCGGCGGCGTACGGCTCGCCACGCGGAGCAGCGGCAAGCTGCGTTACTCGTCGAGAATTCCATCAAGCGCTCGAGGAGGAGGCCCGGAAGACCCGGGAGATGCAAGAGCAACTCTCAAATCGGCGGGATGAGCTGCGGGTAATCAACCGGGAGATTGCCGATTTGAGAGCATCGGCGGCTCTCAAGGAGGAAGCGGCGGCGGCCTTGGAAGCCACCATTGCACGGTTATCGGGCGACGTGACGGCTCAACGAGAGACGACGGACGAAGCAATTCAAACGGCCGAGAAGATGGTCGCCGCGGCGCACGGCGATGTCGGCCCCATCGAGGATGACTTGTTGGTCATGGCTAAACTCGACTCCATGCTGGCCGCGCACTATCTGCCGTCCAAGACTTCTTGTCCCGTCTTGAGGCGATCGATTATGCTTAGGTGTAATAGGATTTTGAACAAAATTTGTTGCGAACATTTTTTGCACTAAGGGCGATATACCATAATATCGGCCATCGCGAAAGCGATGTTTAAACGTCGGCTAATTTATCGGTGACTCCCTACTGTTTTACATATATTTTTTGGGCTAAGGGCGATACTCTCGGTGTCGGCCGTCTCAAGCGATGTGCATCGACATCGGCTGTAGTCTCTTTTAGGCCGAACACTATGAGTTAATCCAAATGCTAGGATAATCTTGCTTCAAATACTTTCCATTAAGTGCTCGGCCGAATTCTTCCCCTTCTAACTCTTTCAAAATATATGCATTACCGGTGCCGATCGGCTAATCAAATAAGGTCCTTCCCAATTAGGCGACCATTTGCCAAACCGATTGTCCTTCACGCCGATCGGCATCCTAAGCTTCGAGACCAAATCGCCCTCTTTAAAGCTGTTTCTGCACAACCTTCTTATCATAATGGCGGGCGACCCTGCCTTATTCTGCTCTATCTTTTCCAATGCATCCAGCCGATTTTGTACTACATCTTCTAATTCATCCATCATCAATCCGTGAGTGCTTGATCGGCCGATAACTTTTGTTGCAATTCAATCCTTACGGAGCCGATAGCTGTCTCCCATGGCAATACGGCTCGTGCCCATATACTAAGCTGATACTGGCGCAACTTGCATGGCCCCATGCCGTGACATACGATAAGCCCACAAAGCGTCCATCAATTTCATATGCCACTTACGAGGATACTCTTGTATTTTCCGCTTGATTAACTTGATCGAGACTCTTATTCGCTGCTTCGACTTGGCCATTGGCTTGGGCATAATACGGCGACGAATTAATCAACTTAATTCCCATCTCATCGACAAAAGATTGAAATTCGTCCGAGCGTGAATACTGATCCTTGATCTGTCGTGATTGTTTACGGAATCCCAAATCTATAAATGATATGCTCTTTAACAAACGTTATCACGTCGATCGTTGAAACTTTGCGATAAGGTGCCGCTTCAACCCACTTAGTGAAATAATCTGTAGCTACTAATATGTATTGATGTCCTTTGCTTGATGCTTTGGATTTATACGGCCGATCATATCCATGGCCCGGCCTACGAACGGCCAAGGTTTGATTCCTGGATTCATAGCCGATGCGGGCGCCCTACTGTATAGGCCGAATTTACGGCAATCTTGGCAACTTTTATAATATTTGAAACAATCGGCCAACATTGTCGGCCAATAATAACCAGCTCGCCTTAGCAGCCACTTCATTTTATGGGCCGATTGATGCGTTCCGCAAATCCCATCATGCACTTCGCTCATTACCACTTTGGCCTCGGTGTCATCAATACACTTGAGAAGCACCCCATCAATTGTCTTGTAAAATAATTGATCATCCAACAGAACATACTTCAAAGCTTTATATCTTATCTTCTTATACGTAGCTTGGGATGGATTGCTCAAAAAATTTCGAATTTCCGTACGCCAATCGGCTTCTTCAATATCAGCTATCTCTAAAGCTGTTTTCGGCGAGCCGATATCCGGATGCTAAGCTGAGCCAAGTTATTTGCTTCAAAGTTCTGCTCTCTTGGTATATGGCTGACTTTAACACACTTGAACCTTTTCATTAACTTCGGCACTTTCTATGATATTGCAACAATATTTCATCTTTACACTCATACTCATCGGCCGGTGACTCACAACCAACAAGGAATCCCCGAAAATTTCCACAAAATCAGCCCCGGCATCGATGAGTAATTCCGGTCCTTTTAATGCTTGCCTCGTATTCGACTTGGTTGTTGGTGTGCGCCTCTACTGTAATAGAGTATCCACGTATTGCCCCCGAGGCGACACAACGACCAAGCGATTCCACTTCCCTCCTTGCAAATTGAACCATCAAAGAATACCGTCCATGGCACTGGTTCAACGTATACGGCGAGTGTTCACCGTGTTGCACTATTAAATCAGCCAATACTTGTGCTTTTACTGCTTTGGCCGATTCATAGCCTAAATCAAACTCCGCAGCTGCCAACATCCATTTGCCCAACCGGCCTTTGGGGACCGGAGCCGATAGCATATATTTTACGACATCGGCCTGGCAAACGACAGTACACTCTTCGGCCAACGAGATAATGCCTTAATTTTGTGCATGAAAAATACAAACGAGAGACATAACCTTTCCACCTGCGGATACCGTGTTTACTGCGTCAATCAATTTGCGGCTGAGATAAAATATGACCCGCTCTTTTCCCTCCTGTTCTTGAGTCAATGCTTGAGCCGATGCACCTATCATCGGTCGATAAATATAACTTAAAGGGTGTGCCTGGCTTTGGCGGAACCATCACCGGTGGGGACACCAAATATTTCTTGATATCTTCTAAAGCCTTTTGATGGATCGGCTCCCACCGAAATTCTTGATTGGCTTTGAGTTTCAATAATGGCGTAAACACATCAAGTCGACCGGACAAGTTTGAGATAAATCGCCTAATAAAATTAATCTTGCCGATCGGGGACTGGAGCTTCGTCTTGTTTGTCGGCGGTTCCAATTTTACGATAGAATCAATACTCTTAGGGCCGACTTCAATTCCCTTTTCATGCACAATAAACCCCAGAAATTGTCCAGTTGAGACGCTAAACGCACACTTGAGCGGGTTCATCTTCGAGCCGTATTGTCTTGTCCTCTTCAACACTTCTACGAGATCAGCCACATGACTCCCAACCGATCTTGATTTCACCATGACATCATCAATATAAATTTCCACCAATCGGCCGATTAAATCGTGATATATAAAATTCATGGCCCTACGATATGTAGCACCAGCATTTTTTAGTCCGAAGGTCATGACAACCCACTCATATAGTCCCAACGCCCAGGGCATCTAAACGCCGTCTTCGATATATCTTCCTTGGCCATAAAAATCTGATTGTACCCAGCATTTCCATCCATAAAGCTCAAAATTTTGTTGCCGGCGGCTGCATCAACTAACAAATCGGCGTTTGGCATTGGGTACTCATCTTTCGGAGTTGCCTTATTCAAATTTACGAAGTCAATGCGGACCCGCATCTTTCCATTTTCTTTTCCACCGGCACAATACTGGAAACCCACTCGCATATCGGCATGGCCTAATGAAGCCGGCCTCATATAATACGATAATCTCTTCTTTGACGGCTTCATAATACCTAGGGTCAATTTTCAGAGCCCCACAGCTTATATGGCCGATATCCAGGGCTTGGTGGGCAACCGATGTTCAACGATCGATCGGGTGAGTCCGGGCATCTCGCTATAATCCCAAGCAAAACAATCTTTATACTCTTTCAACAAGGCCACTAATTCATCTCTTACTTCTTTACACAATTTCTTGCTAATATATGTCGGCAGAGGCTTGTCTCCATCCCCTATATCTACTTCTTCCAACTCGTCGGCCGACACAAAACCGTGGCCTAATTTTCCGTCTTCGGTTCGTTAATCGGCCGATTCATCATATCCTCCGTGCGTGTATCGATCGGCCGATTGTCCGTCAATTCTCTGTGGGGCCCATCGGAGCGGCCGGAGGTACCGACCCCCGGTCACAATAACTCCGTCGTCGGTGATGTTTATGGCCTCCGCATCCCAATACGTGCCCGATAAACAAGGCGAGGCTCTCCGGACCGGCGGACTCGAAATCGGCGGTTGCAATGGTTACTGATTTATCGGCCGTACGATTTCGACCTTGTTGCCGACCCATTGAATCAAACAACTGGTGCATGGTTGATGGGATGCAACGGTTGGCATGAATCCGGTCTCTCCCCAACAAAGTTGTGTACGCACCTTTTCCGTCGATGATGAAAAAAGTGGTGGGTATGGTTTTGCTGCCCACGGTGATCTCCATTATTGCGGCCCCACGCACATCTTGACTTCTCCCACTGTAATCCTTGAGCGTCGGATTAGCCCTCATCATTTCTTACGGCGTCTTCCCGAGCTTGCGGTATGTAGTAATCGGCATGACATTGACCGCTGCCCCTCACGTCGACCAACATTTTCCTCATTGGTGACCCATTGACGTAGCCGCTAATGTACAATGCCTTGAGATGCAAATGATCGAGTTGAGCGGCTTATCAAATACCGCCGATTCCGGCGTCCACGAGAATCCCTGAAGTCTCCCCAAGCTGGTTCTTCTTCGGCCGAATTTTCATCGGCCGATCCGACAATCCTGGGCATCATGGATATCATATTCACCGCGGCTTCGGCTCGGACCACTTGAGACTGCACTTTCGGCCTCCATTCCTTCTTGGGCTTGGACTCATCATCTTGGTCATCTCTGTAATGCCGTCCACCCTTGATTTCCCGACAACGCATTCTTTGAAGCCTCCTCTTTTG
The DNA here is from genome assembly GCA_031894775.1 of Chloris gayana. Classification (NCBI taxonomy): domain Eukaryota; kingdom Viridiplantae; phylum Streptophyta; class Magnoliopsida; order Poales; family Poaceae; genus Chloris; species Chloris gayana. Next base: position 262,101 of record JAUNZO010001317.1, read on the forward strand.
GGTTTTCTTGAGCAAACCAGCAGGGCACTGCTTGTCCTTCGTTCTCGGTTTGATCACTTCTCGAATCTTCATGGTATTGGTAATCAAACTCTTCTTCATCATTGGCGGCCCGGTCGATCGTGAACGGAGGTTCTCTTTGGCACTACGTATCTTCGTTTATCATATCCGTGATCATAGTCGACTGCCCTTACGGGGGCCGATTGTTGAAATTCATAATTGCGACCAATCGGCCGTCCCTGGTAACTTGACGACCCGACATCACGATACTCTTCCCGGCTAGTGCACTGCGGACGGTTCTCGATAGATGGAAGCTTCATGTTTCGGTCCCAGCGATGCTTGAAAGAAAGGGCAATCCCGGTGTGGGTCAAAATCTTCTCGGCGGACCACGCTTTGCACATGCTGGCGACTTTGACCGATAGATTCCTGTTCACGTGCCGCCTGATCTCTTTCTTCCCTCTCCCTCTTCCTCTCGTATCGGCGTATGAAACCAGCTGATCCACCGCCGATGGTATTGATGTACATCGTATTAGCCGGAAAAGGGTGCCCATCAACTTTCATCTTCTTCTTTACATCAGTTGCTCGCAATACCCCACTTGTCAACTGCCCTCCGGATTTCATCTCTCATAGCATAACAATCAACGGTGTTATGATGCGAATTTCCATGCCACTTGCACCACTTAGCCATTTTCTTCAATTCTTACGGCGTAGGAATTTTGTGATGAGGGGAAAGCTGGATTTTCTTTTCCCAGCGACGGTGATCAAATATTTCGTCGGCCTTAGATAAATCAAAATCATATTTCTTCTCCTTAGGATTGATATGCGGAGAAAATATCGGCCGTTTATTATTAGTCCACTCAACTGCATTAATTCCCTCTTCATCATCTTCATTGTCGAAATCAGCATAAGCTACACGATACCGCCGATTCCTGGTGAGTTGGAGATTTTCTTCCTGGCCAAGCTGCCCTACGTGTCGGTTGTGCCGGCCCATCAAACTCATGTGGGGTAAACTTTTCTTTGATGTTGGAGAATAGCCCCGTATAAGCGATCTCGGCCAAGCTGTTGCTCTGTCGGGTTCGGATTGTAGCATCGTCCCCTCGAGTCCTGAACCTACGTATATAATCGGTCACTGATTCCCCGATTTCGTTTCACTTGCCATTAAATCGGACAAACTAAGCTCGGTAATGCCCGTGAAGAAGTACGAGTGAAACCTTTTCTCCAGATCGGCCCAACTACGAATAGAACCGGGCGACAGTGAAGCAAACCATGAAAAGGCCGATCCAGGACAACGACGGTGGGAATAGCCTAACCCGCAAAGCCTCCTGAGTAGACGCTTCACCAAGGCTGTGCGTCATACCGGCTGATGTGCTCCATAGTTGATGTGTTATCTTGCCGGAAAACTTGGAAAACTCGGGAATTTTATACTTATTGGGTAAAGCCACGGAATCCATCCGGTCGGGGTAAGGTCGCCGATACAATGCACTTTTCTCCTTAGGCTTCAAATCGAGCGATCGTTCATCATATCGGCGATCTTAGCCATGAGGCTATTCATATCATTGGGTTCAGCGAGTTGCCGATCCGGTCCCCGTCATATAAGCTGTGTTGGGCTGCCCCCGATCGGGTGTATCAAGCGGCCGTTTCCAGAAATCCCGGTGCCGATGGCCGGGAACGGTGTTTGCGGAGCGATTCCATAATTCATGGCCGATTGGATCGGCCGTCCGATCATGAATCCCTGTCCCCGGCCGATGCGGTTGGCTGTGGAATACCGAGATATCGGCCGTACTATAGTGGGTGAGTTCTCGATTCTACTCGGGCCGGTATTTGGTACGTAGAAGAAATTGGGCTCTTTGTGCCATCTGCGGGACCGCTGCCACATTGGTCGCTGCCCCTAATTCAGAAATCGGTCTGTTGTACATCTTGTTTGTCGCCTTCCTCCGTTACCGACTTCTTGGGGCCACTTGTCATCCTCTTTGCACTGGCTGGGTCGTGCTTGGTACTTGCATTTGCATTGTCCTTGCCAGGCCATAGGTGAGGTGGCATTCCGTACTGAGGACTGGAACCCTGCTGGTGGTGTAGCATTACGGAGGCCAACTCCCTGAATTGGTCGTACAAGAGTACCAAAAGGCTGAGTGTACGCAGGTCCGAGAATATCCTTCGGTGAACGAGTCTGCCATCAAGCTGTGTCCTTGATCAAATTCCCGATGGTGTTGGTCAACACGCACGATTGATTGATTAGGGCACGATGAACGGACGAGTTGACCATATCACCGAGTTGGTTGGCATCCGGCGAGTCTCTGGGCTTTGATTTGGTCTAGTTCTTCCGGATGCGAGAATACGAGGGATGTCTCCTTTTGTGGCCACTCCGCCACGTGTCACCTTCGGGGCTTGAAAGTACTTTTTCATTGCTTCGGCCGGGTATTCTTGGTACTGCAGCTTTTGTTACTGTCGTCATCTTCCCCCGAGGCCGAAACCTCGTTGTCATCGAAACTTCTCCATGCCCTTTGCCATCCGTCCTAAGAGGAAGCTGGAACAAAAATCGGTCGATTTTCAGCATCGACCATCGGTGTTCCGTCCTCCCCGACAGCCTGCATGTACGACATCCCGATCTTGGTTGCTTCGGTCCCACTGGGCGTGCCAAAAAGTGTGTTGACGTCAAAAGTCGCCAACACACCGTTGTCCGGAGAGTCCACCGAAACCCGGGCGATGCGAGGGTCCTGTACTCCCAACGGACCGGCTCAGCTCGCCGATTCTCGTGTGCGCTGGTGCGTGCCGGATGGTTTTCCTGCAAACCAACAAAGACAATAAAAGGTGTAAAATTCCAGGTCATCGGCCCGAGATAGACCGATGTGCGGCCGTGGCCGATTCGGCATAAGATAGACAAAATCGGCCATCGGTCGGGAGCAGCACGGCCCATCCATTTATGTATTAAATGCCAGGCAAACGAAGCTGCGATACAAACGATACGAAATCGGCCGACGCTATAACATGCGATCGGTGACTAGCAGCCGATTCCGTCGGTAAACGATCACATCATTAAGACTTTGCGGGGATGCATTATCGAATAAAATGTAAACAAGGTAATTATTAATGGGATGTGATTAATTCGATAGCAAGAAGATGGTTTAATCATCAATTAGATTAGCAAATCGGCCGATCGGGCATCCGGCCGATTTTGTCATTGATTACAGATAGTGAATTATTTAGATCTATCTAAATGTATAATGATGATCAATAAAATCATACTAATAACTCGGGTTCAAAAAGCAGCTTTAACAGATTTGGTACTAATTGAACATAAAACAGCTAATGAACGTGATAAACAATCGGCTAAACACTCCGAAAGAACGAGTAAGACAAATACAACCACACGAGATCCCAAATCGACCGGTCGCTCCAACGGGACAAGTCAGCGATGGCACACGGCTGGACCAGGTCTAACGGCCGCGCACGCTGGCCGATTCGGGACAAGCCCAATCATAAACGTCTTAACTATGAAAGTAAATCTACATCCTAGCCAATCGGCTGTATGCGCCTAGGACAAGTCAACTATCGCGAAGGCAAACACGGGACACGTCAAGCTGAATTTGCACGGTCGAATCGGCCAAGATGTAAAAGAACTTTTATAGCGATTCTCGTGACTCGAACGACCAAATGCGAGCCAATCGGCGTTGTGAGCAAAGAGCTGGAACGGGGAGGCGGGACAAGTCAAACTACCTCCACCACGAGCCGGACCAGGTCGACTTGACTCATCCGGCCGATACTCACTACGACGATTAGGGACAGATTTGGTCGCCGGATAACTAGCAATTAAGCCATCTAATTACGAACAATGCGCCGAGAACTAGACAACATAATTACCTTATCAAGCCAACGTGTCGTCGGCCGGAGCCCCGAAGATCCCGCGCGAAAACGGTAAAACTTGACGAGAAAATTAGGGTTTGGCGATGCGCCGAAAATTGTGTTGGATGTGAATCGAGTTTACGGGTTACATCGAGTACAAACTTATACCCGGCACAAAGAATCCTACTCGGACCCTCTTCGGGTCGATTTCCTAACCGACTAGGATCCTTTTTCCAAAATTAAACTATTATTTCTAATTTTACAACGTGGGCCGGGCCCATCAACGTTATGCCCTTACGTTGGCGTACGCGCACGATTTTCGGGAGGGACGCGCCCTTTACTCGCCCAAGCGGCCGTCGGCCTTACGCCCACCGGCCCTCTTTGACCTACGGTCGCCGACAATGGGCCCCTTGGTCAAAAACCGGCGTCAACAGATTCGCTAGCCATGCATAATTTCATCGACAAGTCATATGTTGCAAAGCATCGCATCATGCCATCCAAGTTGCTATGTGCACATCTCATCTCAACACCTGGGGTAAAATCCTTACAAATGAAGCAGCTGCCAATATGCCATTAAAATTGGGTAGCAAGGTTTATTCTACTTCATTAATCATATTGGATGGGCAAGGGTTAGATGTAATTATTGGCATGCAATGGATGAATTTTCATAAGGTAATATCTGGATATAGCATCTCGAGCCGTGTATCCGAACTCTTCTGTTCATGGTCGAGATTGCTTACTTTTAACTCTTCCCAGGACTATTTTGCCAATGGTTAATAAGGTTATAAGTAAAAGTCCGGAGGATATACCAATAGTCCGTGAGTACCCGGATGTCTTTCCGGACGACTTACGGGACTACCGCCGGATCGAGCGGTAGAATTTAAGATAGAGCTACAGCTGGGAACAACACCGATATCAAGGAGACCGTATCGGATGCCACCAAATGAGCTAGCTAAGTTAAAGGTGGAATTAAAGGAATTATTGGACAAGGGATATATTCGCCCAAGTTCGTCACCATAGGGATGCCCGACCTTGTTCGTGAAGAAAAAGGACACGACATTAAGGCTATGTGTGGATTATAGGCCTTTGATTTCAGTTACCATCAAGAACAAGTACCCTCTTCCGATGATTGACATCTTGTTTGATCAATTGATGGGAGCCAAGGTCTTCTCTAAAATAGATCTTCGCTCGGGCTATCATCGGATTAAGATCCGAGTCGAAGATATACCGAAGACCGCATTTTCCACCGGATATGGACTTTATGAATACCTGGTGATGTCTTTTGGATTGACCAATGCACCAAGCACAATTCATGTACCTCATGAACTCGGTATTCATGCCGAGCTGGACAAGTTTGTCGTGGTATTCATAGACGACATCTCGATCCATTCCAAGTCGGAAGAGGAACACGCCAATCACTTAAGGATTGTGTTGCAACGTCTAAGGGATCACCGACTATATGCTAAGTTTAGCAAGTGTGAATTTTGGTTAAAGGAAGTGTCGTTCCTAGGGCACGTGATATTAGCCGAAGGAGTGGCCGTGGACCCAAGCCACGGTTCAAGAAGTGTTGGATTGGAAGCCACCAAAGTCGGTCTCGCAAATCGGGAGTGTCGGGGAAAGGATTAATGCTGCCACGTGGCGGTGTCCGGACCCACCTAATAGAGGGTTAGCACGACCACGTCATCACCAAAGGCTGGCCCACGCCCGTGTGGACCGACCAGGAAACGGTCCTAGAGACTCACTTGAAGATGCCCGCCTCGCACGACCCGGGCGTCTTGATCGAAGGGTTCCGTCCCGCACGATCCGGGCGTCTTAATCGAGAGGCTCCGTCCCGCACGACCTTGGCATCCCTCGCGCTCGACCTCGTGACTCGATCAACAACCGCATTTAATTCTAGCCGCCACGGCACCCACGTGGGCTCGGCTCGGGAATCATTGGAGGGAGGCCCGAGCCCATCCCTCCCGCTGCCACCTGCTCCCGTCGGGGCATGCCGATGGGACGTCCCGTTCTCGTTGAAATGGCAGGAGTTAGCATGGACCGCAGGCTCCGGGAGAAGCCGCTGCTCGTTAAATGTACGGACGTACGATTCCCCGTCACGCCCGTCGAACAGGTGTAGCTCAAGGTCGAGCTCGAGTTACGCCCCGTCTCGCACGACCTTCCTCTACAAAGCTCGACTCGGAGGGATAACCATTCCCGCGCCTCGGCCGTGCCCGAAGCATCATCACGTCCGACAAAGAAGGACGGGCATGGCACGTCCAAATCCAACCACTCCGTGAACAGCGCCGCCCGCGGCTCCCCCCAATTGCGGAGCACTCCACCCCGATGCTCGTCGCTACGGGGACGACGCGATCGCCCGATCAACCCGGACGGAGACGTACGACGAGGAGGCCGATTGGACAACGCCGAAGCTCGACCATCCTTCTCTTTCTCTCTTTCTCTCTCTCTCTCTCCCGTAACTCGAGTCCCGACCCTATGACTATAAAGGGGTGAGACTCTTCAACTCATACACACGGTCACACAAGACAACGATCTTCAACGCACGCACACTCTTGCACGGGATTTGGAGCACGCTCCTCTCCCATCACTTACGTACTTCGCGTTTTCATCTTGGCGCAAGGAACACGACGTCGTGAGACCCCCTCCCCCGCCGGACGTACGGAGCTTTCTTGAACCAGCCTAAACCCTTCGTGTCTTCCCTTGTGCACCATCCGGCCTAAAACGCGCAATCCCCGGACAAATTCTATAGCCGGTGGTTCGAACACCGACGGTTGGCACGCCGGTAGGGGACTATTACGCGTTTCGTCACGCTTCTCACGGCCCACATGGCACGAAAGGATGATTCCGAGCCTTCGTTCCGGGCTCCCGACACTGCGGTGCGCTTCGGGAGCCTCGATTTCGTCGCTACCACCGGGCGGACGCCGGCACGCGCCGAGCCGCCGGCGCCGCAGACCGGGAAGCAACCCATGCCGCCGCGAACGTGGCACGACTTAGCGCTTTCCCGGGAGCGACCACTCGGCGGAGGCAGAGTTCGTAGGGATGGTAATCCATCCCTCCGAATCTCTCTTCGACCTCCTCGACGCCGGGAAGAGGAGGATTCGGACCAGGGCAGCAGCGATGAGGCCCACGGCCCCGCTCGCGAGTACAATGTGGTGCACGCCGAGGCAGCAGGCGCCCGCAGCGCCGGGGGACCGACCGAGCCGGAGCCCGGCGCCCCGGGGACCCTCGCGGCTCAACGCGCGCACCCCGCGCCTCCGGCGGTGACGACCTCCGGACTCGCCTCCGGTGCTAGGCGCCCGGAGCTGGAAGAAGCTCGCCGTGGCCTCGAGGAGGAGACCATGGCGGTAGAGCGAGAGCTGCGACGGCAGCGCCGGCGGGCGGACTGCAACGCGCGTTTGAGGGCTCGTCATGTTCAACAGCAAATCGCCGACGACGCAGGGCCGAGACCCAGCACTTTTCGCGCGCCGGGCAAAACGTGGCCGCAGCGGCCGCGTTGCTAAAAACCCTCCCTGTGCAGCCAACTCCCGAGGTGCAGCGAGTACAAAGGGAGATGGCCGCGCTCCTCGCCAAGGCGGCGGAGCAGCACGCGGAAATCTCTCTGCGACGCGCCTCGCCGTCGCTCTAGCACGCCGGCGCCGGCGGCGCGACTCCCGAGCGGGAGGATCGGCACATGCCTCCGTGCGGCAGCCCGCACGACTAGGCCAGCCCGAACCTAGGCAATCGGTGCACTCCCGCATCGGAGCCGCTCGAGACGCGCGCTTGACCCCGGACGCCCGACGTCGCGTTTAGGACGACAGAGGCCCGCGCCTCGTCCAAAACCCTTGCCGCGGAGGGCGGGGCGACGTTGAGCACAATCGGAGCCGCAGCCCCGACCCTCCGGGTCCTAGGGTCTTCGGTTCCACGATCGTGGGAGCGACCTTCCCTCCACGCTTCCGTCCCCGACGACGGTAGCCAAGTACGTGGGAGAGTCGAACCCCTCCCTCCGGCTAGAAGATTACCGGCCGGCGTGCCAGGCCGGCGGCGCGAGAGATGATCTCTCCATCATTCGAAACCTGCCGCCGTACCTCGCCGACACGGCGAGGACTCGGCTCGAGCATCCGCCCGCGGACCGGATACGCTCGTGGGGCGACCTGCGAGAGGTTTTCGTGGGGAACTTCCAGTGCCACGTGTGCCCGCCCGGGTAACCCTTGGGAGTTGAAGAACTGCCGGCGAAGCCGAACGAGCCGCTACGGGACTACATTCGACGCTTTTCCCGGTGTTGCAACGAGCTGCCACATGTCGTGGACGCGGATGTCATTGGGGCCTTCCTCTCCGGAACAAACCGCGAGGCTCGGTCCACGAGCCGGGGCGAAGCTACCCGCGAACAGCTCGAGAACTCCTCGACATCGCCACGAGCCACGCCTCGGGCGAGGAGGCGATCGGAGCCCTCCTCCACCGCGACCTCCCCGAGAAAGGGAAGGGCAAGCCCAACAAATAGAATAAGTCGCGGCCAACCGATGGCCACATGGTAGCCGCGACCGACAAGAAGGGCGCGAGGCAGCCCAACAAAAATCCCCGGACCACTTCGAGAAGAAGTGGAACGGGCCGTGCCCCAACGACGAGTTTCCGGTCAAGCACCCGATGCGGGACTGCTCGGCTGATGAAGAAGTTCATCACGCGGCACGGGCGGAAGGCGCGCCCGGAGCGTGACCGGGGGGAAACGTCGGGGTCGAGGGCGACGCCGGCGAGGAGAACGAGGAAGGCTTCCCTCGGGTGGAGGGCTGCCTTGTGATCTTCGCGAGCTCCGACGCTCGCCGGGCCGACGTTCCGTCAAGCTCGAGCGTCGTGAGGTCTTTGCCGCGGAGCCCGCTACCCCGGCTTACCTCAAGTGGTCGGAGCTCCCGATCACGTTCGATCGCGCCGATCACCCGGCGCGAGTCCCGCGGCCGGGCCGATACCCGCTCGTGGTCGACCCCATCGTCGCCAAGACGCGCCTCTCCAAGGTGTTGATGGACGGGGGCAGCGGCCTCAACATCCCGTACGCCGACGTCCTGGATGCTATGGGCGTCGAGCGCTCGCAAATTCGTACGAACGGCTCGCTGTTCCATGGCGTCGTCCCCGAAACACAAGCCGTTCCCATCGGGCGGATCGACCTGCCCGTCACGTTCGGGACTCCTTCGAACTTTCGAACGGAGACCCTCACTTTCGAGGTGGTAGGATTCCCGGGGGTCTACCATGCTATCCTCGGGCGGCCGTGCTACGCGAAGTTCATGGCCGTCCCGAACTATGTCTACCCGAAGCTCAAGATGCCTAGGCCGAAGGGAGTTATCACCGTGGGCGCATCTTTTCAGCACGCCTATCGGTGCGACGTCGACAAGCTGCGACCTGGCCTTAGCGCACTTGGCCTCCACCACCGAGCCGGCGGTCATCGGGGAGCAGGCGGTCGAGCATCCGCCGCAGTCGAGCCGTAAATCGGCTTCCTTCGAGCCGGCGAAGGGAATCAAGGAGGTCGTCCTCGACCTCGAAGGAGACGAGAAGAAGACGGTGCGCATGGACACCTCCCTCTCTCCCAAATAGGAAGGCGCGCTCGTCGACTTCCTCCGCGCGAACGCCGACGTCTTCGCGTGGAAGCCCTCGGACATGCCAGGAATCCCGAGGGAAGTCGCCGAGCACTCCTTGCACATCAGGCCGGGCTCCAAGCCGGTGAAGCAGCGTCTGCGCCGCTTCGACGAGGAGAAGCGCAGGGCGATTGGGGAGGAGATCGCGGAGCTTTTGGCGGCCTGGTTTATCAAGGAGGTGTACCATCTCGAATGGTTGGCTAATCCTGTTGTTGTACAAAAAAGAATGGGAAATGGAGAATGTGCGTCGACTATACTAGCTCTGAATAAGGCGTGTCCTAAGGACCCTTTTCCTTTGCCGCGCATTGACCAAATAGTCGACTCGACCTCCGGGTGCGAAACCCTCTCGCTTTCTAGACGCGTACTCCGGGTACCATCGGATAGCGCTCGACGAATCCGACCAACTCGCTACCTCCTTCATCACGCCCTTCGGCTCGTATTGCTACACGACGATGCCGTTCGGACTCAAGAACACAGGTGCCACGTACCAAAGATTCATCCAGAAATGTTTCGACTATCTCATCGGAGATATCGTCGAAGCCTACGTGGACGACATTGTCGTTAAGACCAAAAAGGCCGACCACCTCGTGGTCAACCTCGAGCGCGTGTTCGCCAAGCTACGCGAGAACGGCGTTAAGCTCAACCCCGAGAAGTGCGTCTTCGGGGTCCCTAGAGGGATGTTATTGGGATTCGTCGTTTCGGAGCGTGGCATCGAGGCAAACCCGGAGAAGATCACCGCCATCGAGCGCATGGGTCCGATCCGGAACGTCAAAGGGGTACAACGACTCACGGGGTGCCCGGCGGCGCCGAGTCGTTTCACCTCTCGGCTCGGAGAAAGGGCGCTGCCTCTCTACAAGCTCCTCAAGAAATCCGAGCGCTTCGAGTGGACCCAAGAAGCGCAGGTCACGCTCGACGAAGTGAAGCGCATCCCGGCTAACCCTCCGATCTTGACTCCCCCGATCCCCGGGGAACAACTCCTGCTTTACGTCACGGCGACCAGACAGGTCGTCGGCGCCGCCGTTGTAGTCGAGCGCGAGGAAGAGGGTCATGCGCTCAAAGTACGGCGTCCCGTCTACTACGTCGGCGAAGTACTCTCCGACTCGAAGACTCGATACCTGCAGGTGCTCAAGATTCTCTACGCCCGATGGTCGCCGGACGCAAGCTACGCCACTACTTCGACTCGCACTCGATAACCGTGGTGAGCTCCTTCCCTCCGCGCGACATCATTCAAAACAGGGAGTCGGCGGGCAAGGTCGCAAAATGGGCTCTCGAGCCGATGGGGCATGACATCACCTACGCGCCCGGACGGCGATAAAGTCCCGAGTACTAGTTGACTTCATCGCGGAGTGGACGGAGACCCAGCTGCCACCGGCGCCGGTGGATCAAGAGTACTTGGGTCATGTACTTCGATGGGTCGCTAATGCGCCAAGGAGCCGGCGTTGGACTCGTCTTTGTCTCCCCGGAGGGTACGAATGAGGTACGCCATCCGGTTGCATTTTCCAGCTTCGAATAACGTGGCCGAATACAAAGCGTTGGTGAATGGCCTCGGGATCGCCATCGAGCTCCGGATCCGGCGACTCGAGGTCCGCGGGGATTCCCAACTCGTCGTCGACCAGGTCATGAAAGAGTCGAGCTGTCGAAACGACACGCCGATGCTCTACCACTAAGGGGTGCGGAAGCTCGAGGAGAAGTTCGATGGGCTCGAGCTTAAGCACATTCCCCGTCAAAAGAGACAAGTTTTGAATTTTAATTTAATTTAATGCATAAAAAAATAATTCAGTATTGCGAGCTCATACTTGCATAATTCTTATATTTACATAAAAATTATGTTAATTACATCTCCGTAGAGAAAACCCCCGATTAAGAATACCAACATAAAAAGAAAATTACATTATAGTTGCAGCATATTGCTTCCTATTACAAACTATGAAAGAAAATAAAAGCCTTCGGTCTTGTCGGAACTTGCCAAAGTGCATAATATATCTTTTCTTTTTAGAATATGACATATGCGCATATGTAGATGCACACATATACTTTGCCCTTTATGAATGTCCAAAGACATGCAAATATAAGATGCGTATTTTCGGAAATTGGATATTGACTGATATAACAAATATTTGATAACGGTCATGCATAGTATTTAGTTTGTACAGCGCATGTATATGATACCGTAGCATGATATTTGCACATCATTGCATCTAAGATATATATGCACACACACCAGATGAGCTGATGCAAGCTCGTAGTTTCTTTCATTAGCAACTTGGTTCAACCAGTATTGAGATTACTACCATATGACAGTAGCGTATATGAAGCACATTATTTTATTTGTTTGGAACATGCAGATTTAGAAGTCAGCTAGACTAAATGCATTTATTTATACTTGATCATCTAGTCACTTTCTATTGTTGTAAGCTTGAGATGTCGGGTAAATATATAAGCCAGACCTAATCTAGTAAAACATCGTATAAAAATATTCACTTATTTATTTATTTTAACTAGGCTGATGCTAGTACGATTTCATGAGGAATTTTGGGTAATGCAAACACAATGAGGTGCCACATACGTATTTTTTTTTAACACAAGTGCTAATAATCACATTATTGCAAATATGCAGGAACATGGCCTGTGGGGAAGATCCAATTCATTAGTTTACCTAATTTCCTTTTTTTCTTTGTAGTCGAAATGAGAGTGGCCAACCTGTGGGCTAGGCATAACGACAGCATGATGCTGTAACAACTCTCGAGAAAATAATGCAATTCATGTCATCATGAGCATGTCATCACATTGTTGCATTTTTGAAGATATCAAATTTTGTGTTAATAATAAACACATAAAATAACAAAATAGATAAAAAAGAGAGGAAGTATTTAAAAAGAAATGAAATAAACAGAAAATTCATGTTTAAGATTTTCTGTGGCTTAATTATCGCAAATAAAGATTTATGAAAATTTCCTGGAAATAATTAGCCTTGTAAAAATATTTACAAGAATAAACAACACATCATTTATTAATTTAGCTAGGAATTTTTAATCCGAAAAGGATTTGGAATTTCTACTTGGACTTATTAGGAAAAGTGCCTAAAATGTTTTCATTTAAACCCCTGGAATTTTTGGGAATTTTTGGAGTACCGGAAAGCTAATTTTTAATTCCGTGAAAGTAGGAGGGCGTCTTTGCAAAATTTTCGGGACGGCCCGGCGGCCGGCCTCTTTCTTCTTTCTCTCCCTCTCCCGCGTCTCACCGCCGCCCGCGCCCTGCACCGCCTCCGGCCGGGCCGCCACGACCACGCCACGCAGCCGCTTGCGCAGCTGCTTGCTCGAACCGCCTCTGCCGCGGGATAAGACCCCCTCTGCCCGGCCTTATCTTCCTCTCCTCTCCCTCATTTCTCCCCCAACCCGACCGCCATAGCCGTCTCTCGGGAGCAGCGCCGCCGGACCGCTCCGGTGCCTCTCCACCCGAACCACCACCCCGACAAGCTCCGCCGGGACCCCGCGAAGCTTTTCCACCCGAGCATTTAGCTTGAGCACCGCCGCTCCGTCGAGGCGAGCTCATCGTCTTCCTCGGACCGCCGCCGTGTTCCTCCACCGCAACCTCAAAATTTTCCCTGCTTGGTGAGCCTCTTGCCTTCTTTTCTCTCTCGGATGATTGGCAACTCACTCTGTTACCTCTGGAGCAAGAGCTCATCCGGTTTCCTTCACGGGTTCGTCGGGATTTCGCTGTTTCACCGGAGTTCCTCGTCGCCGCCGCACCCTTCCACGGTGAGCACACCTCTCGGGACTTGCTCATGTCTTTTTGATTCCACGACGAGCTTGCGCATGCTCCGTAGTACGTGCCGTAGGTTTTCCCCAATTTTTGTGCTCTGTGGTGAGCTCGCGCCACCGCCGGAGGGTTCGCCATGGCCGGACCTCGCCGCCGGTGTAGCTAGGGTCGAGCTCATGTGAGCGCGTCACGTATGTTTGTGTTCGCCATGCGCCGTAGAGTATTCCGGTGGTCACGCGGCGAGCTTTGCTCCACGCCCGGCCAACTCCGGCCGTCGTGCCGCCGCCGACCCGCCGCCGCGGCGAGGCCACACCGCGGGCCACACGCCCGTGGTATCGCGTGTGGCCACGGCGGATCTCGTGCGGACAACCACTGTAACCATCCGTGTGGCACAGAATCGAATTCAAATTTCCAAAATTCGTAGAAAATTTGTTAAAATTCAGAAAAATGTCAAACCAACTTTGTTAGACTCAGAAAAATGAGATCTATTTATTTGTGAAATAAAATATTTATTTTTAGTAAATTTATTTTATAATTAGTAATTAATCACTCTCTTTGATTAGAGAAAGGTTATTATTTTATGTAAATAAAATGTCTAATTATGAAAAATAATTTTATTTGATAAAGGAGATACTTGCAGACGAAATTAATTATGAAACTTATTTTCCAAAACTAAACTTAAATTGTATTATTTTATGTGATCACAATCTATTAACCTTTAATCACTTAAAGTAATTATTTATTTGTTGCTTAATAAACCAGAATAATTTATTAATTATTAAACCTAAGTAATTAGTGAACTTAATTAAGTAATTAAGGAACAGAACCAATTAACAAATAATGACCTTGATTAGGCACTCATTAATTAGCATAATTAATTGTTAATTAGTGCTTAATGAACATACTTATCCTTAATTTAGTAATTAACTAAGGTAATTAAGCCTTAATTATTAGTTATTGCTTATTGGAATTAATCAATGAATCCTTGCATACTTTCATAATGAGCATTCATGCATACATGATTGTGATTCGCGACGCATTCTTGGTCGACTAGGTTCGAAGTGAACGAGGTTCCACCGAGGGCGAATCGGAGTCGGGAATCTCGACGTCGACCCAGCCGCCGAGGAAGCTAACTTCGAGCGAGAATCAAGACAAGCCTCGGTGCATCCTACCTATGTTTTTAAATATTTTATTTTATCACATAGTACGAGTTATGTTTGTGCATTAGGTGTTAGGGAATGGTTAACACCCTAGATGCATTATGGTAGGTTTCTGTTTGTTTATTCTATACTTGGTACAGGTAGCTCAATAGAGGCTAAGCTTAATTAGTAGTGGCAACGGTAGATGGTTAAGGAATCTTAAAGCATGGAGGCTTTAAGGGTTTTTGTGTTGACACTAAAGGTGATGAGAGTGATAATGAAGTTGAGACCGGACGGGCCCCGTAGGAGAAAGGGCAAGACGGAGATGAGGACTTGCAAGGTGGTAGCCCCGTCCGTGTCGGTCAAGGACCGTACCGTTATCGGCTTAGTTGAACAAGTTTGAACGTACCGTACTACATGCTGGTATCATGGGCCCGGCAAGGTGATGTACCCTATCGCCCCGAGAGATGTAGCGTAGCCGGCTCTCTTTTACTAGGCTGTTAGTGAGGGGATAGTCTCACGGGAGGGAGATGGGTCGACCACGAGGGAAGTCGTGGCGTCGCCATACTTCCGGGGAGTTGGAAATGGCTAGTCTGCTGTCGGGTGCTAGCGGGAAAGGTTGTCGTATACGATCGGTGTGATGCGTATACGTCGTGTAGTCGGGTTGTGTCAGCTGGTATAAATCGATTCGAATCGTCTGTCCCTCACGAGTAATGAGTACCGCTTGTTTAGCTCGTCACATCGTAGTAAGTTTATGGAAGATAAAGATGAGAGATGGAAGAATTAAGATCTATTTTATCTTGATTGAGAACTTGGTGGCAATAGTGATAGGTTGCAAACATCAAGGCTAATGAACATAATGCGAGCTAAAATACTGAAAGTAAGGACCCACCCTTTAATGCTGTTTTTCGCAAAGGAGTAAACCCCACAGCCAAAAAGCCTTTGCATACTAGGTGTCGGCCTTAGCGTGCCATGTTGACAGGTCGGTCTTGCTGAGTATTAGAATACTCGGGGTTTGTTCGTTACCTTTCGGGGAACGAGTCGTACTTCCACGACTTGTATGGCAGCTTCCCGAAGAGGAGCAATGTCCGGAGGGAGGTTCCCTTCGGTGGGAACGCATCCCCACGCCGTGAAGAGAGAGGACCGTGATGTACGAAGGGCTCGGTGCATCACGTTGTATCGTTTGAAGTCTTTTGAGTTATATAATAGAACAAGTTTCCGCTGTGTACTCGTAGGATGTTAAATTTCAATAATGTTATATTTTCCGCTGCACAACTGTTTGTATTTTGAAAACCTGGTTGTATTATACCATGATGTATATATTCTGGCTTGTATGAGATAATGTTTCTGTTGTAACTCGCTTCGTCGAGTGTCCCTCTGTACCGATTCCTGGGTGTCCCGGAGGGGATGTCACAGCTGGTATCGGAGCCAGGTTTAGAGGCAACAGCACATCATTACAAGTCTATTTTCAAAACTTAACACGTTCATACGATAGACAACGAGAGAGTATGGAGCCTATAAGGATATAGGATAGTTAGATTTTTACTAACTATTCGACGTTTGGGTTTGGGAAGTGCTAACTATTCGTCGTAGTTTTCTATACTATGGTGTGTAGAGTTAGTTCCCGAGCATGCATCATGTCATCTTATGCACTAAATAAATATTAGGGTATATACTTAGCTGGTTTCGTAGTACTCGTATAGGTTGTTCCGTTCGTTTTCTTCCGTGGGAAGAAGTGTTTAACTTGTTTAAACATGTTCCCTGCAGATGCCTGTGACTCGCGGTAGGAAGCGCGCCTAGGAGGAGGAGGACGCACGAGTTGCACGTGTGGCTGAGCTGGAGCAGCGGCTCCACAGCCTGGAGTTGAGGACACAGAGCCGGGACCGACAATTGGGTGCTTGGAAGCACCGCTGTCGAGTGGACTGTCGGGAGGTTCGGAGGTCCCACGCCGGGATCGGCCGAGCTAGAGGAGCAGCTACTGGAGGTGACCCACGCGCGTGACGAGTACCGTGAGGCGATCATCGCCTTTGACGAGCAGCTGACTACGGTTACCGAGGAGCGAGACGCCGCTCGCGTGGCGGACGACGCGCACGAGCTACGGTTGGAGCTGGTGACGGCGCAGCGGAACCTCGTAGTGGAGAACCCGGTCGCGAGAGAGATTGAGCTGGGTCAGCTGGAGGGACTGTACAACGGACTGGCCGAGGCACACCACGCATTGCTCCACGACCACGACGACCTGGTTGAGCAGTTCGAGCGGTTGCAGCAGCAGCAGCAGCAGGGTCCACCGGACGACGCCGAGAAGGTCTCCGGGATGGACTACGAGCCACCACCCGCTTCACCAGCCGAGGACGTCGAGTCGGACAGCGACGATCACGCGCCGTCGGCCTAGTTGGGTTGTGTTTTCACCGATGTAGGGGGTAGACACATTTTGCTGACGTAGGTCGGATGTGCATAGGGTACTAGCAGGTGTTTGGGCAGTTGGGAGTGTATGAAAAGTGGGTTGAGTTGTACCAACAATAACTAATGGAAAGGAAGTGGTAGTAATATATATATGCAGTTGCTAGAATAAAAAGATTTGCTGAAATATTAGGATTAGTTTCTACTTGTATCCGATACTCTTACTTCTTCACGAGAGATGGACAGCACGAGTACGGGTGTGAGTGAAGTAAGAGGATCAAGGGAGGATGTTCGTGAAGTCGAGCTGGAGAGACAAGCTGCAGGAAAAGGAGGAGTTGTTAGCACTTAGAGAGGCGCAGTTGCTAAACAAGGAGCAGCAGATTCAATTTAAGGATCAGCAACTAGCCAACGCACATGCACCGATCACTCGGTTAGAGCAAGATCTACTGCAAGCACACAATGCAATAATGAATGAAGCAATAGGACAACAACCTCCAGGAGATGAACCGAGTAGTGCAGGAAAATCCTATGGAGGCTGAATCGAAGAAGAAGAGGAGGATCCTGAGGAGATAATGGACGTGGATTCAGTCATAGACTTTACGGAGATTCCACGACAAGAGGATGTAGAATCCGAGACAGGCAGTTCCATAAGCCAGGAGGTGACATCCAGGCGTCGCGAAGAAGAGTAGAATGCTAGCTAGTAGCGAGTGAGAAAACTAGTATGTAAAATAGGCGCTAGTTAAATAACGAGCGTGATGTAACCACGCATGAGTGTATCATAGGAATCGTTGTAACGTGGATGTATAAACATGTGTTACTTGGATTTGGTGGTGCTATAATAAAGATGGATTGTTGCATAAGATTGGAGTTCTCATCTACGTATTCCTGTTTCTTCCATTATTATGTTGGAATGAAGATGTGTAACGTAAACTTTTCTTGGACAGAATGGTTGGAACAAGGAGACGCGATGAGCCCGAGAGTTCTCAACGCAAGGCGGGAACACCACCACCACCCCGACCTTGGCACGAGGCCATCGCTGCAGATCTTGGATTCTCGCACGGAGCAGCGAGAATTGTTGGAGCAATTGGTCCGCAACACTGCTCCACGAGGAATGTCACCAGGGCCGCAATGCACCGGAGGAAAGGGTGACCTTCTCGGACTTCTTATCGGTTCGCCCCGTTTTTCTTAGATGCGGGTGAGCCCTTGGAAGCCGACAACTGGTTACGTACTATCGAGTCGAAGTTGGAGCTGTTCCCATGCACGGATTATCGAGAAGACCCTCTTCGCTTCCCAGCAATTGCAAGGATTTGTTGGCGCCTGGTGGGCCAACTACAAAGCGATGTTTCCTCCAGGACATCAGATTTTATGGGCAGAGTTCACTAAAGCCTTCCGAGAGCATCATATCCCGGAAGGCTTAATGAATCGGAAGAGGAAGGAGTTCCTATCACTGAAGCAAGGGGATATGAATGTGCACACCTACTCCAAGGTATTTAACCGCCTTGCTCGAGTATGCCCCTGAACATGTGGACACAGATGCCAAGAAGAAGAATCTGTTCAAGGAGGGAATGAGCACCAAGCTACGGTCTCGCTTGGTGTTGAACAAGACCGACAGCTTCACCGACTTTGTGAGTGACGCGATCGCACTGGAAGACTCTATCCGTCTTCATCGGACGGGAGAAGAACAAGAAGAGGCCGGCCACGGGACAAGGAAGCGGGGGTCCATCAAAGTACAGAGCTGGTCTACACCGCACCGTCAGGTCGGCGTTATCAGCATACACCCTCTCGTCCCAATTACTACCGGCAGAATTAATCACCCCAGCAATCTCAGCAGCAGCGGTCGAATCGGTATCGTCCGCCCTATCAGCAACAGAACCCTCAAAATCCCGGACCGGTGGGTCAAGCACCGCAGCAGAATGGACCGCCATGTTTCAATTGTGGCCGTTCGGGACATTATTACCGTAGTTGTCCATATCCCTAGAAGGCACCATATGCACCCAGGCCTCAAGGACAGCCACAAAACCAACCGAGGGCACCAGCTAAGAATACACAAGTGAAGACCGGCCGTGCCAACTTTACTACGGCCGAGGAGCTACCCGAAGGAGGACAAATTCTAGCGGGTATGTTTTCTAACGCTGATCATCCTGCTATGGTTTTATTTGATTCGGGAGCTAAGCATAATTTCGTCGACAAGTCATATATTGCTCAAGCATTGCATCACACCATCTAAGTCGACATGGACACATATTATCTCAACACCTGGGGTAAAATTCTTACCAATGAAGCAGCTGCCAATATGCCATTAAGATTGGGTAGCAAGGTTTATCCTACTTCATTAATCATACTCGGATGGGCAAGGGTTACATGCAATTATTGGCATGCAATGGATGAAATTCCATAAGGCAGTATTGGATATAGCATCTCGAGCCGTATATCCGAACTCTCCTGTTCATGGTCGAGACTACTTGCTCTTAGCTTTTCCTCAAGCTATGCTGCCAATGGTCAATAAGGTTGTAGGTAAGAGTCCGGAGGATATACCCATAGTTTGTGAGTATCCGGATGTCTTTCTAGACGACTTGCCGGGACTACCGCGGACCGAGCGAGTAGAGTTTAAGATAGAGTTACAGACTGGAACAACACCAATATCAAGAAGGCCGTATTGGATGCCACCGAATGAGCTGGCAGAATTGAAGGTACAACTAAAGGAATTGTTGGACAAAGGTTATATATGCCCAAGTTCATCGCCATGGGGATGCCTAGCCTTGTTCGTAAAGAAGAAAGACAGGACATTGAGGCTATGTGTGGATTATAGACCTCCGAATTCGGTTACCATCAAGAACAAGTGTCCTCTTCCGAGGATTGACATCCTGTTTGATCAGCTGATAGGAGCTAAAGTTTTCTCCAAGATAGATCTTCGCTCGGGATACCATCGGATTAAGATAAGAGCCGAAGATATACCGAAGACTCGCATTCTCCACGAGATATGGACTTTATGAGTATCCGGTGATGTCATTTGGATTGACCAACGCACTAGCACATTTCATGTACCTCATGAATTCGGTATTCATGCCCGAGTTGGACAAGTTTGTCGTGGTATTCATTGACGACATCTTGATCTACTCCAAGTCCACGGAGGAACAAGCCAACCACTTAAGAGTTGTGTTACAACGAGTAAGGGATCATCGACTCTATGCTAAGTTCAGCAAGTGTGAGTTTTGGCTAAAGGAAGTGCCGTTCCTAGGACATGTAATATCAGCCGAAGGAGTGGCCGTTGACCCCGGCAAAGTTCAAGAAGTGTTGGATTGGGAATCACCGAAGTCCGTCTCACGGATCAGGAGTTTCTTGGGATTAGTCTGGTTATTATAGAAGGTTTATCCCAAACTTCTCAAAGATCGCCAAGCCAATGACTAAGCTATTGGAAAAGGATAAGAAGTACGTATGGAGCAAAGAATGTGAAGAAGTTGTTGACTACAGCTCCCGTACTTGCTCGACCAGATCCGACGAAGCCTTTCGATGTGTATTGTGATGCATCGAGAACGGGACTCGGATGTGTTCTAATGCAGGAAGGTCGAGTGATTGCCTATGCTTCTCGACAACTAAGGCGTCATGAAGAACACTATCCTACGCATGATCTGGAACTGGCAGCGAGTGGTACTCGCATTGAAGGGTTGGAGGCACTATCTCTTGGGTAACTTGGTACATTTATACACGGACCACAAGAGTCTCAAGTACATCTTCACTCAAGCAGATCTAAATATGCGACAGCGAAGATGGTTAGAACTGATCAAGGATTATGAGCTGGAAAATCATTACCACCCAGGAAAAGCAAACGTGGTAGCCGATGCATTAAGTCGTAAGGCCCATTGCAATAATCTCATGGCTCAACTTTTAATTCAAGCACAACTATCTCGAAGGTGAGGAGCCAAATCTTAGGATCATTCCATATGGAACCTTGACTAATTTGGCTCTAATTCCTACCATTCGTGAAGAAGTGGTAGCAGCTCAACGGAAAAGCGTTGGTATAGGACACATAAGGAGACGACTCGGAACGGGTGAAGTTAAATGCTTCAGGGAGGACGAAGCAGGAGTTATTTGGTTCAAGAATCGATTGGTAGTACCAAAAGACCCATCGCTTCGCAAGAAGATAATGGATGAAGCTCATATGTCCAAATATTCTATTCATCCTGGAACTAACAAGATGTATCAAGATCTGAAGCAAAGATTTTGGTGGGCACGCATGAAGCGGGAAATAGCCAAGTATGTCAATGAATGCGATGTCCGTCGGCGGGTAAAAGCCGAGCACTTGAAGCAAGCAAGACCCTTACAACCTCCGAGTATTCCTGAATGGAAGTGGGAAGACGTTAGCATGGATTTCATCGTGGGATTACCACTAAGTCCACGGAAACATGACTCTATCCGGGTTATTGTGGACCGGTTGACGAAGTCTGCTCACTTCATACCGGTACATACACGGTACACTGCAGAGAAGTATGCGGAGCTATACATCGCTCGAATTCTCTGTTTGCATGGAGTGCCGAAGACCATTATATCGGATAGAGGAACGCAGTTTGTCTCCAGATTCTAGGAACAATTACAAGAATCCTTGGGAACGAAATTGATACGAAGCTCGAGCATATCATCCTCAAACGGATGGACAAACAGAAAGGATTAATCAATACCTCGAGGATATGCTTCGAGCATGTGTCTTGACCTATGGTAAAGATTGGGAGAAGTGTTTACCTTTGGCAGAGTTCTCCTATAATAATAGCTATCAGGAGAGTGCTTGTAATGTCACCGTTCCAAGCTCTATATGGGCGTAGTTGCCGTACACCCTTGAATTGGTCCGAAAGTGGAGAAAGAGTAATCTTCGGACCAGATCTAGTAAGAGATGCGAGAGGAACAAGTACGTCTCATTCAGCGAGAACCTTAAAAGAGCAAAATCTCGACAGATCGGCTATACCGACAAAAGACGTCGAGAGTTGGTATTTCAGGTTGGAGATCAAGTCTATCTTCGAGTATCTCCTACCAAAGGTGTTCAAAGGTTTGGAATCAAGGGCAAGTTAGCACCACGATACATTGGACCTTTTCCAATCCTGGAAAAGTGTGGAGCCGTGGCGTATCGATCGGAATTGCCATCCCACTTGGAAGGTATCCATAACATATTTCATGTATCTCAATTGAAGAAATGTTTAAAACCACCAATGGATACACCGACACGTAGAGGTGGAACAGATTACTGACCGGACTTGACATATGACAAACGACCAGTTAAAGTTCTCGACACCAAGGATAGAGTGACTCGTCATCGGACCATCAAGTTCTACAAGGTCCAATGGAGTAATCACTCGAAGTCGAAGCTACTTGGGAACAAGAAGAGTTTCTTCGATCAAACTACCCCGAGTTCTTTAGCACTATCGCCTAGTCGTTTCGATCGTGAATCTCGGGACGAGATTCCTGTAAGGAGGAGGGCTGTAACAACTCTCGAGAAAATAATGCAATTCATGTCATCATGAGCATGTCATCACATTGTTGCATTTTTGAAGATATCAAATTTTGTGTTAATAATAAACACATAAAATAACAAAATAGATAAAGAAGAGAGGAAGTATTTAAAAAGAAATGAAATAAACAAAAAATTCATGTTTAAGATTTTCTGTGGCTTAATTATCGCAAATAAAGATTTATGAAAATTTCCTGGAAATAATTAGCCTTATAAAAATATTTACAAGAATAAACAACACTTCTTTTATTAATTTAGCTAGGAATTTTTAATCCGAAAAGGATTTGGAATTTCTACTTGGACTTAATAGGAAAAGTGCCTAAAATGTTTTCATTTAAACCCCTAGAATTTTTGGGAATTTTTGGAGTACCGAAATCTACTTTTTAAATTCGTGAAAGTAGGAGGGTGTTTTTGCAAAATTTCCGAGAGCGGCCCAGCGGCCGGCCTCTTCTTCTTTCTCTCCCTCTCCCGTGTCTCACCGCCGCCCGCGCCTGCACCGCCTCCGGCTGGGCCGCCACGACCACGCCACGTAGCCGCTTGCGCAGCTGCTTGCTCGAACCGCCTCTGCCGCGGGATAAGACCCCCTCTGCCGGCCTTATCTTCCTCTCCTCTCCCTCATTTCTCCCCCAACCCGACCGCCATAGTCGTCTCTCGAGAGCAGCGCCGCCGGACCGCTCCGGTGCCTCTCCACCCGAACCACCACCCCGATAAGCTCCGCCAGGACCCCGCGAAGCTTTTCCACCCGAGCATTTAGCTTGAGCACCGCCGCTCCGTCGAGGCGAGCTCATCGTCTTCCTCGGACCGCTGCCGTGTTCCTCCACCGCAACCTCAAAATTTTCCCTGCTTGGTGAGCCTCTTGCCTTCTTTTCTCTTCCGGATGATGCGCAACTCACTCCGTTACCTCCGGAGCAAGAGCTCATCCGGTTTCCTTCACGAGTTCGTCGGGATTTCGCTGTTTCACCGGAGTTCCTCGTCGCCGCCGCACTCTTCCACGGTGAGCACACCTCTCGGGACTTGCTCATGTCTTTTTGATTCCACGACGAGCTTGCGCATGCTCGTAGTACGTGCCGTAGGTTTTCCCCAATTTTTGTGCTCTGTGGTGAGCTCGCGCCATCGCCGGAGGGTTCGCCATGGCCGGACCTCGCCGCCGGTGTAGCTAGGGTCGAGCTCATGTGAGCGCGTCTCGTATGTTTGTGTTCGCCATGCGCCGTAGAGTATTCCGGTGGTCACGCGGCGAGCTTTGCTCCACGCCCGGCCAACTCCGGCCGTCGCGCCGCCGCCCGACCCGCCGCCGCGACGAGGCCACACCGCGGGCCACACGCCCGTGGGATCGTGTGTGGCCACGGCGGATCTCGTGCGAACAACCCTGTAACCATCCGTGTGGCACGAGAATCGAATTCAAATTTCCAAAATTCGTAGAAAATTCGTTAAAATTCGGAAAAATGTCAAACCAACTTTGTTAGACTCGGAAAAACGAGATCTATTTATTTGTGAAATAAAATATTTATTTTGAGTAAATTTATATTATAATTAGTAATTAATCACTCTCTTTGATTAGAGAAAGGTTATTATTTTATGTAAATAAAATGTCTAATTATGAAAAATAATTTTATTTGATAAAGGAGATACTTGCAGACGAAATTAATTATGAAACTTATTTTCCAAAACTAAACTTAAATTGTATTATTTTATGTGATCACAATCTATTAACCTTTAATCACTTAAAGTAATTATTTATTTGTTGCTTAACACACCAGAATAATTTATTAATTATTAAACCTAGGTAATTAGTGAACTTAATTAAGTAATTAAGGAACAGAACCAATTAACAAATAATGACCTTGATTAGGCACTCATTAATCAGCATAATTAATTGTTAATTAGTGCTTAATGAACATACTTATCCTTAATTTATTAATTAACTAAGGTAATTAAGCCTTAATTATTAGTAATTGCTTATTGGAATTAATCAATGAATCCTTGCATACTTTCATCATGAGCATTCATGCATACATGATTGTGATTCACGACGCATTCATCGGTCGACTAGGACCCGGGAATCTCGACGTCGACCCAGTCACGAGGAAGCTAACTTCGAGCGAGAATCAAGGCAAGCCCCGGTGCATCCTACCTATGTTTTTAAATATTTTATTTTATCACATAGTACGAGTTATGTTTGTGCATTAGGTGTTAGGGAATGGTTGACACCCTAGATGCATTATCGTAGGTTTCCGTTTGTTTATTCTATACTTGGTACAGGTAGCTCAATAGAGGCTAAGCTTAATTAGTAGTGGCAACGGTAGATGGTTAAGGAATCTTAAAGCGTGGAGGCTTCAAGGGTTTTTGTGTTAACACTAAAGGTGATGAGAGTGATAATGAAGTTGAGACCGGACGGGCCCCGTAGGAGAAAGGGCAAGACGGAGATGAGGTCTTGCAAGGTGGTAGCCCCGTCCGTGTCGGTCAAGGACCGTACCGTTGTCGGCTTAGTTGAACAAGTTTGAACATACCGTACTACATGCTGGTATCATGGGCCCAGCAAGCTGATGTACCCTATCGCCCCGAGAGATGTAGCGTAGCCGGCTCTCTTTTACTTGGTTGTTAGTGAGGGGATAGTCCCACGGGAGGGAGATGGGTGGACCACGAAGGAAGTCGTGGCGTCGCCATACTTCCGGGGAGTTGGAAATAGCTAGTCTGCTGTCGGTGCTAGCGGGAAAGGTTGTCGTATACGATCGGTGTGATGCGTATACGTCGTGTAGTCGGGTTGTGCCAGCTGGTATAAATCGATTCGAATCGCTGTCCCTCGCAGTAATGAGTACCGCTTGTTTAGCTCGTCACATCGTAGTAAGTTTATGGAAGATAAAGATGAGAGATGGAAGAATTAAGATCTATTTTATCTTGATTGAGAACTTGGTTGCAATAGTGATAGGTTGCAAACATCAAGGCTAATGAACATAATGTGAGCTAAAATACTGAAAGTAAGGACCCACCCTTTAATGCTGTTTTTCGCAAAGGAGTAAACCCCACAGCCAAAAAGCCTTTGCATACTAGGCGTCGGCCTTAGTGTGCCATGTTGATGGGTCGGTCTTGCTGAGTATTAGAATACTCGGGGTTTGTTCGTTATCTTTCGGGGAACGAGTCGTACTTCCACGACTTGTATGGCAGCTTCCCGAAGAGGAGCAATGTCCGGAGGGAGGTTCCCTTCGGTGGGAACGCATCCCCACGCCGTGAAGAGAGAGGACCGTGATGTACGAAGGGCTCGGTGCATCACGTTGTATCGTTTGAAGTCTTTTGAGTTGTATAATAGAACAAGTTTCCGCTGAGGTTTCGGCTTGTATGAGATGATGTTTCTGTTGTAACTCGCTTCGTCGAGTGTCCCTCTGTACCGATTCCTGGGTGTCCCGGAGGGGATGTCACGAGATGCCAGGAACGCTAATTGGCCGGAATAGACCACTCTACTGATATCAAATATGTGCATATTGCCACTAATATGTCACGGCTATGGGTGTGATAAAAGAAATCAGGGAATCAGTTGGATATTTTAATTTCACACACATGAAAGATATAAGGACCAAATGCATGAATTTAATGATGGATTATGCACACCATAATTCGTATCAATGTAGTGACCAAATCATTATCCAAGACAAAAGTCATGGCCTGACTTGTATCAACCAACGAGACCGAATCAAGGGGTATAGCATCATCATATTTGAGCATAAACTTGCAGATTATAGAGAAAATTTAAAGAAACTTGAATCTAATATGGAGAATCAAGTCATAATACTTATGCTCACCATGATTCCGTATCAACGCGGGGACCAAATCATGGCTCAAGACAAAGTTTGTCATGATCTGATTTGTATCGGCCGGCAAGACCGGATCAAGAGGCATAGTGATTTCATATTTGACCGCAAACGATGAGAGAATATAATAATTTTGTAAAACTCGAATCTAGTGTAGAGAAACAAGTATGAATGGCGAGGTTTTCCCATGTACATCAGGATTTGTATCATTGTAGAGACCAAATCATGGATGGAGACATAAGTCTCTCAGAACCTGACTTGTATCCACTAACTAAGACCAAATCAGGAGACATGATTCACGTAGGAAGAAAAAAAATTCGTGATTAACCTTAAGCGGGCCTAATCACCAGCGAGGAGGCATCTGAGCTTCTCACCTTCACGTAACTTCCTACGGCAGGGCTTTTGCAGAAAGTGCTGCCGAAGAACGAACTTGTCGACGAACACGAGCGCTTGATGCCGAATTGCCGACTGTTGTTGCCGATGAACAACGATCGCTTGTCGTCGATGGTGTTTGCTGCTTCTTGATTGCTTGCCAGCAAGACGTAGACGGCGGAAGCTTCACTCCGGCGGCCTGGCGACGCAGCGGCGCTTCAGCAGCCTAATGCCGATGCTTTGCGAGCTCTCCTCCGGCAGCCTGACGGTGGTTGCGTAAGAGCAGGTGGTGCGAGAGTTGAGAATCAGGGTGTTGGAAGAATCGGAGAGGCGGGGTCTTTCACCGTGACCCTTGCCTGGTATTTATGGAGCAAGGAAACTTGGCGGTGAAGCTTCTCGCCCTTGATCGTGCTCAGCGAGTGCACGTCGAGTGGTTCTGCTGAAAGAATGCGGTCAAGTCAAAGCTTTGCCACAGTTTATACGGGACGTGCGTGCTTCTAATTTGACTTGCTTATTTGCTAAGCAAAGCTTTAGACGCAATGGCGCCGCACGGCCGCAGTCGTTGCGCGCGAGACACGCAGGATTCGGGGTCGTGGAGTTTCTTTGACCGATTGATTCTATCGGCTTGGCCAGAAAATATCTTTTGTTTGAAGATGGGACACGCCTCCAGGTGTAGTTTGGGCTGCAATTCTATGGGCTAATCACGTGATTAAGCGAGAAGCTTTGATTAGTTTCCGGTCATTTGCGTAATGGGCCGCGTATACACCGTATACCCTCTTAAACAAACAAGAGATGATCACACTACAAGGTTTGACTCACGCACGCTTTTCTTTATTAGCTAACACATTTTCTTTAGCCAATTAGTGGCTATATAAAGAGTTTGGACATATCAGGAGTGTTCAAGTACTAAGCACCGCATTTCTCGCAAATTTTTATTTTTATTCTTTTTATCAAGGATATTTCTATAGATATCCGCATTCGTGCCATTATTTATGATTTATTGTTTGTTTCACTCTATATGTCTTTTCTAAGGCAGAAGCTAAAATTAAATATTCATATTTTAATTTTGAATATTTTTGAAATTAACATTATATGATATAGTCCTTATAATTTTGAATTATTTACCCCATATTTTGGACGTGCCAAAATTGGTGTCAACAAATGCCCCCTCGAGGTCCGGATGCGGAAGCTTATGTGAGCGGATCCAGAGCTCGAAACACTTTTATAAGCATATGTTTCTTTTCTTTATACACTCATGATCGTGTGGGTTTCCGTCGTGTCATGCGGACCCAAGCAGCGTTTCATATTGAGGCAGATCCCATTATTTTATTTTAAATTTTATTTACCATCTACTTCCGATATTTTAGGAACCTTCAGTGGGGATATCTTTAGCGTGTTTCCAGAGACCGGTTAACAGATATGAAACCTTTAAACAAACTCGCCGGCGCTTGGATCTAATCCAGCTTTTGAGCTTCTTGAGTAAGTGCGTACAAATCTCTTTTTATTCCTTTTTTTTTATATGATGATCAACCTGGTACCATTCTGATATCGCTTCTTTGGTGCACTTTGTTTCTCATCTCTTAAGCGCAGGCATTAGGAGTATCGGGGGACTCAATCTGCGTGCTGCCGTCGCCGTGACATCTCGAGCTGCACCGAAGGTATGCAAAATATATATTTTCTCTGAATCGTATGATGAACCTGGTGCTTTTATTCATTCTTTATGCCGGCAACCCTCCAATATTTAGGATTTCTTTAATTAGTATTAGATCAGTCTAACGCTTTCTATTTATGATCTCCTTACTGTCAAGCATTGAAAGGAACGTTTATTTTATTTTCGTTTTATAATTATGGATCTTTGCTTGCACTTTACTTCTTCTTGTTAAACGTATATGGAATTTTCAATCTCATACCATACACGTACATACATTTTTTTTAGATGGTGCGGTCCCAGGCCGCGCCTCTTACTGAGCTGGCCAAGAAAGATCTCTTTGAACCTGACACCAGCGAAGAACATAATCCGTTTATTGGGAATCGAAGGATTACTCCAGGAGAACTCACTCCTAAAGACATTCGTGGATGGAGATCCATGGGTCCTCCATTCTCTGGAATATGTTATTGTCCTCTTGCTCCAATAGTTCAGCATGGCAAGCAAGCCGGTACCTTAGGCACGAAGATGATAGCAGAAGGCTTAGGTTGGGAGCATCATGACGTTGAGTATGTTCCTTTTCCCCGTGGATACAAGGAGTGGGGGATCGAGATACTTAACAACCACGCTTCATATTTAAGAGGCCAGGAAGATAGGAATGACTTTATATATGGAGCGGTGTATTGTTCTCTCGGGGACTATTTTGTTTCCCCGCCACTCCTTAGGTCCCTAATGGAACATTGGAACCCACAGACAAATACTCTATTATTCCACTTTGGAGAACGCACTGTTACCCTTCTTGATATGCATAAGATGGCTGGTTTACCAATTGATGGAGAGTATTATGAGGAGTACGTTCCTTCTGCTTGTGAACTAGATCCTGAACTGTTGCTATATCCTGTTTTCCTGAAGGACTTATTGGAATCGTGGGACAGTCTTGCTGTAGGGGATGAAGTCAAGTTTCAGACCTGGTGTGACCATTTTTACAATAGGCGTGAGCATATCTCATTTTTCAATGCCCGGGAGAGGCACATTTTTGTTGCGGCTTTTCTTGCCTTATGGTTATGTTGCTTTGTCGTTGTTGGTGGCGGACCCCATATCCGCCGTGGTGTGCTTGTCATGGCTGCCTGGATGTCTTTGGGGCGCCGATTTTCGCTAGCTCCACCAGTTCTATGCTCTCTTTACTATTCTCTCCGTCTAATCCATAACCATCCTATAGGTCCTGCCTATATGAAACGGGCATGGCCAATTCATTTTATCATTGGATGGATGGGCTTATATTTCAAGAAGAGGACTGTATTTGGAAATAAGGAAAGGAGGCACAACTCTTTGCCTCGTTATAGTCATTCAGCGGAGATGCCATCCATGGTCAACACTATGTCTAGGACCCCTGAGCGCTTTACCCCTGAACAGGCCCATGACTACTTTATCTATCGTTCCAATGTTAGTTTCCGCCCTTTCTATTTAGCTAATTTGGGCAGCACTATACAGTCAAGGAGGATATTTACTATTGCAACACGTCGTGCTATGCTTGCATGGCGGCGTTTTAGCCCAACTCATGATTTATGTATAGCCGAACCTTATCATCCAGATCGTGTGGCGTTTCAGTTTGGGCTTGATCAGCTTGTGCCTTTTGATCCTTTGGTAAGCCTGTACACGACACGTGATGTTGGTGTAGCATATGCCTATTGGGAACATTTGTTACACCCTGGGATTGTATCAATAAGTGAAATCTCAACTGAGAAGAATCGTTATCTTAGATCCTCACTAAACTGGGCCCAATGGTGGACAACGTTTTTTAGTCCTGACGCCGTAGTTGAGCCAGACCTTCGAGCCGGCAATGCTGTTGGTAAAGTTCATTACGAGCAGCGGAAGAGGAGGTACTTCAAAAAAAAATTTACAAGGTCACATAAGTTGTCGTGAGATCTCTCCAACGGATTATACTGTGGTGAGGAAAGTGACTCTAGGAAGTCGGGCTCAACGTGTTGCGAACATTACTGAAGAAGGAGATGCTCGCAAGGCTATTTGGAGGTCAATATTGGTTTTATACCTTGATGAAAATGCTCCTTAGTCTATCCTGTGCAGGTACTTTTTATTTTATTATATATATATATATACTCTAGGATTATGTTCTCACACCATTCTCATGAGAGCCCGTACTAACCAGGTTTTTTTTTTCATATATGTATTTGCAGGAGCCGATGATGAACACCGAAAAGGAGGATTCACCGACCAATACTGTAGCAGCAAGATCAGCCCCAAATCTTTTATTGATTGATAATCCACCGGCCCAAGAGGGTTTATGTGCAGATAATCAAGTGATCATGGGGTCTGCAAACAGTGGCAAGAGACAACTTTCTCCAACTTCAGCAATAGGGAGAGAATCTCCTGCCAAAAAGTTGCTGAATTTCAATGTTGAGAGTGTGGCTAACATCTCTGCACCAACTCTATTCAAAATTTCAACGAGGAGTGAAGAAATTAATCAGTTATTCACTCCAACCGCAACTATAAGTACTATGGATCAGAATACCGCATCAACCCCTGAGAGTTATGGCTCTGGCGATATGAGCCTTGATGCTTTTTATTTAGCAGGGCCGGATCACTGTCCACAACCCTTGCCTTCTATCTCCAGTATCGAGCCGTCAGCAGATGTCGCAGCATTGTATGGGGATTGTAATGAGAATTCTTTACTGGCTCATACAGTTAGTATGCCCCCTGACCTTGAGTCAGATGGTGCTATAGTTTCTTATCTGAATGGTATTAAATACACGTACTATTATTATTGTACTTGTTACCTTTTTTTAGGAATCAAGATTTAACTTTCATATACAAATCTGATTATATATTTATCTTTTTTTTAAGACTGTGACGAGCAACCTGCTATGGCTTCCAATGATACAGCAGCAACCCATTTGGACGGTATTTTAATATGTATACCAATATTTCAAATATTATTATTTGTATGCATGTATGTCACAGCCCAGCCCGACCCAGCAGGGGCGGCCCGTCGCCTTGGGGCCGCCTCTGCCCTAGGCGCGCCGCTAGGGAGGCCGCACCCGACTCGGGGTGCGGTTGGCAGGCGCGCGCGGCCCCCTGGGTGCGGGTCCGCCTTTCCAAAGTGGCTAGGAGTCCTTTTAAATGTTTCTAAAATAAAGAGATCAGGTTTTGATAAGTTTAGGAAGTTTGAGTTGTAATAGGTTTGGAATATCTCTAAGTTGGAGTAGTGGTCAAGTTAGGAGTTCCCCCTCTTATAAACAGGGGTATTGTACCTGATCTCATTAAGCAAATAAAGAGAAGTTCTCTTATTGCTGCCCTACTGCCGCCGCACCACCTCTCCCTGCCCGCGCGCCGCCTCCCTCTCCCTGCCCGCGCGCCCCCTCTCCCTCTCCTGCCGCAGCTAGCAGCAGCAGCAGCCGCGCTGGCCCTAGCTAGGGTGAGGCGCACCGTTACATCCGGTATCACGAGACCATCCACGATCCACCACCACGCCATGAGCAATTCCAAGGAGTCCGTGCCGTCCGACATCCCGACGTTCCGGAAACTCTACAAGGAACAAGTCTCCGCCATGGAGAAGAACATCACTACAATCCTCAAAGCAACCGGCGAGAACACGGTGGCCATCGAATCGCTTGCCAACACCGTCCAAAAGTTGGCCAAGCGTTGGGACGGCCCCGATGCGGAGTCCGTCAAGCGCACCGAGGAGGAGCAACGTCGTCGCGAGGCAACGAAGGCGGCGAACAAGGCCGTCAAGGACATCTACGCGTCTTCTTCCACACCGGTGCCGCCGGAGATCGTTACTACACTCAACACGGCGTTCTCGTCGCCCGGGGGCTCGTCATCAACAACAACACCGACCAGCGGCCAACAGGATGCTTCAAGCGGGCGAGCTGATGGGCGCCCGATTCCACGCTACTACAAGCTCACCTTCCCGACATACGACGGTAAGGACGACCCACTGCCATGGATTAACCGTTGTGAGCAGTTCTTTGTTGGACAGCAAATTCCGGACAATGAGCGTGTGTGGTACGCCTCGTATCACATGACGGGCAGTGCGCAACAATGGTACATGCGCCTCAGCAAGGAGAACAACGCACCGTCTTGGGGCAGCTTCGTCGGGCTCGTCAACGAGAGGTTTGGCCCTCCTACTCGCGCCAACCCCTCGGCGAGTTGGCCATCCTACGTCGGACCGGCACCGTCGACGACTACACCGAGCAGTTCCTAGCTCTCGTCGCACGCGCCGGGGATTTGCAGGAGCAACAGCAAGTCAACCTCTACACCGCTGGCCTGCAAGAACCACTGAAGACGGAGGTCGAGCTTGCACGGCCTTGGGACATGGAGGCGGCCATGAGCCTTGCACGGGCTTACGAGCGTCGCGCAGCGGTGGTGGCTGAAAACCAACTCGTCGACAAACGGCCGTCTACAACTAATCGAGGATCGACTACGGCTGTTCCTTCTACGAAAGCTCTGCCAGCTCCGCGCTCCACGACGACGGGCTCTAATGGAGGCGCCACCGTAGCTGTAGCACCCCCGGCGGCCAAAGTCTACAAGCGCCTCATGGCCGAGGAGATGGCTGAGCGTCATCGCCGGAACCTTTGCTTCATTTGTGATGAGCCTTTTGTTCGCGGCCACAAGTGCAAGCATCTCTTCTAACTTGATCTTCTCGACGACCTCATCGATATCGAGGAAGAGGAAGGAACATTGATGGCGCTCACTGGTGAAGGACGGCGTCCCATGCTGCTGACAGGATATTCCTTCACCGACAACCTGCGCATCCTCATTGATACGGGAGCTACGCACAACTTCGTTGACACCAGCTATGCAAACTCCAGGATGCTGCCTCTTCGTCGTGCTTCACTCTCCCTAACTCGGCTTCAGGGGATCGAGTGTTAAGCCGCTCCGTGTGTCGTGGTTTTGCTCTCACCATTGACCAGGACACTCATCACATCAACATCTACGCCACCGAGCTTCCCGATGATGTGGATATTGTGTTGGGCACACCATGGCTGGCCTCTCTAGGGCCAATCATGTGGGACTTCTCCGTGCTGACCATATCCTTCTTCTACAACGGACAACATCGCCTGCTGGTCGGTCTCAACTCGCCGCTTCGTCACGCTCCTCAACTCGCTCCTGCACAAGAGCCCGAGGCGCCCTGGGAGGAGCCCACCAATACAGCTGTCCGTGCACTTCCAGCTCCTCCGACAGCTCCTTCTGTGGCCGTTATGGGAGGGCCTTCACATGTGGCAGACATCTTCAACATCATTAGCGCCCATTCGGACCTCTACGACGACCTGCGTCACGACATGGATCGCAATCCCGACTTTGCGGTGATCCGTGACAGACTAGAATCTGGAGATGCTTCCCGTGCATGGGACATGAGAGTGGGACTGGTTTTCTTCGATGGACATCTTTACATGCCAGCCTCTTCTCCGATGCTCTACCACCTTTGTGCCTTTCTCATCAAAGAAGGCGAGGAGGCAATGCTACGCCAGGTTGCTGTAGGCTTCCACACTATGAATGAGGAAGGATTGATTTAAGGAATGCCGTCATCTATTCTGTGCCTTCGGGAGATGCCTCATTCAACGGTGGAGAATGTGGACGTCACATTTGTGGACATCGCGGGCCGAGAGCTGTTCCAGGTTCGCAATGTGTATTTTGGAGTTCACCCCGGTACTGTCCTTCTTCCTCCATCATCTTCAGATTTTCGGGTGTTGTTTGGCCATGCTCTTCGCTTAGACTCAAGTCGGCCAACTCCAAGAGACACTTTTGTGGTGATCATCGATGGCTTGCTGCTACCAACACCAGAATTTCAGCGCCACTATTTCACCTCACCACCTACGGAGCCGGAGACTGTCTTGTTTGACTTTGGGGCGCCTCGCAACTTCATTGATGCTCCAGGAACGCCAGCAGTACGAGGAAACAACCCAATGCCCTCCTCGCATCACTTTGTTATTAATGGTTTCATCGGCAGCTTGGGATACATCGTCACATTGGACATTGATCGCACTCGACGGAATCTACTTGATGATCTGGTTCTTGGACGTGCTTCAGCTACACTTCTTCTGCGAGCTTCGTCAGCAACTCCCATGAGTGGTCCTGGATGGCGCATTCCCCAGCTCGAGGACGAGCTGGCTGTCAATGGAGGAGGAGATGTCACAGCCCAGCCCGACCCAGCAGGGGCGGCCCGTCGCCTTGGGGCCGCCTCTGCCCTAGGCGCGCCGCCAGGGAGGCCGCACCCGACTCGGGGTACTGTTGGCAGGCGCGCGCGGTCCCCCTGGGTGCGGGTCCGCCTTTCCAAAGTGGCTAGGAGTCCTTTTAAATGTTTCTAAAATAAAGAGATCAGGTTTTGATAAGTTTAGGAAGTTTGAGTTGTAATAAGTTTGGAATATCTCTAAGTTGGAGTAGTGGTCAAGTTAGGAGTTCCCCCTCTATATAAACAGGGGTATTGTACCTGATCTCATTAAGCAAATAAAGAGAAGTTCTCTTATTGCTGCCCTACTGCCGCCGCACCACCTCTCCCTGCCTGCGCACCGCATCCCTCTCCTGCCCGCACGCCCCCTCTCCCTCTCCTGCCGCAGCTAGCAGCAGCAGCAGCCGCGCCGGCCCTAGCTAGGGTGAGGCGCACCGTTACAATGTATGTTGACCAATTTTTTTTAGAAGATGGCAAGCAACCTATCGCAAGCTCAGGTGACGCAACAACACTAATTTCTGATCCTACGACTGCCATGAATGCAATTATAGAGGGTGCTGTCAAAGGGGTTGCCATTGCTGTAATTGATGACGTTCTTAAGATGTTGGAGACCACCGATTTGCAAGATCCTAATTGCCTTGCTGCATTACAAATGGCTTCAGCACAAATTCCATTGCACTATGCTAGTGTTGCAGAGGCTAGGAGGAAGTTGGATAATTTAATAGAGATTTCTACTAATCTGCAGCGAGTTCATTCAGAGTTTGATGCCCTTTCTGAGAAGAGGAAGGAAGTTATTGCCGAGGCCAAGCGTATGATCACTGGTCAAGAAGAGATACTCCGAGCTATTGTCCAAGAAATGGAGTTAGCTGGAAAGCGTGAGGCTGAGCTTGTGAAGCAGATTGCTGAAGCCCAGGAGACTTTAAAGTCTGTTACAGCTCAGAAATTAGAGCTCCTTCAGAGGCGTTCTGCTCAAGATTCAGAGCTGCAGCGACTAAGAAATACGCTGCAAGAGGAGCCTGACCGAGAAACCAAGAATTTCCAAGAAAAGATTGCATGTTTGGGCAATGAAGCTGAGAAGCTCCAAGATGATTTAAAGAACTGGAGTTCTTAATTTTTTTTTTATACTTCAGTTTAGACGTGTAGCTATTTTATATGAGGCATAGGTCTTTCAGTCAATGACGCTTTTGAAATAAGTCATATCAAACTAGTTCCTTTGGCAATAATTTTTAGAAACATATTTTGTCTTGTAATAATCAGAAGGTGACGGTGCACGCTACTTTACTCCTACAACTTTTGGTTTATTGATCCATGCACCACATGTTTATCTTTCTTATTTGATTATTATATTATTATTTTGACATGGCAAAGGTGTTTATGGGCATTTTGCCCCCTGCCATTAATCATCCAGGTGCCTCTCACATACTTATTTGATATCATATACATATGCCCCCTTTTTTTTTTTTGCTTACAATTTAGACTCGTGAAATTAGAGCTAATATTTTGTCTGTTACAGTTTAAGCTCGTGAAATATTGGAGCTTACACTTGATTTGATTTTTTTATTTTTTTTATTTCGCTTACAATTTAGGCTCGTGAAGCGTTGGAGCGATTTATTTGATTCAAGTTTTATTTATTTCACTTATAGTTTAGGCTCATAAAACGTTGGAGCATATATATCTGTTGCTTACAGTTTAGGCTCGTGAAGCATTAGAGCTATTTATTTGTTTTGATTAATTTTTTTCTTATTTCGCTTACAATTTAGGCTCGTAAAGCGTTGGAGCATATATATTTGTTGCTTACAGTTTAGACTCGTGAAGCATTAGAGCTATATATCTGTTTTGATTGATTTTTTTTCGCTTACAGTTTAGACTCGTGAAGCATTAGAGCTATATATCTATTTTGATTGATTTTTTTTCGCTTACAGTTTAGGCTCGTGAAGCATTAGAGCTTTATATCTATTTTGATTGATTTTTTTTCCGCTTACAGTTTAGGCTCGTGAAGCATTAGAGCTTATATACTTGATTTGATTTGATTTTTTTTTATTTCGCTTACAGTTTAGGCTCATAAAGCGTTGGAGCATTTTATTTAATTCAAGTTTTATTCATTTTGCTTACAGTTTAGGCTCATAAAGCGTTGGAGCATATATATATATTTGTTTTATTTACGCATAGTAGCGCTTTAGAAATTTCCCATTTATTGGAGGAGGGCAATATTCGCCATCCGGAGAAATAATTCGATACGCGCCACTTGAGTAAACATCTTTTACAACGTACGGGCCTTCCATTTAGGTTCGAATTTTGCTTGCATACGATGTGTGATATTCATGGGTCGCACAACTGCGAGGACTAAATCTCCTTCTTTAAATGATCTTCTCTTTAAGCGTTTATCGAAAGCTCGGGACATCCTAGCCTGATATGCTTCTAAATTTTGTAGAGCTTGAAGCTTCTTTTCTTCAAGGTTATCCAGTTATTTTAACCGTAATTTTGCCGCTTCGTCTTCTGTAAGCTTTTCATGAATAGCAACTCTTAGGGAGGATATCTGCACTTCTAATGGTAAGACTGCTTCACTCCCATATACTAGGGAATAAGGAGTCATTCCCGTTGGTGTACGTGTTGTGGTTCGGTATGCCCACAAAGTTTCAAGTAGTTTTTCATGCCACTGTCGTTTATTCCGTGACACCACTTTTTTAAGCAATTTGCATAGCACTTTGTTGAATGCCTCCGATTGGCCGTTAGCAGAGGGGTTATATGCCGTGGAGAAGAGATGTTTAATTTTGAATTTATTGGTTAACTTTTCTACATCTTTGTTTTTGAATGAAGTTCCATTATCGGATATGATTCGAGATGGAACACCAAAACGATATATGAGATTAGTTCTTATAAATTCTCAACATTTCCTGCTTTACTATCTTTTAATGCTATAGCCTCTGCCCATTTAGAAAAATAGTCAGTGGCAGCAAGGATGAACCTATGGCCTTTAGATGAAGGAGGATCAATTGGCCCAACAATATCCATTCCCCACATTTCAAAGGGCCATGACATATCTGTTGGATGCAATGGTTCGTGTGGCTGATGGATAAAATCAGCATGTATTTGACATTGATGACATTTCTTTGAAAATTTCATTGAATCATCAAACATGGTCGGCCAATAATAACCCAAATGTTTTAACTGATAATGTAATTTCGGGCCAGATTGGTGTGCACCACAAACTCCAGCATGTACTTCTGTCAGTGCCTCTATGATTTCATTTCCCGCAAGGCAACGAAGTAGAATCCCATCACATGACCGCCGATAGAGTACGTCGTTGATGCAAGTATAATTGATTGATCTTTTTCTTATCCTAGTCCTCTCGAGACGAATCAAGAGGCAAGTATCCATGCAACAAATATTCAAGGAAAGGAGTTCTCCACTCACCTAATTCAATTTCATAAGCATCAGCTGCAAAGACCGAGGTGGACATACTATCCTCCTCCTCATTAAGTATTGGGAGAATTCTTTGCTCCTCTACTTGTACTTCCAACGTTTGGCCGTAATTTAATGACATGCTGGCTGCCAAGCTTGCCAAAGCATCAGCCTTTTCATTTTTGCTTCGTACGATATGTTCAAATTTGATATTGGAAAACTGAGACATGAGCTGTTTGGCTTTGAAGAAGTACGGGACTAATTCTGATTTCTTTACTGCGTAGGTGCCCAACAACTGATTAATTATTAATTGAGAATCACCGTATATGTGCAATGTATCGAGTCCCATGTTTTGGGCTATTTCAAGCCCGATAATTAAGGCTTCATACTCAGCAGCGTTGTTTGATACCGCTGAGGTTAGTGTGAATGAGTATGGAATTATTGCTTCACTAGGAGTGACAAAAATGATGCCCACACCTGCTCCTGATTTTCTGCAAGCGCCATCAAAATACATCTGCCATGACGAGTCAGCCATAGTAGTGGCAAATACTTCCCCATCAGGTAGCTCATCATCGATGGGGTAATCGTCGGGTATAGGATGTGCCGCCAGGAAATTAGCCAAAGCTTGACCTTTTACCGCCTTTTGGGGCACAAAAACAATATCAAATTGTGAAAGGAACATTGTCCATTTAGCCATTCTTCCTGACAGGGTCATTTTATTTAGTATATACCGAAGCGGATCCGCTCTCGAAACGAGGTGAACTGTATGTTCTAGCATATAGTGGCGGAGCTTTTGTGCTGCGAACACTAATGCTAAGCATATTTTTTCTATGTCCGGATAGTTGCATTCTGCCCCCACGAGGGTGCGACTAAGATAGTATAGGGAAACTTCTTTTCCTTCATCATTGTTTTGTGCTAGGAGGGCGCCTAATGAGGTCGGCATGGCTGCTGTGTATAATATGAGTGGTCGCCCTTTTACAGGAGCACATAAGACTGGTGGATTCGTCGGGTACCTTTTAATGTCCTCAAAGGCATTCTGGCAAGCTTGATCCCACACGAATGGAACTCCTTTTTTCATGAGTCTAGAGAATGGCTTTCATCTCCCGGATAAATTTGAGATAAACCTCCTAATATATGCTAGGTGGCCTTGTAGACTTTTTAATTCATGAATATTTTCAGGTGGTGGCATATTTGCTATTGCTTTTATCTTAGTAGGATCAACCTCAATGCCATGCTTTGTGACAATGAAGCCAAGGAACTTTCCCGAAGAAACACCAAAAGCACATTTCATTGGGTTCATTTTCAATTGATGTTTTCTAAGGCGTTCAAACACCTCAGCTAGATGTTCTAGATGGTCTTTTTCTTGTTTTGATTTTACCACAATATCGTCTATATAGCATTCAACGATTTCAAATAACAATCCATCAAGAACAATGGTCATGGTGCGTTGATATGTAGCACCGGCATTTTTTAGTCCAAAAGGCATTACTTTATAACAATATATACCTTTGGTGGTTCTAAAAGCTGTCAATTCCTCATCCTCTGGTGCCATTTTTATTTGGTTATAACCACAAAATCCATCCATAAAGGAAAATATTTCATATCCCATGGTAGAGTCGATGAGGATTTCGGAAATGGGTATGGGAAAGTCATCTTTAGGGCATGCTTTATTTAAATCTCTAAAATCAACACATATGCGTGTCCGGCCATTTTTCTTCTTTGTAGGCACGATGCTTGAAACCCATGTTGGGTATTTTACTTCTCTAATGAAGCCAGCAGCTATGAGCTTGTCTACTTCGGCCTCTATTTTTGGGAGAAGCTCGGGCGATACCTTCTTTGACCTTGTTTTACTGGTTTGAAATTTTCTTGTATGGCTAGGTGGTGGACGGTGACTGATGGATCTAAACCTGGTGTTGGTATTTCTTACGTCACGAATGAATCCGCAAGCGCACGGAATACCGTTGTAGCACTTCACCCGGGAGTATTCCAAGGTATCGTATTTATATCCGCAGGGAACAGAGTATTTCTGCAACAAGGTTAGTTTACCCAAGGACAACCAAGACAACGTAGCAAAATAGGGTCGAGAGGGTGACTCTTATCTATTTATCCTTTAAAGGTAGACGAACGCAAGCTAGACTTGTTTACTTCGGGCACCGTCTTAGGCTTGGTCCGCCAAGCCACTCCGGTCTACGAAAGCTCTACTATGTACCCGAACGTGGAGGGTTCCTTTGGATGACAGGGCTGTCACTTCCTGCCACCTACCTCTACAAACCGTGGGGCACACAGCAAACAAAGGCGATCTCCAGCCTAGACACCACGTCTATGCTATTGACCACTACTCTAGCCTCGGCCTAGAACCGAGTTCAGAAAGCTAGAGTACTTCTTGCGAAGCGATGATCCCGTAAACAAGTATAACAAGAATTACGTCTAACACGAAGATATGTCACGATAGATAAGTAGATCACCACGTATAAATCACCAAAAAGAGTGTTTACACGCCAAGGTAAAAGAAAAGGAAATACTACTCCACTTTACAAAAGGGAGGAACACTCCTTCCTCTTCCTTGCCCTCTCTCCTATTCTACTAAGATACAAGAGGCCCTTGGCCTAAGGATGAGAGTTTTGTCTTGTATCTTGATGTTGGTGGTGTGTTGAGAGAGGGGGTGTAGCCCTTTATTTATAGCCTTGGAAGGTCGGCAACTTGGAGGCGGTTCCGGACGTCGGTGGCATTAATTGCAGGTGGAACCGACCTCCGGACGTCGGTGACAAACCGCCGGAGAAAGATGGGCCGGGGGGCCCACTGTCGGTTCGGCCGAACCCACTAGGGTGGTTCGGCCGAACCGGCCTGGACTCCCCGGGCTTGATTCTTCTCCGGTGCCTTCCCCTGGCTGTGTACTCGGCCCAATCCACTTGCTTGGTTTGATGTTGAGGCTCTGTTTTGTGGTTTTGGGCTTTTGGACTATATTCTTTAGTCCGGGGAAAATCCGTCGATTGCAAAGTCCATGTTTCGTTCATGTTTTCCCTCGTTTTCATATGAATTGCACCTGCATTCATAATTTCACCAAGACTAGTGGAATTTGTTAGAAATAATCCCTATGTCTATTCTTGGTGATGGTGTTTGATTCAAAAAGATGCAACATGTTGACGGTAAAATTGGACCATAAGGACCGTCAACAAGACCCCCACACTTAGCTCTTTGCTCGTCCTCGAGTAAAGGTGGGAGCGTAAGTTGAGAGATCTCTCCCCTTAGAGACCTGCACACATGTTATTACAAGCCACACCGTTTTACTTGTGAACATGACGGTGGCTAACATGCATTCTTGGATGATTGATAAGTGGAACAGCTCATGACTCAAGTCACTATACTTTTGCTCACTAAGCACCTTGGGTTTTTGAAAGTTTTGAAAATAAACAACATGACTCCCGCTCCTCTTCGATTCTCTTGAATCGCTCAAAAAGTGTTTTCCTCACCAAGGCATTGTGTTGCCTCTCTTTTTCCTACTTCTTAGGCTTGTATGTGGAGCTCGGTAGGGAATGAGAGAGGCATACTTGTATCACAAATATTGCTAAGCCAAAAGAAAGGATCCATGGAGAAGCCCAGTCATGCAACCTTGATCAAGAAGTGCGTGTGTGTATGGATATGAAAAAGTGACAACTCCTATTGCAATTGGCCTCTCTTTATTTTTGCATTTTCGAGACATGGCTATCTTTTTATTTTCTTTCTTTTCTTTTCTTGCTCTATGCTTGAGCATCTCTTTTCTTCTCTCTTTTTCATTGCTCATCTTTGTGAGCTTTCTTTTCATTGCTCATCCGTGTGAGCTTTACATAGCCATGTCTCGTTTATGCGTGATTGAGAGAGAGAGAGGAAAAAGAGGTGCAAACGAGGAGTGTCTTTATTTTGGTGGGGTGCTAGCTCCTAGTGTAGGAGTTTTGCCCCTTTTTTTTTTTTTTTTTTTTTTTCTGGTGGAGTGTACGTGATCTTGATCAAGAGAGCATGACAAGTTTCTCTCTAGGGTCACTCAATTTTGGTAAAGCTCATTGCAATCACAAGCAGCATATGTATGTAAGTTTTGCAAGGTATGATCATCATATAGCATTGGTAGGAATTTTTGCATCAAGAGAGGAGCATGAAGCCATGGTATTTTTGTTTTGTGAAATAAAATTACCAAGGACTCGGTAAGCTAAGCATAAGATCATTTCGTCGAGCCATATCACACTTGCCAATAATCTCGACAAACATGGGTCCTATGGATTTGATTATTTGTTCACGGGCAAGTGGTGATGAAGCGAGTAATAAAAAGTGTGCAAGATCATCATGAGAGCATTAGGGAGAGACTTGGGAAAAGGTATTCAAAAGAAATCTTTCCAAGTTTTAGTTGGTCAAGTTTTGGTAATTGTTTTTCGCGTCTCGGAATGAACTTGACAAATAAAGTAGGCGAAAAGGAAGTGTGGGAAACAAACTCAAGTGCCACGAGGAAGCAGGGCTGAGTGGGACCCACCAGGGTTCGGCCGAACCACCCTTGTGGGTTCGGCCGAACCGGCCCGGGCCCCACCGGTGCTCTGTTTCGCAGGTTGTGTTTGTGTTGTTTTCCTCGTGATGCTGCGCT
This sequence comes from Chloris gayana, assembly GCA_031894775.1. Classification (NCBI taxonomy): domain Eukaryota; kingdom Viridiplantae; phylum Streptophyta; class Magnoliopsida; order Poales; family Poaceae; genus Chloris; species Chloris gayana. The sequence continues at coordinate 304,339 of JAUNZO010001317.1, forward strand.
ACGCGTGTGTTTGTCTTTGCTTTCCGCGATGTCCCCCCACACTTGCCTTTTTGCCTGTTTTCTTCAAAATAGACAAAGATATTTCGAAACAAAACTTGCTCTACCGGTAAGGGAAGACCGGGGAGCACTAATATGATTAAAAATTTAAAAGAGCAGGCGCATTGCAATCTTGAGGAATTGAAAAAAATGATTGAAAAAAGGAAATTAAACTAAATGCGCTCGCGGGAAATGATGAACGCGGGAAGGTTCATTTTAAACGTCGTATTCGTCCTCCTTCCCCGCGTCCTTGAAGAGACGCTTGATCTTGGAGTTGGTGCTGCGGCGATGGCTCGCCTGGGCATCCTTCAAGTCTTCAATAGCGTCTTTGATCTCCGCGACATTGTCACGTAGGCGTTCATGGGCTTCGCGGAGATCAACGTGTTTAGCGAGGAGGATTTGGTAGGGGCTTTTTTTAGGAGTTTTCTCCTCCTCGCTTTCATACATTCCCCCTGCCCTCTTGATGGGAGAGGGAGAGAGACGCCTCCTTATCCTCTTAGGAGGAGTGTCGCCCACGGATTCGCGGGCGTCTCTCTTTTCCGCCGAGGTGAGCGGCGGGATGAGCTGCTTTCCGCCACCGCGGATTCCCTTGATCTTGAACCTCTCGCCGGGCTTCTTGATGGGGCTAGGCAGGTTGCGCCCTCATATTGATGGTGCACCACCTGCCCGCTCTTGGTAGCGAGGGTGCCGACGTACTTCTCTCTAGGAAGGAGAGCGTTGTCGGGCGGCGTCGGCGCTCTTCTTCTTGGGGGTAGATTTCCCTTTCTTTTGGCGAGGTGCCACAGCAGCGGGAGAGCTCTTGGAGGGTGTTCTTGCTGCTGTGGGTGGAGGTTCAATAGCGAGCGGTAGATCATGGATCATCAAGGCTTGCTCGCTGGGAATGGAGACATGATCAAGGATGTCTTCGAGGCCGACTTGGCGGCAAAGCTTGCTGGTGGTGACGGAGACGTCGAGGCTTGGGATGCTGCTGTCCATGGTGCTGGGCAAAAGCCTTTTTTTTTGTGTGAAGTGGACAGGGTGGAAGAAAGGTGCAGGGGAAAAATGAAGGAAAACACCTTCATTTATAGATAAAAGCATGGAAAGAATTAATTTGATTTTTCCCGCAGCATGGAAGGCACTAAGCGAGGAGATTTGATCTTGTGACCGTTGGAGACAAAAGATGAAAGAAAAAAGTGACCGTTTGGGGTCTGTACTGGTTCGGCCGAACCAGCAAGGGGGTTCGGCCGAACTGTAGTGGGCCCCTCCGGTCTCCTTCCTTTTCGGTTGATTGCTTGCTAAAATTATTTCAGGGAAAGAGCTACTACGGGATATAGATAAGAAAGAGCTATCATGAGAGAAAATTTAAATTAATCAAGTGCATGACATCAAATTCTTTATCTTTATCGGGCTCGAAATAAATTTTAAGGCGCTGACCATTTACCTTAAATATTTTACCTTCGTCGTCTTGAAGTGTGATCGCTCCATGTGACGAGGTGTCAATAACCGTGTATGGTCCGTCCCATTTACTTCTTAATTTTCCATGCCCGAAGAGTTTCACCCGTGAATTGAATAGCAAGACCTTATCTCCAACCTTAAATACCTTTATCTTTATCTTTTTGTCGTGCCACCTTTTTGTCCTTTCTTTGTATATAGCTGAGTTGTGGTAAGCTTTGTCTCTCCATTCTTCTAACTCAGCTATCTCCATTTTTCTTTTGCGTCCGGCACCATTAAAGTCCATGTTCCATTTCCGGATGGCCCAATACGCTCGGTGTTCCATCTCGACGGGTAAATGACATGTTTTTCCGTACACGAGCTGGTATGGGGACATGCCTATGGGTGTCTTGTATGCTGTACGGTATGCCCATAGTGCATCGGGTAGCTTGTCCTTCCATCCCTTCCCCATTTCTGTTACGGTCTTTTGCAGGATCCGCTTGATTTGCTTGTTTGAGGTCTCGGCCTGCCCACTGGTTTGAGGGTGGTATGGAGTAGCGATATTATGCCTTGATCCAAGTTCTCTTAGGAAGCTTCGGAAGGTCTTATCAATGAAGTGAGACCCTCCGTCGCTTATCACTAGCTTCGGTGTTCCAAACCTTGGGAAGATAATTTCGTGGAACATCCGGCGAGCATGCTTGGCATTTGCGGCCCTGCAAGGCATTGCTTCCACCCACTTAGACACATAGTCTACCGCCACCAAGATGTATTCGCAGTCATGTGACTTGGTGAACGGTCCCATGAAGTCAATGCCCCATACGTCGAAGAGCTCGACTTGTAAATTGTAGTTGAGGGGCATTGCATCTCTTGCCGTGATGCCTCCAACTTTTTGACATTCCGGGCATCGCCCGACAAATTCCTTTGTGTCTTCGTACATGGCTGGCCAAAAGAAGCCACTTTGCCATATCTTGGCCTGTGTACGAAACACACCGTAGTGTCCCCCGTATGGCGATGCATGGCACTTCTCAATGATTCGTGTGCTCTCGGGTATGGGCACACATCGCCTTAGCAATCCATCGGCGCAGACACGGTAAAGGGAGGGCTCTTCCCATAAGTGACGGCGACTCTCATAGATGAGTCGTTTCTTGCTCTTTCCAGGTGGTACGTACCCCGTTGCCATGAAGTTCACAATGTCGGCGTACCATGGATGTGAGTCCCTCACTAGGAGCAGCATGTCATCGCGTAGGAAATCATTGATGGGTAATTCCTGCAGGTTAGTGAATTGTATACGCGACAAATGATCTGCCACGGAATTTTCTACTCCTTTCTTATCACGGATTTCTACATCAAACTCTTGGAGTAGAAGAACCCATCGTATCAAACGAGGTTTAGCATCCTTCTTATTGAGCAAAAACTTTAAAGCAGCATGATCGGTGTAAACAATGACTTTTGCTCCAGTCAAGTAGGATCTAAACTTATCAAAAGCAAGAACAACAGCAAGGAGCTCTTTTTCAGTGGTAGTGTAATTTAACCGAGCTCCAGTCAAGGTTTTGCTTGCATGAATGATAGGAAGAGAAAAAGTTTTCTTGCCGAGGGTGAAGTCTAAGGTTCCTCGAAGGTGATATCCCTAAGAAAAGCTTTTCTATGGGATGACCGACCAAAACATCGAAATCCAGGATTCCGAAAACGTGAAAGTCCAAGGAAACCTCTCGCTTCATTACGCTTAATGCAAACATCTCTAATGATACCCAAACTCTCAAAAATTGCCCCGGTGGGGCTTTAAGGAGTTTGTCGGAAGGTGCCCATGTCTCGTTTCCAAATAAGGTTGAAGCAAAAGATTCGGACATGATGTTGGCACCTACTAGAGGATTATAGAGAACATCTACCATTACTCCCCGAATTGAGCCACGAATGGTTGATCTAGGATGATTAAGTCGAAGAACTTCCGAAGAAAGTTCGTTTTCCATCAACCATTCATCGCTCATAATTGCTGTCAACTTCCGAACAGTTTTTAAGAGAAGAAATTTTTCAATAGGTTCGGGGGTTGGTGCAGGGAGTGCTGGTTTCTTTTGATAGGAGTAGTTCAAGGTGTTTCCAAAATCTTCAAAAATTTCTTCCTTGAACTCAAATGGGAAATCAAGAGGTTCATCTTCCTCTATCATTGTTCTTGTGTTAGATGAGGACTCGAGTGCTAGGTGCTCCATCATGGGCACCAAGTGTTGTGTCTCTTGCACAACGAGTTCCTCATCTTCTCGACTCCGGCTCTACGAGTAAGTCAGCGGAAAAAGGTGTGTTTTCCACAATTCGATCCAAAAGTTCGTGTGCTTCCGCTATGGTCTTATGAGAAAAAGATCCACCCGCGGCCGTGTCAAGATAAAGTGCGGTATCGTTGCTCAATCCCGAATAAAAGTGTTGTAATAAAACGGGTTCGGGGAGCAATAATTCTGGTCCGGAGTCCGTTAGAGAACAGAACCGAATCCATGACGCACTTAAGGTTTCCTTTTCTTCTTGTCGAAAGCCTATTATTTCCGCTCGTAGAGAAGTGATATGAGATACGGGGAAGAATGCTAGACAAAATTTGTCTCGCAATTCTTTCCAATCACCGTTCACTCTCTTAGCGGTGTAAGTGTACCATTGCTTCGCCTTCTCATTGAGAGAGAAGGGAAACAACTTCCACTTCAATGTTTCTTGTGTCATGCCATGGATCAATCGGCATGAACACAAATGTTCAAACTCTCGCAAGTGTTCATAAGGATTTTCATGTTTAAAACCCGAAAAGGATAAACCTCTAATCATCGAAATGTAATCGGGGAGAACTCATAGCCAGGTGAAGAAATAGGTTGTGATGATGATGGTGGCTCTAAGAGTTCACCCCGTGGAGTGGAGAAAGATTGGATGGTTGGGTGTGACTCCATGATATGTTTTTGTGAAATTTTGAATGTAGGGAAAAAATAAAAACAGAACGGTAAGTAAGATAGATTACGAGGGCAAACCTGATTCGTTACAGAGATAACAACCGTTCCCCGGCAACGGCGCCAGAAATGCTTGTTGGTATTTCTTACGTCACGAATGAATCCGCAAGCGCACGGAATACCGTTGTAGCACTTCACCCGGGAGTATTCCAAGGTATCGTATTTATATCCGCAGGGAACAGAGTATTTCTGCAACAAGGTTAGTTTACCCAAGGACAACCAAGACAACGTAGCAAAATAGGGTCGAGAGGGTGACTCTTATCTATTTATCCTTTAAAGGTAGACGAACGCAAGCTAGACTTGTTTACTTCGGGCACCGTCTTAGGCTTGGTCCGCCAAGCCACTCCGGTCTACGAAAGCTCTACTATGTACCCGAACGTGGAGGGTTCCTTTGGATGACAGGGCTGTCACTTCCTGCCACCTACCTCTACAAACCGTGGGGCACACAGCAAACAAAGGCGATCTCCAGCCTAGACACCACGTCTATGCTATTGACCACTACTCTAGCCTCGGCCTAGAACTGAGTTCGAAAGCTAGAGTACTTCTTGCGAAGCGATGATCCCGTAAACAAGTATAACAAGAATTACGTCTAACACGAAGATATGTCACGATAGATAAGTAGATCACCACGTATAAATCACCAAAAAGAGTGTTTACACGCCAAGGTAAAAGAAAAGGAAATACTACTCCACTTTACAAAAGGGAGGAACACTCCTTCCTCTTCCTTGCCCTCTCTCCTATTCTACTAAGATACAAGAGGCCCTTGGCCTAAGGATGAGAGTTTTGTCTTGTATCTTGATGTTGGTGGTGTGTTGAGAGAGGGGGTGTAGCCCTTTATTTATAGCCTTGGAAGGTCGGCAACTTGGAGGCGGTTCCGGACGTCGGTGGCATTAATTGCAGGTGGAACCGACCTCCGGACGTCGGTGACAAACCGCCGGAGAAAGATGGGCCAGGGGGCCCACTGTCGGTTCGGCCGAACCCACTAGGGTGGTTCGGCCGAACCGGCCCGGACTCCCCGGGCTTGATTCTTCTCTCGGTGCCTTCCCCGGCTGTGTACTGGCCCAATCCACTTGCTTGGTTTGATGTTGAGGCTCTGTTTTGTGGTTTTGGGCTTTTGGACTATATTCTTTAGTCCGGGAAAATCCGTCGATTGCAAAGTCCATGTTTCGTTCATGTTTTCCCCTGTTTTCATATGAATTGCACCTGCATTCATAATTTCACCAAGACTAGTGGAATTTGTTAGAAATAATCCCTATGTCTATTCTTGGTGATGGTGTTTGATTCAAAAAGATGCAACATGTTGACGGTAAAATTGGACCATAAGGACCGTCAACACTAGCATTTCTTCATAAGACCAAGCAAAGACATCTCTATTTGCCGAAAGGAATTTATGATATTCTTTTTTGTTCTCATCAGATAAATATTTACATATAAATATTGGACGAGGATCATCAGGCGTACCAATATTTATTTCATCTAACTCATCAATAGTTGGCTGATTTCCGTCCTCCATTTGTGGAGGAGCGGGTGTAGCATCGATTGGCTCAACGGAGGTCATATGGACTTCATATCCTAGCCCATACTTTTCTTCTTTCAACATCTCATCTTGATGTAAGGCATTTAGTTGTGCTCGCGACAAATATTTTTCAAATGGTGCGAGCTGCCCCCGGCCATCACATAATGAAGGGCCAGTGGAGATATCATAGCCCATCTGCTGCATAATGTAAAGCACATTATTATCATAAAGAGAGATGGGTAAAATTTCTTCATCTTTGTTTCTCAAACTAATATGTGCAACAACATTTTTTTTATTATGTCGCACATCATTAGCTTTTTTTATTTTTCTTTGAACCAGGGAAGGTAATGGAGTAGGAAATTTAATACCTTTATCACTCGGATGATTTGTATACAATGCGAAATATTGGTTCGCCCTTTTTTCTTTGACTGCTTGGGACATATTGATATATCTTTTTGCTTGATGAAGCTTCTTCACTATCTTTTGTTGGAAGATCTTCTATCACAACCTTTATCTTTGGTTTCGTTACTTTATCAACAGGCTCAAAATAGAATTTTGCATCTGCATAAAATGATTCAGCCACTGTGAAAGGCTTCTTATCCGCAAATATTGTCACCACATCGCCTCGATGTATCCTTGTGTTTAAGGCATTGGTGGAGCGTCGATGGAACCACTTTATTTTCATGCAACCATGGGCGCCCAAGAAGGGCGTTATATGAGGTGGCCGCATCGATCACATGAAACTTTACATAAGTCATGAATTTATCCAACTTCAAGACTAGAGAAATTATACCCATGGCTTCTTGACCCGATTGATTAAAGCCATGGATGACGACATTAGACGGACTTAAATCTTTGAAAGAATAGCCTATCTTTTTGAGAGTGCGTAACGGTAACAAATTTATAGCTGAACCACCATCGACCATGATACGATTAATTGGTAGGTCATCAATGTCACCGAACATGAGAAGGGGCCTGTTATGTTTTTTATGTCCCAACAACAAGTCCTCATCACTAAACACCATATCTTTATCCTTAATCTCTTCTATTTCCGCTTGTGATACTTCAACTCTATAATCTTCTGGAAATGAAAGTGCTGTGATAAAAGCTTTGCGCAAATCGGAGGATAAACAAAGAGCATCATACACAGAAAGCATCGCTGGAATTTTCTTCAAGTGTGCAATTACATCATATTTGGCCGACACATTAGATACATGGTCAGCCTCATCATTTGGAGTTACATTTTTGCCTTTTGGCTGTTTGGAAGGAGGATAAGGGTCGAGCAGTTGACGACCCGATCTAAGTTGTGCTTCATCAACTTCTACATCTTCTTCTTTAGGGAAGTGTAAATCCTCATCGTCATCTTCAAAGACTCCAATGGCGAGAGTCGCACACTCTTCGGGGAGATCGTCCTCACGCCTCCAAATATTTTGGGGGAAGCATGGGACTTTGCTCCTCGGCCTCACTTCTTGTAGGGCGCGTTGTCTTGATAATTGCTGTTGACGCTCTCTTGATCTTCGGGGGAGGATTTTCCATATCTTGGAATGGAAGTCCACCGAAGGTGAGTCTTGCTTTCATTTGCTCGCTTAAGTTTGAGTTGCGAAGCATATCCCGATGAAGTCATATTAACAAACTCAGGTTTTGATTTGACCATAATTTGATCATAAGTTTGCATCACATTTGAATTTGCATAACTCACCGGATGATCCTCAAAAGTGGCCACATTTGACGTCGCCGTTTTCTTGCCTTTCTTCAAGCTTTTGAGGAGGTCGGCATTTATCGTGCCATCATCGATCATCTTTTGGATAATATTTTTCACCACAAAGCAATCTTTGAGTGTATGGCCCAAAATGCGGTGGTAGTGACAGAAATTTGGCTCCTTGAATTTAGAAGTTTCTTCCGGTCTCTTTGGTTTAGGGAGCTCAATGAAATTCAATTCTCTTAGACCCATGAATAGGTCTTCAACTTCCTCGACGGGGAATGAGTATTCCTTATTTTGACGCTCACTAAGAGTTGGCCTCCTAGGAGCTTGTTCTTTTCCGTTTTCTTGATCCCTCATAGTGACACTTCTAGGGTGAAACCGTGGGGGTGAAACTGTAGTCTCCATGGCTTCGCTGATTTTTGTTTGGTGGAGAACTTATCACGTTGTCCACCCTTTTCCATGGGTTTTCCAAACGATCTCGAACCACGTGCAACATGTCGCATGTAGTTCTCAATATCTCGTGGCTTTGGAGGCCAGTTCCTCAAAGGTGATTGGACGCACACCTTGGAGATAAATAGCCATGTCCGGGCTTAAATTGTTCATGCACATCCGAACCACTTCTGGTTCGGTGATTGGCTATGGGCAATGAAGGCTCAAATTCCTCCATCTATTGATAAAATCCGCAGCTTTTTCATTAGATCCTTGCAATGTTTGTGTCAATTCTGTTATTCCCACCGTCCTTTGAGTGCTGTAGAAGCGTTCCAGGAATGCATCTTGCAATTGCTCCCAAGTGCGTATAGAACCGGGTGCTAATTTGCTATACCAAGTGAAGGCAGGACCCAACAATGTTTGCACAAATTGTCGGAGGAGGAGAGCACCATTATGCATTGTGTCCTGACAAGCTGCCAGGAAATGGGCCACATGTTCATGAGGCGACCCGGATCCATTGAACTTGCTGAACTGCGGTTGACGATAGTTACATGGAAACGGCACCATATCCACTTCCGGCGGGTAAGGCTTTACGTACCCTGGACGCATTGAGTAATGAGTCTGCATATATTGTGCCTTTACACCTTCGGCAATCATCCTTTGGATTGCTTCAATGCTGATTGTACTTGGTACTTCGTGGTGGCTGTTTTGGCTCGCAGAAGCACTCCCTACATTTTCTTGTCTTGCATTATTATTAGCTGCTATTTGTCGATGAAGCGCAGCCAACTCTTCCCCTCTTTGTCGATGTGCAGTTGTTTGTTGACGTAGTGCAGCCAATTCTTCTTCTCTTTGGTGATATGCGGCTGTCTCGTTGACGTAGTGCAGCCAATTCTTCTTCTCTTTGTCGATGTGTAGCCGCTTGTTGGCGAAGCGTAGCTAGTTCATTTTCTTTTTCTTCGAGCATAGCTGTGAGGTGCGCCATTTGCTCATCTACCGGCCGACTTTCATTTGCGGCAAGTACTTGCTCAATGTGGTTCAACTCACCCTCCATACGGGGTACATCACTCGAACCTGCAGTATCCAATAATTCTTTTTCAGGATATGCAAAATTATTGCACAGGGGATTATAAGACCCTACATATATTGAATCATTACCCGAACTTGTAAGGCTACGGGTCATGGGGCGATGATCGACAACATTTTGTCGAGGCTTTTTCCTCTTAAAATGTATCGATGTAGACGATGTACTACTAGAATCATTTCCTGTGATACCCACGGGCATAGATGCGAGTACCTCAATTATCTTACGTGCGGCCCTCCTTCTTGGCCTCCTAGTAGATTTGGGTGTATCATCCTTTGCTATTACCAAAGATTGATCACTCTCTTGGCTTGATGAGGGGATATTTGGCCCTTCAATTATTTTAGACATTGCGTCAACCGGCAAAGCCATAAGGATGTCAAAAATGAAATCCCGTTGTGACTTCACCATGACGGGTTCACCGATTGCCATTGGAAGGTATTCTAACAACCAACGAATATTGCGTTGGCGACGTTGACGGCGCTCAGCCGACATGGAGCCTTGTAAGGACTGTTCTTGCATCATTATTTTGGACGATATCATGTCACACATCACATATAAGGAATCATCATAGTCCTCCCTGATATCAATGGAGGTAAGATAGTCCTTTTGCCATTCAAACTTGTTTTTTGCTTGATCATTATCAGATTCATAAATCGGTGAGGGAATAAATTCCGGGGCATCCGCACGAAGTCGAGTCATGACGTGACGTGAATCTTCTTCGAGAGGATGATGCATTGCACTCCACCTTAGGAGCTTTTCCTTTATTTGTCGGTCGCGATTTAGGCATTCGCACCGCATCAACCACTTCTACAGGATGAGATTCAACAATTTTTAGGGGCACATCGGATGAGTTGGCCCCCAGCATAGTAGGGGAGTTAGGTGGAGCAGTCAACCCCTCAGTTCTTGGGCTTGATGTAGATGCATGGAATGCCTTTTTCTTTGGATTTGTTTTCATGATGCTGACAGGCCATTCTCCAAGTGTCGTACGACGAAAGTTTGACCTCGCTTCACGGCTTGGAGCTTTAGAGCTTGTAGGCTTTGGACTTGCAGCCTTGGAGAAATTAGGAGGGACCGAGCGAGAGAATGATGTCTTACGCACATTATTCATGTGTGCATCCGACACCACAACCCTTTTCTTTGCAGCAGCCCTCCTTGCCCTCCGCTTAGAAGCTTTGGACACGACGGGAGTGAATCCTTCCTCAAGCTTGGAGTTGGTTCCATGGTGCACTACCATCGGCGATATGGCCGTGGTGCGTGATGACTTGGGCTTGCTTGTTTCTTGAAGGGGACCCATAGGAATGCTGATCCAAAGGGAACCGACTTGGATGGTGGTGCAGTCCTGAACACGTCCAGCCATTTTTTCCTTCACATAAGAAAACCATATATGAGTTTCATTGTAGGTGTATATGTATATCATACAAGAATATTATCATATACATATTTTTTTTTAACATAGCGTACACGCATATCATGTAATTTCATTTTTTTCACACTTTGACATTTAACATCAATGTCATATATAGTAACCATGTTGGAATTCAAAGATGAGGGGAGAAGTAGGTCCCACTGGGCGTGCGAGAATCCGATGACGGGAAAACGGTCGAGGTGACACGCACCCCCGTCAAAAGAGACAAGTTTTGAATTTTAATTTAATTTAATGCATAAAAAAATTCAGTATTGCGAGCTCATACTTCCATAATTCTTACATTTACATAAAAATTATGTTAATTACATCTCCGTAGAGAAAACCTCTGATTAAGAATACCAACATAAAAAGAAAATTACATTATAGTTGCAACATATTGCTTCCTATTACAAACTATGAAAGAAAATAAAAGCCTTCGGTCTTGTCGTCGTAGTCGAACTTGCCAAAGTGCATAATATATCTTTTCTTTTTAGAATATGACATATGCGCATATGTAGATGCACACATATACTTTGCCCTTTATGAATGTCCAAAGACATGCAAATATAAGATGCGTATTTTCGGGAAATTGGATATTGACTGATATAACAAATATTTGATAACGGTCATGCATAGTATTAAGTTTGTACAGCGCATGCATATGATACCGTAGCATGATATTTGCACATCATTGCATCTAAGATATATATGCACACACACCAGATGAGCTGATGCAAGCTCGTAGTTTCTTTCATTAGCAACTTGGTTCAACCAGTATTGAGATTACTACCATATGACAGTAGCGTATATGAAGCACATTATTTTATTTGTTTGGAACATGCAGATTTAGAAGTCAGCTAGACTAAATGCATTTATTTATACTTGATCATCTAGTCACTTTCTATTGTTGTAAGCTTGAGATGTCGGGTAAATATGTAAGCCAGACCTAATCTAGTAAAACATGGTAGAAAAATATTCACTTATTTATTTATTTTAACTAGGCTGATGCTAGTACGATTTCATGAGGAATTTTGGATAATGCAAACACCATGAGGTGCCACATACGTATTTTTTTAACACAAGTGCTAATAATCACATTATTGCAAATATGCAGGAATATGGCCTGTGGGGAAGATCCAATTGATTAGTTTACCTAATTTCCTTTTTTTCTTTGTAGTCGAAATGAGAGTGGCCAACCTGTGGGCTAGGCATAACGACAGCATGATGCCAGGAACGCTAATTGGCCGGAATAAACCACTCTACTGATATCAAATATGTGCATATTGCCACTAATATGTCACGGCTATGAGTGTGATAAAAGAAATCAGGGAATCAGTTGGATATTTTAATTTCACACACATGAAAGATATAAGGACCAAATGCATGAATTTAATGATGGATTATGCACACCATAATTCGTATCAATGTAGTGACCAAATCATTATCCAAGACAAAAGTCATGGCCTGACTTGTATCAACCAACGAGACCGAATCAAGGGGTATAGCATCATCATATTTGAGCATAAACTTGCAGATTATAGAGAAAATTTAAAGAAACTTGAATCTAATATGGAGAATCAAGTCATAATACTTATGCTCACCATGATTCCGTATCAACGCGGGGACCAAATCATGGCTCAAGACAAAGTTTGTCATGATCTGATTTGTATCGGCCGGCAAGACCGGATCAAGAGGCATAGTGATTTCATATTTGACCGCAAACGATGAGAGAATATAATAATTTTGTAAAACTCGAATCTAGTGTAGAGAAACAAGTATGAATGGCGAGATTTTCCCATGTACATCAGGATTTGTATCATTGTAGAGACCAAATCATGGATGGAGACATAAGTCTCTCAGAACCTGACTTGTATCCACTAACTAGACCAAATCAGGAGACATGATTCACGTAGGAAGAAAAAAAAATTCGTGATTAACCTTAAGCGGGCCTAATCACCAGCGAGGAGGCATCTGAGCTTCTCACCTTCACGTAACTTCCTACGGCAGGGCTTTTGCCCCGCGGCCCGGTACGCCTCTCTCTTCCTCCGGCGCTCGACGTCTCGCGCCGTCTTCGCCAGCTGAAGCCTCACGGCCGTGTCCCTCGCGGCCTTCCTCTTGGCCTGCACCTCCGCGGCGTGGAGGCGGTTGGCCTCGCGCCGGGCGGCTCCCTCGGGAAGGCGAAGCCCGGTGCGCCGACTAAGCGGGACCCGAGCGGATCGAGAAAGAAAGGGGGTGGGTCAGCAAACAAACCAAAGACAAAAACTTGACTAAAACATCGGGACAACGAAGGTCGAATTAACTTTCCACGTCCAGGGCGTCCGGATGCGGCTTCATGGGAGGCGCCCGTGGACAGGCCAAGCGCGCGCGACAGTCCCGGCGCGCAGGGCGACGGTGCCGTCGTCGAGCTCTTGCACCGCCATCACGGTGTCGGGGACGACGCGGTCGTTACCCGACACCTGGTGCATTAGCATCGAGCACCGCATCGGCAGCGCGAACCCGAGCTTGTGGAAGGAGCCCACCACCACCGTCACGTCGACGTTGGACCGGGCCAGGAACCGAATCGCCTCGATGGCCATGTCGACCTTCCGCCGGCTAGCACGAGGGCAGCCCCACTTCCACTCCTCCGGGCCTCCTCGAAGACCCAACCCTCGAAGGCCGGGAACGGATGCCCCGGGTCCTACCGAAGGTAGAACCATTTCGGGTGCCACCCCTGGTTCGACGAAGGGGTGGTCACCGTGATGTAGTCCCTACCACGGTCCCTCTTCATCACGATCCCCGCGCAGCCGACGTGCGCGGGAACGTCATCGCCTCCGGAATTCCTCCTCCGATGGAGGTTAATACGGAAGAAATACCACCAGAGGTCGAGGTCGGGCTCCATCCCTAGGAAACCCTCGCAGAGAGCGACGAAGGTGCTCAACTCGCTGAATCCCGTTGGGGTTCGGATGCTGGAGCTCCAGGTGGCTCCGGAACATCAATGCCCGCGAAAGTCGTTCCCCGGCGTCCCCGTGCCACGCTCATGGAAATGCAGGAACGAGACCACGTAGCCCCGGGGAGGCTGCGGATGGGACTCATTGCCGGGGAGCATCCACCATCGGTTGGGACCACGGTCGCGCAGCAACCCTCGCGTCACCGGGCGGTCGAGCTTAGCCCTCGTCATCGTGGACGAGTCCAAGTCGACATGGTGGAAGAGAAGGGGAAAAAGGCTCGAGAGCTTGGAGGGCAAAGGCTGGGGCAAGGAGAAGGAGAGCTAGGGCAAAGAAGGCAAAGGCGTAGAAGGCGATGGCGCGTAGGAGCCAAGGGACCCGGCGAGCGACGGCTTAAATAGGGGGTTGCGTCGGGCAGCCGCGACCCTTCGATTCCACGACGGGCCCCACGATCGCCACTACCCCGGTAAATTTTCTTAAATTTCCCTCCTCCCGATTCCCACACCGCCGTCTACGGGTGTACACCCCGGCCGCCCGTACTTACTGCGCAGGTCCCACCACTACCGAGAGGAAACCGACCCCGTGCTGCACGGGCCCGCCACTACACGCCACCGATGGATAAGAACCCGCCTCGATCCCCGAACCATAGAAACCGAGACGGTAAAAATCCCACTCCCCTCTCTCGTGCATTCTGTCCTTTCGTATCCCCTCACCCGCGTGCGAGACGGGAAAAGGGTGTGTGCCAAGGTCACTACTCGACTTCCGCCAAGGTCGAGCGCGGCTCGACCGACCGAGGCTCGACCTCGAAGGTAAGAGGGGATAAGAGGCTGAAAACTGTCTCGACGGCCCCGCCTCGCCGAGGTTCGAAGGCTGGCCCGACCGAAGAGTTCGACGGCCGCCTCGAGCAAATATTTCCCGAGCAAGGGAGTGACGTCGATGGGCCCACCTAGCGGCCGCGACCCACGCGCGCGAAGCGCAACGGGCATTGACTAGCACGTTCGAGTCCCGGTCGACCTCGACTAAGGGAAATCTCATCGTAGAGAGGCATCGAGCCTCCGAAACCCATCGAACGGTTTTGGGTCCCAATCGAAGGTGACCGCACGGATTCACGGAGTTGTCCCCGGCGGTCCCGACGGAATCTCCCCGACGAGAAACCGCAACTCCGCTCGAACTTTTCCCGTTATCGAGCTCCCCGAGCCCCACATGCCGGCCCTTCTAGGCAAATCGCGGGTCTGCTCTACCCTCCGTCGCACGAACGCGACGCGGAGGGGAAAACGACCAAGACGAAACACCCTCGATCGGCCGTTCGCAACGCGCGGAAGGCTCGGGGCCGGCATCGCGAACACGAGGTCCGACGGCGGGACCGCATCACGATAAAGCGTCTCGGCCACGGCATAAGTCCATGACTTATCCCCGGCTCGGGAGCTACCGTCCACCGGACGCGCTCGCGCGCACCCGGTGGAGAAAACGCTCCCCACGAGGAACACGTGTAGACGACCCCCACCTCTCGAAAGATCCCCGGGCGAGTCCTTGACTCATCCGGGGCTCGAGGCTACTCGTCGGGGAAAGGATTAATGCTGCCACGTGGCGGCGTCCGGACCCACCTAATAGAGGGTTAGCACGACCACGTCATCACCAAAGGCTGGCCCACGCCCGTGTGGACCGACCAGGAAACGGTCCTGGAGACTCACTTGAAGACGCCCGCCCCGCACGACCCGGGCGTCTTGGTCGAAGGGTTCCGTCCCGCATGACCTGGGCGTCTTAATCGAGAGGCTCCGTCCCGCACGACCTTGGCATCCCTCGCGCTCGACCTCGTGACTCGATCACCAATCGCATTTAATTCCAGCCGCCCGGCACCCACGTCGGCTCGGCTCGGGAATCATTGGAGGGAGGCCCGAGCCCATCCCTCCTGCTGCCACCTGCTCCCGTCGGGGCATGCCGATGGGACGTCCCGTTCTCGTTGAAATGACAGGAGTTGGCGTGGACCGCAGGCTCCGGAAGAAGCCGCTGCCCGTTAAATGTACGGACGTACGATTTCCCGTCACGCCCGTCGAACGGGTGTAGCTCAAGGTCGAGCTCGAGTTACGCCCGTCTCGCACGACCTTCCTCTACAAAGCTCGACTCGGAGGGATAACCATTCCCGCGTCTCGGCCGTGCTCGAAGCATCATCACGTCCGACAAAGAAGGACGGGCATGGCACGTCCAAATCCAAGCACTCTATGAACAGCACCGCCCGCGGCTCCCCCGATTGCGGAGCACTCCACCCCGATGCTCGTCGCTACGGGGACGACGCGATCGCCCGATCAACCTAGACAGGACGTATGACGAGGAGGCCAATTGGACAACGCCGAAGCTCGACCATCCTTCTCTTTCTCTCTTTCTCTCTCTCTCTCTCCGTAACTCGAGTCCCGCCCCTATGACTATAAAGGGGTGAGACTCTTCAACTCACACACACGGTCACACAAGACAACGATCTTCAACGCACGCACACTCTTGCACGGGACTTGGAGCACGCTCCACTCCCATCACTTACGTACTTCGCGTTTTCATCTTGGCGCAAGGAACACGACGTCGTGAGACCCCCCCCGCCGGACGTAGGGAGCTTTCCCGAACCAGCCTAAACCCTTCGTGTCTTCCCTTGTGCACCATCCGGCCTAAAACGCGCAATCCCGGGACAAATTCTACCGCCGGTGGTTCGAACACCGACAAGGACTTTCTTACGATTGGCTGGTTACTATAGGAGATTTATTCCAAACTTCTCGAAGATTGCCAAGCCAATGACCAGATTGTTAGAAAAGGATAAGAAGTATGAATGGAGCAAGGATTGTGAGGAGGCTTTCCGGACATTAAAGAAGTTGTTAACAACAGCACCAGTACTCCTCGACCGGATCCGACGAAGCCTTTCGATGTGTACTTGTGATGCATAGGGAACAGGACTCGGATGTGTTCTAATGCAGGAAGGTCGAGTGATTGCCTATGCCTCTCGACAACTTAGGCGTCATGAGGAACACTATCCCACGCATGACCTGGAACTAGCAGCAGTAGTTCTTGCATTGAAGAGCCGGAGGCACTATCTCTTGGGAAATTTGGTACATTTATACACCCACAAGAGCCTCAAGTACATCTTCACCCAAGCAGATCCGAATATGCGTCAACGAAGATGGTTAGAGTTAATAAAGGATTATGAGCTTGAGATTCACTATCACCCGGACAAGGCAAACGTAGTAGCCGATGCTTTGAGTCGTAAAGTTCATTACAATAATCTCACGGCTCAACTCTTAATCCAAGCACCTCCACGAGAAAGTGGCGAGTCTAATCTTCGGATTCTTCCGCATGGAGCATTGACTAATTTGGCTCTTATCCCTACCATTCGTGAAGAAGTGGTAGCAGCTCAACGGAAAAGTGTTGGTATGGAACATATTAGAAGATGACTCAAGAAAGGCGAAGTTAAATGCTTCAGAGAAGATGAGGAAGGAGTTCTTTGGTTCAAGAATCGACTAGTAGTACCTAAGACCCCGGAACTTCGCAAGAAGATAATGGATGAAACTCACACATCCAAGTATTCTATTCATCCTGGAACCAACAAGATGTATCAAGATTTGAAGCAAAGATTTTGGTGGACACGCATGAAGCGGGAAATAGCCAAGTATGTTAATGAGTGTGATACCTGTCGACGTGTCAAAGCAGAAGCACTTATAGCAAGCGGGTCCATTGCAACCCTTGAGTATTCCCGAATGGAAGTGGGAAGACATCAGCATGGACTTCATCGCTGGGTTACCGCTAAGCCCACGAAAACACGATTCCATTTGGGTTATTGTAGACAGATTAACTAAGCCAGCTCACTTCATACCGGTACATACTCGGTACACCGCCGAGAAATATGCAGAGCTGTACATCGCTCGCATTCTCTCGTCCGCATGGAGTGCCGAAGACCATTATCTCGGATCGAGGAACGCAGTTTGTCTCCAGATTTTGGGAACAATTACAGGAGACGTTGGGAACAAGACCGATACGAACCTCGGCGTATCATCCTCAAACGGATGGACAAACAGAAAGGATCAATCAATATCTTGAGGATATGCTTCGAGCATGTGTCTTGACATATGGTAAAGATTGGGAGAAATGTTTACCGCTGGCGAGTTCTCACACAACAACAGCTATCAAGAAAGTGCCGGAATGTCACCGTTCCAAGCTCGTATGGATGTAGTTGTCGCACACCTTTGAATTGGTCTTAAAGTGGAGAAAGAGTAATCTTCGGACCTGACCCGGTAAAAGATGTAGAGGAACAAGTACGTCTCATTCAACAGAACCTCAAAAGAGCTAAATCTCGACGGATCAGCTATGCCGATAAAAGACGTCGAGAGTTGGTATTCAAGGTTGGAGACCAAGTCTATCTCCGAGTATCTCCGACCAAAGGTGTTCAACGGTTCGGAATTAAGGGCAAATTAGCACCACGATATATCGGACCTTTTCCAATCCAAGAAAGATGTGGAGCCGTGGCATATCGTCCGGAATTGCCAAGCACATTTGTCCGGAATCCACAATATATTCCATGTGTCTCAATCGAAGAAGTGTCCGAAACCATAAGTGGACATACCGATATCCGACGTGGAACGATTCATGACCAGATTTGACATATGACAAACATCCGATCAAAGTTCTCGACACCAAGGATCGAGAAACTCGACATAGAACCATCAAATTCTTCAAGATTCAGTGGAGCATTCACTCGGAAGCTGAAGCTACTTGGGAACAAGAAGAGATTCTCCGATCAAATTACCTCGAATTCTTTAGCACCATCGTTTAGTCGCTTCGATCAAAAATCTCAGGCGAGATTCCTGTAAGGGGGAGGGCTGTAACAACCCTAAATAATAAAAATACATTTCATGTCATACATGAGCATGTCATCATATTGCATTTGTGAAATTACTTAATTTTTTTATGTTAAGAAATGCACATAAAATACCAATTTAACCTAAGCTAAATTAAATTCTTAAAAAGAATTTAACAAAAAGTAAATTTTGAGGTTTAACATTTTCTACTGATTAAACATCATAATAGAAGAATTATGAAAGTGCTCTGAAATTATTTTGCTTTGTAAAATTGTCTACAAGAAATAATTATTAATCCGAAAATTATTTAAACATGAATTTTTAATTTAAACATGAATTTTTAATCCGAAAATTATTTGGAATTTGAACTTGGACTTAAAAGTGTTTGAAATATTTTCATTAGTAACCCTGAATTTTTATAGAATTTTTCGAGCTCGGGAATGTCGTTTTTCAATTAAACAAAAGTCGGAGGGCCTTTTTGCAAAATGGCCGGGCCGGGGCCCGGCGCCGACCTCTCCTCTCTCTCTCCCACGCTCGCTCTCTCGGCGCCGCTCGCCCTTATTACTCTCCCTCTCTCTCGGTTTTCCTCTCCCTCCACCGCCATTGCCGCGCCTCTCGTTCTCAACGCAGGCAAGCCGCTCCGACCACCCCCATCCAACCCAACGCCACCAAAGGTTCCGCAGCAACCCCGTGAAGCTTCTCCAAGTTTTCAATCAAGTTGAGCAGCTTGCCGTCGTTCCTCCGTCGCGACTCAAAATTCTCTCGCTCCGGTGAGCTATCAAGCAATTTCTTCATCCCCACGCGTGCGCAACTTGCTACCCAAGTTTCGGCCGCTCGGCACCCTCTCTCGTTCCGCAGGTCACCGTGCAAATCACCATCTTCTCCACGTCCGATCCGCCGTCGTTCGCAACCCACGGTGAGCACCTATCTCCGGCCCAAGTCAAGCCCCCACCACCCTCTCGTCAAGCTTGTTCATGTTGCGTAGAAGCTCTCAACACCATTTTCCCTAAATTTTGGGACCACACCGTGCCTCGGACCTCGCCGCCGGCATGTCTCCGGTCGAGCTCATGTGAGCTCGTCCATACCATCGTGTTCGCCATGCTCGAGTAGAGCATTTTAGTGTTCACGCGGCGAGCTTTAGGCCATCCCCGACCATCATCTCGTGACCGCGCCGCCGCACTCCGGCTACCGTGGTGGCGCCACACCGCGGCGCGTGTGGCCACGTGCGGATCTCGTGCGGCCAACTCGTGGCCCCGCGTGTGGCACGTGAACCCTTTTTGAATTTCGAAAATTCGTAGAAAATTAAAAAAAAATCAGAAAAATGTGAAACTAATTTTCTTAGACTCGGAAAAATATTCTCTACCCATTTATGAAATAAAATATCTATTTTGAGTATTTTTTATTTCATATGTATTAATTAATTACCTTCTTTACTTAATAAAAGTTATTATTTTATGCTAATTAAATAATTAATTTAAGAAAAGAATTTATTTAAATGAAGGAGATACTGCAGACGAAAGTAATTATGAAAAATGTTTTCCAAAATTAAACTTAAACACCGTCATTTTATGTGATCTTAATTTATTACTTTATGTATTATTGCATATCATTAGTTAATTATTAATTGTTAATTAATGAACATGATTAATAAAATCTTTGCACATCATGTCATATACATTCATGCATGCATGGTTGTGATTCTCGACATATTGTTGGTCGACCTAGGTCCCGACGTGATCGAGGTTCCGTCCGAGGCCGAGACAGAGACGGGAATCTCAAAGTCGACCCACACACCGAGGAAGCTAACCCCGACTCGAATCAAGGCAAGCCCGGTGCATCTACCTATGTTTTAAATATTTTATTTTATCACAGTAGTTAAGTTATGTTTGTGCATTAGGTGTTAGGGAATGATTGACACCCTAGATGCATGAGATAGGTTTCCGTTTGTTTATGCTATACTCGGTACAGGTAGCTCAATAGAAGCTAGGCTTAATCCATAGTCGCAACGGTAGATGTTTTAGGGATCTTAAAGCATGGAGGCTTTAAGTGTTTGATGTTGTTCACGTTAAATTGAGGAGAGTGTTAATGAAGTTGAGATCGGACGGGCTCCGTAGGGGAAAGGGCAAGATGGAGATGAGGTCTTGCAAGGTGGTAGCCTCGTCCGTGTCGGTCAAGGACCGTACCGTTGTCGGCTTAGTTGAACAAGTTTGAACGTATCATACTACATGCTGGTGTCATGGGCCCAGCAAGCTGATGTACCCTACCGCCCCGAGAGATGTAGCGTAGCCAACTCTCTTTTGCTAGCTGTTAGTGAGAGGTGAGTCTCACGGAAGGGAAATGGGTCGGCCACGAGGGAAGTCGTGGAGTCGCCACATTTCCGGGGAGTTTGGAAACGGCTAGTCTTCCGTCAGGTGCTAGCAGGAAAAGTTGTCGTATACGACCGAGTGTGGTGCGTATACGTCGTGTAGTCGGGTTTTGCTAGCTGGTATAAATCGATTCGAATCGTTGTCCCTCGCAGTAATGAGTACCGCTTGTTTAGCTCGTCACATCGTAGTTAATCAACATGGAAGATGAGGATGAGAGATGAAAGAAATGTTGGACTAATCTTATCTCTTCTTGAAACTTGGTTGCAATAGTTGTAGACTGCAAACCTTGGTTTCTAATGAACTTAATGTTGAGCTAAAACATTGAAAGCAAGGATCCACTATTAGTGCTGTTTTTGCAAATGAGTCAACTCCACAGCCGGAAAGCCTATGCATACTAGGCGTCGGCCTTAGCGTGTCCGTTGACGGGTCGGTCTTGCTCGAGTGTTAGAATACTCGGGGTTTGTTCGTTATCTTTCAGGACATGAGTCATACTTCCACGACTTGTACGGTAGCTTTCCGGAAGATGAGCAATGTCCCGAGGGAGGTTCCCTCCAATAGGAACGCATTCCCACGCCGTGAAGGAGAAGGACCGTGGTGTACGTCGGGCTCGAGTACATCACGATGAACGTTTAGTAGTATTTTGTTGTACAAAGACTAAATTTCCGCTGTAAGACTCGTAGTGTTTAAACTTCAATAATGTTTATGCTTCCGCTGTACGATGTTTGTATTTCGAAAACCTGGTTGTATTATACCATGATGTATATATTCTAGCTTGAATGAAATGATGCACTGTTGTAACTCGCTTCGCCGAGTGTCCCCCGTGCCGATTCCCGGGTGTCCCGGAGGGATGTCACATTGTTGCACCTTTTACTTCATTTAGGCTTATTACGTAATGTGGTGGCGTCAAATATTGACATACGGTTCCATATGCCTAAGTCATGTAAATCCTTACCATTTGTGCATGCACTTATCGATCATGAGCTAATTCATGTACATGGCAGCAAGGTAGAGTATAGGTATTTATCTTCGATGCATCATATCTCATGCTCATGTTATTATATATCACACTAAAAGTTATACACTAAATTATGCTTTGATCATGATCCATTTAAACCTAAGGCATATAATTTTATGTTGCTTTATCTATGTTTTATTTAATTAGAAGTTTGTCCCCTTGACATGTAATCATGATCTGTCATCCATATGCAAGCATCATATTTCATACATAAGCATATTCATTTCATGAACACATTGTCATTTTAATTCATTATTGAGAAAGTTCCATGAACTAAATATCTGTGTATGCATCCATACTCACATCATACATTGCATCCATATAGGGACCCCGACCGGAGAAAGAAAATCACGCGAAGGATCCCGCTGAATTGAACCTTGTTGAGAGTGCTAACTTCAAGCAAAGCCAAGGCAATCCCTGGTGCATAATCCCACTTGTTTAGTTTTTGGTTTAAATTCACATATGTCTATGTTTATGTATTGTGCAATTATGTTTAGGAGTTGATCGCAACCCTAGTTGCATTATGATCCCTATTGCCTATGGTCTTTGGATAGGTATAATATTTTTTTGATAGAATGGCTATGCTTAAATGAGTCACCGGTAGCATAACCGAGTGGTTTGGAGACCTCTCGGTATAGGTTGAAATATTGTTACCTCTCACATGAAATTAATTGGAGACCGTACTGGGAAGTGCATGTGTAGGATGCGGTGACAAGGTTGGCCCTTGTTCGCCATAACCCCGTGCGTGTCGGTTGAGGACTGTTCGTTGCGACTCCACGAGCAAGTATTGAGTTGAGTACCAAATGCATATCTTCGTATGAGAGTTGGTAAACTGATGTAACTTGAGAGTCATAGTGTTGGACGGTCACTCCACCCTTTGTGCTAAGTGTCGGTCACGGTGGATGCATGGGTTTATGAATAGATGGAGGGTGTGTTGTTTATCCTTGGACCCGACGTTACTTTGGTTGCAAGGGGAACACACACTCGGAGGGTGGACCTTGCTCATATCTATGGTGATCTCGTGAAAGGTGGTCATACGTGTTCTTAAATGATGCGTATGTCGTGCATTTGGGTTTCTTCTGCAGGATGTAAATCGATATATATCGCCGTCACTCGCGGTGATGAGTACCACTTGTCTCGAGCAGATCGCATCGTAGTAATGAAGTGAATATGGATATTATACTTGCTGATTTTGAAGCCCTTAATTTTTGTATTACAACCATGTTTGTTAGTCTTGCTCACTAAATTTATATTCATGTCATAACCCTCTTAACCTGGCTAAAACATGGAATTTTAGACTTAGCATAGGTACTGTTTTTGGCTATTCCCAGCAAGCCCAGTCATCCCCTGCATACTAGGAGTCGGTTTTAGAAACTATTTTTGTCGGGTAAGACTTGCAAAGTATATTAGATATTCAGGGCTTTATTGTTAATATTTTTGTGCAGGTGAGATTGTCGAGAAGAATGGGCACATCTACGGGCTTGATGTGTTACATTTTACGCAACTATCATCGAGATTATCTCTACGCTTCCGCTCATTGTATATTAATATATATTAAATCTGAATTTCAAACTCTATGTATAATAATAATTTGAACTTCAGATGTAAAATATGTCACTCATGTATCTAAACATGTATATGAAAATCGTGGGTGTATCATTAACGTATGTGCAATGAACGTTCGCTTCGTCGAATGTCTCCCGATGCGGTCCTGTGCGACAATCCCTCTTGCTTTGCAAGGTAGGGGTGTCACATCGGAGATAAGATCAACTGAAACATCAAATGTCCAACCTGATCTAGAAGCCCAACGGAGATCCCCAAGTCATGATGCCGCTTCAGAAGCTATCCTAGAAACTATTGGCTCTCCATTGGTGGTATGCATTATTAATTCTTTCCCCAAGAACTCTCAATAAGCACCTTTTAACCTTCTTTCGCAGCTTAATATTCCTGTAGATGTTGAACTGGCCGAAACCCAGCATACTCCTGATCAAGTTGAAACTAAACCAGTCAATACCTCCTTAGAAACCACTGGTCCTCATATAATGTATTTTTATATTACCCAATGATTTCCTCTTCACAAGTTATCGACGCCGTACCCATCAACACCATGCCTGCCCAGCCATTCATTCCTGACGAGATTCGATCTGAACTCTTAGCCATCAAAGATAGACTAATCAAGGCTGACATCAGGTCTTTGGTAAATAATGCTGGTCCAACCCGTGGTCGTCTGAATTTCATGAGGAACATGCTTCCTTTTGCCCTGGTTGAAGCCTTTCATGCCGTGGCTTACATGGAGTTTAGATTGTTTGACTTTCTTAGAGCTGAGAAGAACGTAATGGATCAAGAAGCCAAAAAAACATCTCCAATCAGAGGCTGAGATAGCCGATAAATGGGCTGAAGAAGAGTTAACAAAGTTCACAGCATTAGAAGCCCAAGCTGAAGATTCTCACCACAATGTTGAACAAATCCAGAAACAGATAGCCGACATTGAAGCAGCATTGGCCAGGAAGAAGCAAGAACTTGAAACTACAAATGCAAAGCTGACAGAAACTTCTCAGAACATGAAGACTCAAGAAGAAGTACTTGCTGCATCAGTATCGGCATTGCAAGAAACTTGGAAGCAACTGCCAGAGGTTGTCGGCTTCTTATCCAAGATCTTGCCTTTTCCTAGTTATTTGTATATTCAATTGTGTTGGATGTATTGGTCACACTTCTAGGACTGACTATGAGGTACAAAGGAACGATTCTTGCCGTTAGCGAGAATTGGGCCTGTTACAAAAGGTATGAGGTTCCACAGAGAGAAACTATAGAGAAAGAAGGATATTCAATCTCAGATACTCTAGGTGAAGGTAGCACGTCTTCTGACGTATTAGGATGTGTTAATTGCTGAGTGCATACAATCTGAATCCTATGTTAATCGTCATCCAATCATGCCTGAGCTGATGATGCAAACATTAGAAATTTTCTTTGCCTATCCGCAATCCACAAAATAATCTTTATTAATTGAGATAATAAAGTCAAAGGCAGAGAGTATATGCATGGACAAATGATTGCTATTTCTCTGCAGCAACTTCGATCAAGCAATCTGCAGCAACTTCGATCAAGCAATCTGATTTATATAAGCAGATTATTTAGCTTGCAAAGCCAAATAAGAAGTTTCGCGTATGCCAAAGCAGAAGAAGTGAATAGTTTTTTTCGAAAGGCTGCTTGATGAATTTGAATGTAAGAACATATCGAGGGAACAAAAGCAACAGGTAAATTTTGAAGACTTACATAAGGCCAAGGTTTACTCTCTCATAGGTCGCATTTCAGTAACTCATAACACTGATGTCTACAACAATACAAATAAAAAGTTCCCCTAGAAACAAATCAAGTTAAGTTCTAACTTTTTTTAATGTGAAAGGAATATTGAGAGAGTAAAATAACTAAAATGTAATTAAAAATTAAATCTTGCCAGTCATTGACATTCTTGCATCGGTTGAAGATTATTTATGAAAAAACGTTTTAATAAAAAATGATAGCATGTGGTTAAGTTCATGATATACATTGCTGGAGTTTATTGTTACCTGACTGTCTCCTCTTTCCTTTATCCATGATATATCAATAAACATTTTTGCATGTAAATTTCCATTATTTAATAACAAGCCAGAACCTTGGGCCACAAGCACATAGTCCCTATATATATCTACATGTTACAAGCCAAAGAGTTAAAATAAATGTGCATGCATCAAGAATTTTTAGCCCTATGCCCGTGCAGATGCATGGATTGATAGGCTAGTTTTATATGAACTAGATTGTATGGCTCGTGCAGTTGCGCAGACTAGTGCTTATTCGTATAACATTTTAAAATCAACACTGAAATGCGACTATAGATTGATTTGTACCATATTACTTGACTCATATCCAATTACCCGTATAGTTGTGCTTGATTACTTCATTACTTATTTCTAGTATATTGTCTCCTTACTTGAACATGGCTTTCAGATCGTCTCAACATTGCCAATGAACATAACTTCAATGATTTTATTTTCTTCAAAGATTTTACCTGTACAGTGTCTCCACTTGTGTCTTGAATACTTGGGTCTACCAATCTCTATCTATAAACATGGGCAAATCTGTCTAGAAATAAGCCTTCCCCAAGCCCAAATATATTTTGGAACTGTTGTAAATCAACCGGATCAGCTAGGTTATCACGTCACTAATGCACACACACAAAGCACAAGTATATGAACACAGAGATAGAGGGCAGAATAGGGGCTTTATTATTTCTCTCTTTGGCTGATTACAGTGTTGCCACCGTGACCTTCAAGTGTCCCACGTCACCATCACTTGACCCCTATTTATACCCGAGATGAAGCACCGTGTGCGAGTCGACTGGAGGCTTCTGCCGCTGCTAACCACTGCATTGAATGCCCATAAATTCGCCCACAAGATACCACAACTACTTCCGGAAATCTCGTGGTTTATCGCTGTGGTTTCATAATACTCCCCTTTGGCGAATTACCGCGCCATGCTTATGCCTCGTTGAAAACTCCTCCAAAAACCCAGTGGGAAAAATGGCGGGAGAAAAGAGTACATAGCTTGTGCAAGTTGTGTTGCACCTGTTGCGTTGTTAAAAACATTGCGTGAGAAAACCCAGTGGGAAAAACTCACCAAGGGAAAAAGAGTACAACAGTTGATTTTCAGGATCTAGTAGTTTTCAAGACTACGCAAGTGATCTGCAGGATCACTCCCATGATCTTCAGGATCATGGGTATGGGCTAAGCTTCTTGGTGATCCTCGGGATCATGATTTCAGTCTCCCCTTGATCCTTGCAACTCTCTAAGTCGTCTCATGCCAATTCTTCGAACGCATCTATAGAAGCTAGATGCTGGTAGAGACTTGGTGAATAAATCTGCAAGACTTTCACATGACTTAGTGTGCAAGATATTGATTTCACTTGCTCTTTCGGTGCTCATGGGGGTAGAAGAATTTTAGAGCAATATGCTTTGTGTAATTGCTCTTCACATAGCCCATATGCATCTGTGCAACACAAGCAGCGTTATCCTCAAC
This sequence comes from Chloris gayana, assembly GCA_031894775.1. NCBI lineage: Eukaryota > Viridiplantae > Streptophyta > Magnoliopsida > Poales > Poaceae > Chloris > Chloris gayana. The sequence continues at coordinate 331,079 of JAUNZO010001317.1, forward strand.
GATAACCGTGGGAGTACTGGTAGTGACCAAGCCACATGACTTCCGGATGTGGCCAACCATCCGTCTCGACCAAACACATTCTCGTGTGGTTTCATAGAGTGCAATGATCTCTCGAGTGGTTGGTAGACGTGGCAACCATGGTCCGCTTCACGGACCGCCAAGAAATGGTTGCACCACCACCGAGAAACACAAAACCGATCCGGGACCTGGCATCATTTGGGTGAGACATAGGCAACATCCACATACCCCACCATGGTCGGATCTTGGTTCTTTGGGAACCACAACCCAAGGTCATGTGTACCTTACAAGTACCGGAGGGTGGTTTTGACACCAACCTAATGCTTTCTCGGTTGGAGTACCACTGTACCTAGCCAACAGATTGATCTGTGAATGTAATATCGAGCCTTGAGCAATTCGCAAGGTACTTCGAGTCCCAACATTTCCTCATCCTCCCTTCGGGTCTGAATGGATCCTTCTTCACATCAAGTGAACAGACTACCATGGGGGTTTTCGGAGGGTGGCATTTGCCCAAATTGAACTTTTCAAGTACCCTCTTTGTGTAAGTAGACTGGTGCACAAACACTCCTTCAGGGAGGTGCTCGAGCTGCAGGCCCAAACAGAACATGGTTTTACCCAAGTCCTTCATCTAAAACTCCGTCTTGAGGTAAGTCGTAGCTTCCTCGATGTCCCCTGCGGTGCCAATGATATTCAAATCATCGACATAGACAGATATGATGCAAAATCCACTCGGGGATTTCTTTATGAACACGTAGGGACAATCATCACTGTTTGTTTTACCTCTCTTCAGGAGATAGTTACTCAAACGGTTGAACCACATCATTCCAGATTGTTTCAACCAATACGAGTGCATGCTGCAGGCGCACACTATACATGTTACGATTCGGATTTGGACCAGGGATCTTGAAACCTTCAGGGACTCGCATATAAATTTCCAAATCCAAGTGACCCATACTAGTATGTGATCACGACATCCATCAACTGCGTTTTGAGATTCAGATTAGCTGCCATAGATATCAAATATCGGAACGTGATCCCACTCATAAAGGGAGAGTATATCTCATCATAATCAATGTCGGGTCTCTGCGTGAACCCTTGTGCCACCAGCCTCGCTTTATATATTACCACCTCATTATTTTCGTTCCTCTTCCGGAGGAACACCCATTTGCATCCTATAGAGATGACCTTTGGGGTTGTTGGGACTGCATGCCCAAACACTCTTCCTTTATAAAACGAGCGCAACTCTGCCTCTATTGCTGCTTTCCATTTATCCCAATCTGAGCGCTTCTAGCACTTTGCCATGGACTTTGGTTCTGGATTTGGATCCATTGAGCAAGCAATCTTTGAGGCAAAGTTCACATTCACAATGGTGGTCTTTCCGTTAAATAACTCTCTCGTGTGCGCATAGTTAGTGGAGTGCTCATCCATATCCTCCAGCTCGTCGTGATTTCCCAAAACGACCGAGCTAGTGTGTTCCGATTTCCTAGTGCGTTTAAGCAAGCACGGTGCACTAGGATTTCCATCTTCAGGATGGGGTTCTTCAAGGACCATCCCAACTTCGAGGTTGGGTCGTCTCCTTAGGGGCACCGTCTTTAGGACGGTGTCCTTCAAGGACATTCTCAACTTCAGGTTGAGCTTCTTCAACCGAACCCTAGAGTGGGACAAGTGGCTCGTGATCGTGCGTCCACGGACATCACCGTGGGGCTTTGTCCCGAGCACCCGAAGGTCTACCCCTCTTCCTTGGATGGGGGTGACACCAGGGTCACTAGCCTTCGGGGCTATCCGTGTTGGTGTGCTAAGCGGCGAGGGTAATGCTCACTTAACACAGCGAACACAAGGATGGAAATGTGCGAGTATGAAAGAACGAAGTGGCAAGATAAAAACTCTTAGTATAAGCGAAGCTAACTTGCTGATTACATATGTCTTTACGAGTGATCCTTGGGCTCCCTATATAGTCCAGGGAGCCATATTTTACAAGACCATTTTACCCTTGGTCGAATGCCCTAGTCCTAATTGGAGGCGGTAACTCTTAGGGGCATTCCGGGAAAGCCGACCGAAACTGCGTTGCTCGCGGCTTAGCTGGCTACTTAGCTGAAACGCATTCCAGCCCTCTACTTTGCTTCGCTCCGGTGCTCTGCTCTCGCGCCGCTTCGCCTTGCTAGACGGTAGCATCACGGGTCGCAAGCCTTCGCACCTAGGGCTTGGCCCCTTCCTCGGGATTTCCTTGACTTCGCCTCGAGGCATCTCCTTTGCTTTGGGTGCCTCACGTCGTTTGGCAACCCGAGCGCGCTGCTTGAAGACAAAACTCGGCATTAGTGTGAGAAATATGTACTGGAGGTCCTTGGCGTTGCCTACGTGCAAAGCCTAGCTCGCGCCAGGCCCCAACAGTAGCCCCTCGATGGGCGAGCTCGAAATACGCGTGTATGCGAGCGCGGGGAAACGCCACTCCCCGAATACTTTTGCTTCGCTTGATTGCTTTCAACCGGGCGGGTTCTGCGCTGTGCTGCTACCTGCTACGTGCTTGGCCTTTTTCAGCCCACTGTCATTTTTGTTTTTCTTGAATTAAATGCCCTACGGCTGACGGCGGCGGTGCCGCTTCCGCTCCTAGCCGCTAGGTTTTACCGCACTATTTAAAAGGTGGCCCTGCCCGATAAATCCATCCAAAAATACGAGTGGGTAGACCATCACTTGGAAGAGACATGTACGAAAAGTTTGAGTCCAAACACCCTCTGGTTTAGTTTTGATAATTCATCAAAACGGGGTAAAAGTTAATCTTCTTGAATTTTTATAGGGAGTTCTACTAATCCAAAAGACATGGGACTTGTTCCCAGATTTTTCTTGTGACTTGATCTACAATATATATTTTTGCCAGGTGCAACTGTTATAGGAAAATCTTGACTTGTAGTTCAACCCAATATTAATTTATTTGAATTTGCAATTCAAATCACTATGCATGTGACCAAAATTTTTATATTGGGGTTCTACAGGGTCGTTAGTTAATTGTAGAATTTTGAGCTGAGACGTTCGTGACACCGGGGTGTCACAACCCTCCCTCCTTAAGGAAATCTCGTCCCGAGATTAAAGTCGGACTAGAGGAAGGTTAACGTGTCATACCTGAGAGTTGATGCAAAAATCCAGGATAATGAGTACGCAAGAATTCTGCTGATTCCCAGGTTGCTTCATCTTCGGAATGATTATTCCATTGGACTTTATATAACTTGATTGCTCGATTCCGAGTGACCCGTTCTTTTTCATCCAATACTTTCACCGGATGCTCAGAATAGGTTAGGTCAGATTGCAAGAGCGAATAATCTTCCAAGACAACATCCACTGGTGGCTTGAGATATTTCTTCAGTTGAGACACATGAAAGATGTCATGCACACCCGATAGATTGATCGGCAATTCCAACTTGTATGCTACCGGTCCACATTTCTCAATTATCTTGAATGGACCGATATAGCGGGGAGCTAACTTTCCTTTGACTCCAAACCGCTGTATACCTTTCATAGGTGATACCCGAAGGTAGACATGGTCACCCTTTTCAAAAGCTAGGGGCCGTCGTCTTTTATTCGCATACATTTCTTGCCGTTCTTTTGCAGCTCTCAAATTTGCTCGAATAATCCGAACTTTCTCTTCGGCTTGCTGCACAAGATCAGGTCCAAAGGTAACTCTTTCTCCAGGTTCGGACCAATTGAGTGGAGTTCTACAGCTGCGTCCATATAATGCCTCAAACGGAGACATTCCTGCGCTCTCTTGATAACTGTTGTTATATGAAAATTCAGCGAGAGGCAAGTGGTCATCCCAATTACCACCATGTGTCAAAACACAGGCCCTAAGCATGTCTTCCAATATTTGGTTCACACGCTCAGTTTGTCCATCGGTGGCAGGGTGATAAGCTGAACTGCGAATTAACTTGGTGCCTAAGGATGCATGTAGCTGTTCCCAAAATCGTGCCACAAATTGAGAACCACGATCTGAAATTATCGTCTTCGGTACACCATGCAAGCACAATATTCTGGAGATATAAAGCTCAGCATATTGGCGAACGGAATAGCAAGTGTTGACCGGTATAAAGTGGGCTGATTTTGTAAGCCGATCAACAACAACCCAAATGGAGTCATGCTTCCGAGAGGTGCGAGGGAGACCAACAATAAAATCCATACTGATGCCGTCCCATTTCTACTCGGGAATGCTTAACGGTTGTAGCAATCTGGCTTTCTTCAAATGATCAACCTTAATGCGTTGACACGTGTCACATTCCGCGACATAACGTGCGACTTCCCGCTTCATCCTAGTCCACCAAAAATTTTCTTTCAACCCTTGGTACATCTTGTTGCTACCTGGGTGAACCGAATATTTGGATTGATGAGCATCGTCCAAAATTTTGCGACGTAACTCAAAATTTTTGGGGACTACCAAACGGTTATTGAACCATAGAACACTGTTGGTATCTTGCTGAAAACAAGCAGCTTTGCCATCCTTAATTTTCTGCCGAATGTGTGCTGCCCGGATCATCTTTCTCGGGCGACGATCACTTCATCTCGGATGGTAGAATGAATGGCCAAATTATGTATGGCTGCAACCGGTGAAATATGAACACTTGATTCATCGGAAGGGACATCCTTTCTGCTGTTCTCAAATTCCAAATTCAGATTATTGCAATGCACTTTTCGTCTCAATGCATCGGCTACAACGTTGGCTTTACCGGGGTGATAATGAATTTCCAACTCATAATCCTTAATTAGCTCAAGCCATCTACGTTGTCGCATATTCAAATCAGATTGTGTGAAGATATACTTGAGGCTCTTATGGTCTGTGTAAATGTCCACAAGATTTCCCAACAAATAGTGCCGCCATATTTCCAGTGCAAGAACCACTGCGGCTAACTCTAAATCATGAGTTGGGTAGTGCTCTTCATGCTTGCGCAATTGTCGAGATGCGTAAGCAATGACACGGCCTTCTTGCATTAGCACACAACCAAGTCCCGTTCCAGAAGCATCACAATACACATCAAAAGATTTTGTGATATCGGGTTGAGCCAAAACGGGAGCGGTGGTTAGCAACTTCTTCAAATTCTGAAAAGCCTCTTCACACTGTTGATTCCAATCAAACTTCACATTATTTTGCAGAAGCATGGTGATAGGTTTTGCCAACTGAGAAAAATTAGGAATAAATCATCGATAATATCCAGCTAGTCCAAGAAAACTGCGGACTTGAGAGACGGTTTTAGGTGGCTTCCAATTCAGCACATCTTGAACTTTTCTAGGGTCAACTGAGATACCCTCTGCTGAAACCACATGACCAAGGAATGGTACTTGTTCCAACCAAAATTCACACTTGCTGAATTTAGCGTAAAGCTTGTGATCACGCAATCGTTGCAACACGATACGGAGATGTTCAGCGTGCTCTTCTTTGGATTTGGAATAACCAAGAATGTCATCGATGAAAACAACAACAAACTTGTCTAACTCCGGCATGAATACTGAATTCATCAAGTACATGAAATATGCCGGGGCATTGGTCAATCCAAAGGACATCACCAAATATTCATAAAGCTCGTATCTTGTGCAGAATGCGGTCTTTGGAATATCTTCTTCTCTGATTTTTATCTGATGGTAGCCTGAGCGGAGATCAATTTTTGAAAAGACCTTGGCACCAATCAGCTGATCAAAGAGAATGTCAATGCGTGGCAATGGATACTTATTTTTTATGGTGACTTCATTCAGCGGTCGATGATCGACAACAAGGCGCAAACTTTTGTCCTTTTTCTTCACAAACATGGCAGGACAACCCCAAGGTGATGAACTTGGGCGTATGTATCCTTTGTCCAATAATTCTTTCAGTTGGATTTTCAGTTCTGCCAATTCATTTGGTGCCATCTTTTACGGTTGACGAGAGACTGGAGGTAAACCAGGTAGGTCATCGGGAAAAACATCTTGGAACTCACGGACAATCGAGATATCACCCATAGATTTTTCCTCCAAATGATGGACAACAATGGTAGTTTTTGGAGATAGGTGCAAAAAATGGAATCAGGTCCATAAAGTGGAGAATTTAAATGGACGATACGAGGTGCAATATCTAGCATAGCCTTATGAATTGTCATCCATTGCATGTCCAAAATAAAATCTATCCCTTACTGTTCTAGCATGATAAAGGTGGTAGGATAAATTTTTCGGTTCAATTCTAAGGGTGCTCTACTCAAAACTTGATTAGCAATAATTTTCCCACCAGGAGATTGGATAACATATGGTATGCTAATAGTGTGGGTGAGCAACTTATGAGTTTGTATGCAAGACTTGCTAACAAAATTATGAGATGCTCTATAATCGAATAAAATGACAATTGGGCATTGATTTAACAAGAACGTACCCGTAAGAACTGGTTCACCCTGTGGAATGTCTTCAAGGTTGGTGAAGTTAACACGTACGGTCCTATTAGCTTGCCCACGCTGCTGATTCGCGTCTCTCTCACGTGCTTGCCTTCCAGCTTCACTTCGGGGATAAGTACAATCATTAGCAAAATGACCATTTCGGCCACGAGTTAAAGCATGGATGTGGGTTGTACTGTCCAGAAGGCTGTGCAGAGCGTGCATTCTGCTTTTGCTGCTCCTGAGGTGCACGTGGTGCATACTGCTGCTGCTAAGGAGGTGGAGCATTGCCTTGCTGAGGTGGACGGCCATAAGGTTGCTACGGCGGACGATAGAATTGCTGCTGTGGTGCAGCTCGGAAACGTTGCCCATTAGGTGAAGTGTACACCAGCCGGTATTTTGGTGGAGGACCAGCCTGTGCACCACCAGTGGGAGCCTTAAGAGCCTTTCTCTTGCGCTCATCTGCTTCAACTTCTCGCTGAGCGTCTTCCTGAATGATGGCAGCATTTATCAGATCATTCAGTGTCCCGAGTACTCTGCTAGGTTAGCTTCTCTTTGAGCACAGGATTCATGCCCCTTCTAAAAGCAGCACGTTTGTTCTCTTCTGTATCGAGTGTGATGAGGAGCATACTGTGCTAAGTGATTAAATCTCTGGGAGTACCCAAGAACAGTCCTCCCTCCTTGTTTCGAATCTTCAAATTCACGCAACTGGCGTTCCATAAGTCCAGCGGGAATAAAGTGAGAGCGGAAAGCGGTCTTGAATTCATCCCACTGAACAACACGACCTTCGGGCAGCGAGGCCAAGTAATTTGCCCACCAAGCACCGGCGGATCCTTGCAACTACTGTGCGACGAACAATGGCTTCCGAGCATTGGTGCAATTGAGCAAACCAAACTTCGACTCCAAGATATGGAGGAAATGGTCAGCATCTAGAGGTTCCTTAGCATACTCGAACTCTAGTGGCTTGGTGGAGTTGAAATCCTGATAAGTGCTTTGTCGTGGCTGATCATCACGGCGTCCACCAGCACGATTAGCATTCCGTGCTATCTGTCGGAGGAGCTCAGTGTCCTCCTGTCGGGATTCTAGCAATGATGCAAGCACTTGCGCCAATGAAGGTGGCGGTGGTGGTGGAGGTTCATTGTGACGTCCTCCTTGCTGGGAACTTTCAGCGTCACCTCGACGGGTGTTCACCATGCTGAAAAAGAATAAACGTTGTACATTAGTTTTTCCTTATCCCATAGACAAAGATAAAAATTCTTGAAGGAATTTAATGTACAAGATCATTAAAATTCAGAATCGCTCCAAAGAAAATAAGCCAACATGTGTTTCCATTGCACTTGGAAAGTGGACACAAGGTTAGTTGACATAGGGTACTTTCTGTCATTCGCGATATTGGTATCAAAATGCAACTCTTTCCCGCACAAATGGAGATGCATTTGCCTCAGGTTTAGAGTTCACATAGTGATAAGGTGCAATGAATACCTTGGAAAATTTTGAGCCAACAAGGATCCAACCTATTTGCTACATGACAATCTGAACAGACTGTGTCTCCACTAGACAGCAGTCCAAAAAGTGCACTTTCTGGAAATTTCCGAGGCTACTCATATATTATGGTTAGCACCATATTATAGAGGACTTCATAAGCTTTCCAGAATGTACCCAATCACATCAATCACATGAATAAATTGTGAAATATGAATTATCCATGGTGACGCATGATCTCAGGAAAACTGTCAGGACCGTCCTTAATGTTTTACTTCCTGAGAGCAGTACAGGACGAATCAGGCTTGAAATTGAGTTGTAAAAGAAAGTAGACTTTCTAACCTTTCCAACAAGTACTTATTTGCCTCAAGATGATGTGTAAAACTAAAGTTATGAATTTTATACGGTGAGGCACCAAATCTGTGAGGATTCTGTCTGGACAGAAAACTGGTCATGATCCATTGACAGATTTGGCCAACTTCCATGCAAAATCATGGGAACCTCATCATACAAAAGTTGAATATGGATAAAATATCTTTCCAACGGTTACTCATGTGAAAATTTTCACCATCTAGAACGAAAGATATGAATTATTTACCAACAGGAGTAAGAATCTGGGTTTCAGGGAACAGACTTCAAAGATTTCGAATTTGAGGCACTTCTCAACATGGTTCAGCTTTGGCAAGAGTTGTGAAATCAGTCGGACTTCCAAAACTTCCCAGAAAGTATTTTTATGCCTCAAAATTCAAAAGGGTCAAATAGATATGAAGTTTTTCATTCAGCCTCAATGTCGCACATGCTCGCAACACGACAGCATGAACTGTCTAGCTCGTTAGACATATTCGGAGACTTTCGAAGGCTCAAATGGAGAAAGTTAGGATATGAAACTTGTAGATAATTTCGAAACCTTTTCAGAGAGTATGATACTATGGTTTGACAACATTTAGGATAGGAGCTATGAATTTTTAAAGGATCAGGACAGATTCGTTACCGATTCCAAGATTGAGCTCTAAATTTTTCCTTAAGTCAATATTTTAGCATCTTGGTTATTTAAAACATACACAAAACAATCAGAAGATTGAAAACGGGACATGGCAAATTGTAACTTAGGTTATTTGTATGCCATGCCATGATGCAAGTTTATTATTTAACCTAACCGTTCCTCACCAAACGAAAGGAAATAGTTTCACCGTCTCAACGGTGTACTGAACTTTGCGTGGCGACCCGCACTCAATCAGGTAAGTCAGTCTAAATTATCGACACACACTTAACTAACGTAGTTATGTACCTGCAGAAGATTCATTTCAGAAACAGTACATCAAATTCAAAAGAAACTACGAAAAGAAGCACAGTTCTACTAATAACGACCCATGAAAAGGATCGACTCGTGGTAAGTCACGAGCCAACAGGTGTCCCGTATTCTCCGTCCGCGGGCACGGACCGCTAATTTAAATTGCAAATCAATACCCGAGCCACAGCCGTAGATGCAAGTATTTAAACAAACATAACCCAGGGTTAGCATTGCCACCAACTCTAACATCCTTATATATACTTGGGCATATACTAACGTATTCCTCACCATATTTACGCTGTAGTATTCAAAAATATGTCATAATTGTTGTATTATCCCGGACCAGGCTCGATACCAGCTAAGACAGACCAACCCACGGATCAAAGATCTCGAGGTGCTGTTTAAGCAGACACAAGATAATACAACAACCGATGGAGTTCAAATATGACATAGAGAAATTATCATCATTTTACATCAGAGTTTAATGCAGCGGAAAATAAACCAGTTCAAGTTTGAAAATGCGGAAGCGGAAGCGATAATTAACGTCTAACAAATATACATCTCGACGATATAAGCGCTGGTGATTAATCCGAGCCCGTACGGATAACCACGTAGCCAAACACAAGCAGCGGCAAGGCTAGGCTTCCCGGTGGGAAGACCACCCCTCCGGGATCTGCAAGTCCCGAGGCGATACACCAACGAGCAACTCATATGCATCATCCGTATTACCTGAAAAACAACATAGGCACAAATCCTGAGCAACTAAAGCTCAACAAGACTGACCCGTCAAATGGTTCACAAAACCGACTCCTAGACATGCAAGGCTCGGAGGAGTGTCCTGATTTTCAGGATATAAAACAGCGACAAAGCGGTGGGTCCTTACTTTCAATATTATTGCCAAGTTTAATCTTAAATAAATAAATTCAGTGATCATGCAAGAGAAACATAAATACAAGTGTAGCATGAATATATCAAAGTAACCCCATCAACAACAATAATCGAGCAAGTACCATTAGCATTTAGAATTTAAATTCAAGTTATTTCTACGATGTGACTCGAGTGAACAAGCGGGTACTCATTACTGCGAGGGACGGTGATACGTATCAATTTTTACACCAGCTGGGAAAAACCCGAAGCACACGACATACGCATCATTTAAGAACACGTATCTCAACCTTTCACAAAGGTGTATTCAAGCGGGAAGGGTACCGGATCTCCAAAGTGGCCAGCAGCTCATCGGTAACGTCGTGAGCCTACTACCCACTCCTTGCGCGGGCACAACAACCGAAGACCAGGTTATCTTCCATAGTACAACATCCGAGTGCTATATAAGCTTACTAGTCCCCAATAAAACTAGCATGTACTCGGTACGGTTCAAAACTTGTTCGAAGGGGCCAACAACGATACGGTCCTCAACCGACACGGACGGGGCTACAACCATGCAAACCATGCCCTCGCAAGGCACATGTGCCTGCCCTTTCCTCTATCGGCCCATCCACGTCTCAACTTTTAGTTGTTTACACGAACGGTCTGCCACCTTGCGAGACAAGCCCTATCCGGGCCCTTGCCTTCGCTCTTTCCAAAACAGACTCGTTCGGTTCCATTTACTTAAGCGTGTGATTAACAACTTGTTCTACTAACATTTGAGTAATTTACCTTGTGTACCGTTGATCCTAGAATTAAGCATAGCAAATATTCTAGTAGGCTAACTGTACTAGTATAACATCTATATAGGATTCATCCGGGGACAATGCAAGTGGATTTTCAGCCAAATACGTAGACTTAATGCACAATTCATTCTAGACAGTCTAGCAATTGTGATACTGAAAATAAAAATTTTAAAGCTGGGAGGATGCACCGGGGCTTGCCTGGAGTTACTACAACAGAGTTAGGGTCTTCGGATGCCGTGTCCGGATTGAGAGAGATATCCTTACGAAGATCCTCAACCAACACTTCAACGTTTCCTAAATAGCGGAATGTCAATATCGATGAATGCAAAGATATGCAAACAATATGGATGATGTCGATGTATGAATGATACATTCAAAAACAGAATTCATATGTTACGTAAGATGGTTCTTGAAGACATATGTTTAAATATAAATTTATTTTAAAGTACCCTTTTATTATCACATGTAATAATGAAGTACTTAATCATAATAATTAAAGGCATTTAAATGACATGATCACATTTGTAAAGCTTCAGTACATATGCATTATACAGGAGCTATATACAGGAGATAACAAAATAATAAACAAGTTTCATCATTTTATGTGGAGAGATTTAACTTTAAACACAAAAGCAACGGTATCTACTAACAAAAATTCTTTAGGAATTTATTGGTTGCAGATATGAACACATCGTAAAACATGGTGATACTACCTGCTATTAGAGACATTTTTGCTTTGGTAGAATATTTATTTGATGCATAAATTAATTATTGGAAATTAAATATGATAAACCAAGAATTAATAATACAATGATATACATGCAGGAACATTATGAATATGATGCACCATATGAAAGGACATGTCCAGAGGAGTCCAAAACATTTTAGTTTGCATCATTTGCATTTCTAGATAGAAAGATATGAACTAAATAGGGTTTACAAACTTATAATTATTCTGAAAACATTATGCAGCAAAAATGAGTTTTATCAGCACCAATAAATAGTACTTGTTGTAAGGAATCCAACAAAATTGGTCTCACTCGATTTGGAGTTCTAATACTCAAGATATGAATTTTCTAATTTAATTCAAAGTTCTGCCTAAATTACGAAATTGCCACTACGGAAAATTGAATTAAAGCAGTCTGGCAGACACACGGGGAGCTATAGAGTTCGGATCTGGGTGCGGCCATGGTCACTGTGGATCCAGAGCGGTGTGGCCAGCCATGTGGCTCGCCGGAGCTTCGCCGGAAAGGGATGACGCAAGGCGGAGGATGGCCGGACTTGGTCGAAATTCGAGGGGAACCTATCCTACGTGTAGCGTGCGGTAAGGAGAACCCGGTGGTGGTGGTTCACAGGGCGCGCGGTCACCGGAGCTAGCTCGCCGGCGACAATGGCGGGCTGGCGACGTTCGGCGGCGGCGTGAGCTCGAGCCGAAAGGCGCAAAGCACGGGTTCTTGTGCTGCGACGTTCGGTGGAGCATGGCGAAGAGCGTCTTGCGGTCGCTCGTCCACGGAGCTCGCCGGAAAGAGGTCCGCACCATGGAGGTCAAAAGGCCGGCGGGCTATGGCCGGGGAAAAGTCCAAATCCGGCCTGCTCAGCGGGGGAACAAAGGGGAAAAGGGTGAGGGTGGTTCCCCACGCAGATGCGCACACACGGGGAGAGAAATCATGCGAAATGGCTCACCGTGCTTTGCGAATTTTGCGATGAAGCTCGAGGCGGCCGGTAATGGCGTCTCCGGAGAAAAGCTCAAAATTAATGGCTTCCAGTGAGGGGAATGAGGGGGTGTTGGTTCCGGGAGGTGCTGCGGTTCATGGCTCATCCATTGGGAGCATTTGTTCGGGCTAGGGCATAGCGAGGAGGTCGGGTGGCACGAGCTCGGGAGGTGCGGCAATGGAGAGCTCGGCTCTGCTGTCTGCTCGTGCTTGGAGAGGGAGAGGGCAGAGAGAAGTGAGTGGGGAAGGAGCAGGAGGGGTGAGGCCGGGCTTGTGGTGCGCCGGGTGGTGGGGCGAGCTCGGAGAAAATCAGCCACGTATAGGCGCAGGTGGCATCGGGCCTCTGCCATGGTTGACGGTGAGAGAAACAGGGAGAAAAGAGAGAGGTACGTAAGGTTGCTGGTGGGACCCACAGCATATTCCAGGGATTTTTCTATTTTCCAATATGTGGCTTTGTACCAAAAGTAAAGCCTTAAATAAAATAGTTACATGTTGCCCGATAAATCCATCCAACAATACGAGTGGGTAGACCATCACTTGGAAGAGACATGTACGAAAAGTTTGAGTCCAAACACCCTCCGGTTTAATTTTGATAATTCATCAAAACGGGGAGGCCGACAAGAGCCTTCGAGATTGCTGTGAACACCTTGCCATTCATCCGTTCCACAGCCCCATTTGCCCTTGGATAGGTCACCGAGATTTCACACTTCTTGACACGGATGCTAAGGCGGTATTCCCGGAATTCCAACCCTTCGAACCGATTGCCGTTATCCACTCGTGAGCTCCACCGGCACTCCGAAGCGGCATACCACATTCTTCCGGAAAAACTTTCGGACATTCCTAGCTGTGATTTGTACCAACGGCTCGGCTTCGACCCATTTGGAAAAGTACTCAACTGCCACCACCGCAAACCGGAAGCCCCCGGTGCTGCTAGCAATTCCCCAAAAATATCAATCCCCCATCTTGCTAACGGCCGGACCGGAGGTATTGGTTGTAACATGGTGGTCGGCAAATGAGACTGCCGTCCCATCCACCGACAACCCGAGCATACTCGCACCGGATCCTTTGCATCCCTTATGGCCCTTGGCCAACGAAGCCTTGCCCGAAAGCTTTTGCGACCAAGGCTCTTGGAGCCAAGTGTGAAGAACAAGATCCCTCGTGAATTTCTCGCAAGAGTTGTATTCCTTCGGGCTGGTCGAGGTACTTCGGCAATGGGGCACGGACTCCCCCTTGTACGGCACTCCTTCGATCAAAGTTTAGCCCCTATCTCTGTGTTGCATCCGCTGCTCCTCCAATCTATTGTCCGGCACATAACGTTTCTCAATGAACGCTCGTATCGGGGCGCGCCAATCTTCCGACGCCAATGCCAAAACTTTCTCGGTTTGGTTGCTAGTGGTGGCTGCATGATGAAGTGTTTCGTGCAACACATCTGGTCGAAGATGGCTGTGACATCCCCTCGGGACACCCGGGAATCGGTACGGAGGGACACTCGACGAAGCGAGTTACAACGAAACATCATCTTATACAAGCCGGAGTATATACATCATGGTATAATACAACCAGGTTTTTGAAATACACACATTGTACAGCGGAAGCATAATACAATAATGAAGTTTAACAACCTACGAGTCTTGCAGCGAAAACTTGTACTTTGCAACAAAAGACCACTAGCGTGATGTACCGAGCCCGTCGTACATCACGATACTCCTCGCTCAGGACGTCGGGATCTGTTCCCACTTGAGGGAACCACCCTCGGAACACGGCTCCTCTTCCGGACCACTACCGTGACGGTCGTGGAAGAAAGACTCGGTCCTGAAAAACATAACGAACAAACCTTGAGTATTCTAATACTCGAGCAAGACCGACCCGTCAACGAGGCACGCTAAGGCCGACGCCTAGTATGCAAGGGCTTTACGGCTGTGGAGTTGACTCTCTTGCGAAAACAGCACTAATGGTTGATCCTTACTTTCAAGTTTTAGCGCAGGTAAAGTTCAATAGAGACCAAGGTTTTGCGAGTCTACAACTATCGCAAACAAGTTTGCAAGAAAAGATCATTTGAGACCAACAATTCTTTCATCTCTCAACCTCATCTTTCAGTTGATTACTACGATGTGACGAGCTAAACAAGCGGTACTCATTACTGCGAGGGACAGCGATTCGAATCAATTTTATACCAGCTGGCAAAACCCGACTACACGACGTATACGCATCACACCGATCGTATACGACAACTTTTCCCGCTAGCACATGACAGCAGACTAGCCATTTCCAACTCCCCGGAAGTATGGCGACGCCACGACTATCCTCGTGGTCGACCCATCTCCCTCCCGTGAGACTATCCTCTCACCGACAGCCGGCAAAGACAGCTGGCTACGCTACATCTCTGGGGCGATAGGGTACATCAGCTTGCTGGGCCCATGATACCAGCATGTAGTGCGGTACGTTCAAACTTGTTCAACTAAGCCGACAACGGTACGGTCCTTGACCGACTCGGACGGGGCTACCACCTTGCAAGACCTCATCTCCGTCTTGCCCTTTCTCCTACGGGGCCCGTCCGGTCTCGACTTATTAACATCTTCACTTCCATTCTCATCTTTCTCTTATCAAAACCTCTTAGCATTAATAAATCAGTCATTACCCTATATCTCGCGAGTAATGTATGCCACCACTCGTCTTCTACCGATTCCCTATAACTTAAGCTTAACAGTCGTTAACTCTATTGAGCTACCTGTACCAAGTATAGCATAAACAAATGGAAACCTATCTCATGCATCTAGGGTATCAAGCAACTCCTATAACTTAATGCACAATCACGACTCATTATCGTGATAAAAGAAAAGACTTTAAAAAACATAGGTGGGATGCACCGGGCTTGCCTTGATTCGAGTCGGGTTAATTTCCTCGATGTGTCTGGTCGACTTCGAAGCTTCCGTCTCCTTCCTCGACCTCGGACGGAACCTCGATCACGCCGGGATCTAGGTCGACCAACGATACGTCGCGAATCACAACCATGTATGCATGAATGAAGATGATATGATCATGCAAAGGTTTTGTTAATTTTGTTCATCAACTAACAACTACTCGATTCATTATGTTCAGTAATTATCAACTAACAATTAACAATTAATCATGTTCCTTAAGCAATAAGTATTAGTTGATCATGCTCATTAATTACTGCTTAATCATGGTCATTAATTAATTAATAATTAAATATTAATCATGTTCATTAATTAATGATTAACCAGGTTCATCCATTAATAATTAATCATGCTTTTAAACGATAATTATAAATGCTTAATGATATGTGATAACACTTAAGCTATTAATTTAGAATCACATGAAATAACGGTGTTTAGGTTTAATTTTTGGAAAAACTAACTTAACAAAAACTTTCGTCTGCAGTATCTCTAATTTTTAAAGAAATTTATTTTTCAAAACAATTAATAATTAGCATAAAATAATAGGTTTTCTTACTTAAAGAAAAGGTAATTAATTAAACTATGAAATTATAATTTCTCAAAATAGGTATTTGAATACATAATCAAATAGGAAATAATTTTATGAATCTAATGAACTTTGTTTGACATTTTTCTGATTTTTGTGGAATTTTCTATGAATTTTCGAAGTTGGAAACAATCTGAAATTGAATAAATTCGAAAAGGAAACAGGGTGCTCACTTGGGCCAAATCTATTTGGGCCATGGGCCGGACGGCCCATTATCGGCGTGCGGCCCGGCTCAAGCTCGAGCTCGCCGGGCATGGTGGCAGGCGGCCGGAGGTGGCGGCGGCTCGCCGGAGTTTGGCCGGGCGGCGACCAACGGCGACGGGATCTCTTCTACGGGGCCAACTCGACACGAGGAAACGGTTGGTGGGGTCCACTTCACCGGAGACCGGCGGAACTACTTCAACGGCGAGATGCGGGCGGAGGAGAGGTTCGGCGGCGTCCACCGCTCACCATACTCAACCAAATGACGAACGGTTTGTTTCTTGAGCTCCACAAGATCATGACGAAGGCCGGCACGCAGTTGGTTGAGCCCGGGATGGCGGGAACCCGGAGCTCACCGCGGAGTCAAAGGCGGCGGCGCTCGGAGCTGAGTGGAAACGGCGAAATTGCCGGTGCTCCTGTAGTTCTTCTCCACGTGAGCTCGGGAGATGAATTAGTGCATTCTTGCGCAGAGAGAGGGAACCCGTAGCTGGGCGGAACGGCTCACCGGAGTGAAGCAATTTTGGAGAATGGCCACGACCGCCGGCGACGACCTCCGAGAAGAACACCGCTCGATCTCCCGTCCCGGGGCGAGAAAGTTCCATTGGGCGGCATGGAAGCTGCGCGGGGCTTTGGCGGAGGTTCCGGGGGTGGTGGCTCACGCGGGGCTGGTCCGAGACGGCCGGGCGTCGAAGACCGGAAGGGCGGCGGTGCTTCGGGTGTCCCGGAAGGAAGAAAAGCTTTGGCTCCGGTTTTTCTTTTATCCCAACGGAGCAGCGGGTGAGGCGGTGGGGAACCAGCTGCATGGCACGGAGGGAACCGGACGCGTGGCCGGGAGCTGCCGGGGTGGCGCGGTGGGAGGCGGTGCTGGATGGCGGTTCGGGGAGAAGAGAAGGAGAAGAGATTGGCCATCGGCCCTGTTTTGCCATTTTTGCAAAAACGCCCTCCTGCTCTTAATTAATTGAGAAGCATATTTCCAGGGCCCGGAAAATTATGCGAAAATTCAGGGGTACATTTGAGAATGTTCTGGATCTTTTTCCTTATTGGCCGGAGTCCAAATTCCAAATAAATTTTGAACTAAAAAATTCAAGTTGAAATTAAAAAGAGAAGTTTTCATTTTTCTTGTAGACCTTTTTACAGAATAAAAATAATTTCTTAGCAACTCCAGAAATCTTTTATCTTTATGTTTCACCAACATAAAATGTTAAAACTCCATAATTACTTTTATTTAATTCTTTCTCTTAAGAACTTTGAATTTTAACTTTAAGTTAACTTTATTATTTTATGTGCATTTTCTTAACAAAATTAAATGTTCTTCCAAATGCACATGATGACATGATGATGAATGCTATGCAATGCGCTTTCGGTTGTTAGGGTTGTTACAGCCCTCCCCCTTATAGGAATCTCGTCCCGAGATTTACGATTGAAGCGACTAGGCGATGGTACTAAAGATCATCGGTAATTGAATCGGAGAAACTCCTCTCGTTCCTAAGTAGCTTTCAGCTTCGAGGAATTGCTCCGCGGAGTTTTTGTAGAACCAAATGGTTTGATATCGAGTCACTCGATCCTTGGTGTCGAGCACTCGATCGGATGTTCAACGGATGTCAATCCGTCTGTAATCGTTTCACATTTATCGTCGGTATGTGTACTAGTGGTTTCAAACACGTCTTTCTTTGAGATATGTGGAACACCTTGCGAATTCCCGATAAGTGTGCTGGTAACTCCTAGCGATATGCAATTGATCCACCTCCGTCCGGCATTGGAAAGGCTCCAATGTAGCGGGAGCTAGCTCTTCTTTTATTTCGGATCACTAGACACCTTCCGTAGGAAATGCTCGAAGATAGACTCAATCTCCACCTTCGAACACTCACTCTCGACGTCTTTAACCCGTACGATTGATCTATCCAGATTTTACTCTCTTGAGATTCCGCTGAACAGAAGAACACCTGTTGCCGATGCTTGAGGTGGCTGGTAAGAAATAGAACCCGATGGCTGAGACTCGAACCTCCGATCTGTTGTAGGAGTGTGGACTAGATGATACTTAGAGGGTACCTCATTTCCTTGCTTCATCGGCTGCTCTCTTCTTAGTCTTCTCTTCTTGATGAGCACGAAGAGCATCCTCCATGAGTATAGCATCACTTACAAACTTATTGAAACTAACTCCTTGGTCCCACTTTAGAACATCAATGTGTGGGTTGTCAACATCTATCACTTGCATGCCGGGATCGGGAGTCACGAGATTTATAAGGGTTGGTGAGAGTCAACGATGAAGGAAAAGATTTAACTGGAATGGTTGAGCTTATGAAACAACATAGATTAACAAGAGGTGTGACGAGTGCTTTCGTCTGTCTTGGTGTTGAAGGAAATATAGGCTTAAGATATTTACAAGGATAATTGCATCGATGAGTTTCCAAACCAGTATTCTTCTTTCCGGTTGCGTACCTTAAGTTATACGCCGTCCGTTCGTGAAGAACATCATATTTGGAATCTCTTCTAGTTTTAAAATAGAGTATGCATTTCCATACCGCTCATGTTTGACTTGGAGAAGCGCACAGGCGAACCGGCACAATTCGAAGGCAAAATAGCAATTTAGAAGTGCACAACACCCATTTCTAAACTAGCTCTCGATACGACTTAGTCTAGTCAAATAGAAGACTACCCTTGCTTCATATGGAAGTCACTCAAGAATTTCAAGGATAGATAAGTTCATGACGTAATTGAGTAAAAGAAGAAGAATGACTCTCGGACTAGGAATAGTCGGCTCATAATACTGAAATTTTATCATCCAAAAAGTTCTGTCGAGAGAGAGAGTCCGAACGGAAATCAAAAGGGCTATTTCTGGAGAGGGAATGAGAACTTTTGGTAGCTACAAGAATGGTAGTCAACCAGTCATCCGCCTAGAGTAGCCGAAGTGGCATCGGTGACTAGCTCCTGGATTCTTCTACCCATTCATTTCGTCCTTCTGCTCTTCCTTGGAAGGTTATTGGACTTGTTCAAGGTCCAATATCTCATCATGTGTCTTCATCGGGGCTGCACCTAGTTTATCTATTTCTCTCGGCAGCTGTTAGTTGTTCATCCCAAGATTCACCTAGAGCACCCATTCATACTCGTCATCTTTAATCTATCCTTTTAAATCCGTAGCTCTCATATGGGTTCCTTGATAACTACACCTGATCATCCTTCTCTCGATCGCCTTCAATCATCCGTAGATGAAGATCTTGAAATTACTCATCCCATTGCCTCGGTGGAAGAGTTCTATTTGCATAAACTCCTTCTGGAACTGTCCATAGGAAACTAACTCTACACTATGATACTAACTTAGTCTAATTCCCGAAACCTCATATTATAGCACTCAATATGACATGATGCATGCTCGGCAGACTAACTATACGTACTATAGTATATGAAATCATAACGAATAGTTAGCACTTTTCCCCAAAACCCGAACGTCGAACAGCTTAGTAAAAATCTAACTATTCTACATCCTTATAGGGCTCCGTACTCTCTCGTGTTCTAAACGCACTAAACGTGTTAAGTTTTGAAAACAAGCTTGTACTGATGAACTGTTGCCTCCGAACCGCTCCGATACCAGCTGTGACATCCCCTCAGGACACCCAGGAATCGGTACAGAGTGACACTCGACGAAGCGAGTTACAACAGAAACATCATCTCATACAAGCCGGAGTATATACATCATGGTATAATACAACCAGGTTTTCGAAATACACACATTGTACAGCGGAAGCATAATACATTAATGAAGTTTAACAACCTACGAGTCTTGCAGCGGAAACTTGTACTTTGCAACAAAAGACCACTAGCGTGATGTACCGAGCCCGTCGTACATCACGATACTCCGCTCAGGACGTCGGGATCTGTTCCCACTTGAGGGAACCACCCTCGGAACACGGCTCCTCTTCCGGACCACTACCGTGACGAGTCGTGGAAGAAAGACTCGGTCCTGAAAAACATAACGAACAAACCTTGAGTATTCTAATACTCGGCAAGACTGACCCGTCAACAGGCACGCTAAGGCCGACGCCTAGTATGCAAGGGCTTTCCGGTCGTGGAGTTGACTCTCTTGCGAAAACAGCACTAATGGTTGATCCTTACTTTCAAGTTTTAGCGCGAGTAAAGTTCAATAGAGACCAAGGTTTTGCAGTCTACAACTACTGCAAACAAGTTTGCAAGAAAAGATCATTTGAGACCAACAATTCTTTCATCTCTCAACCTCATCTTTCAGTTGATTACTACGATGTGACGAGCTAAACAAGCGGTACTCATTACTGCGAGGGACAGCGATTCGAATCGATTTTATACCAGCTGGCAAAACCCGACTACACGACGTATACGCATCACACCGATCGTATACGACAACTTTCCCGCTAGCACTCGACAGCAGACTAGCCATTTCCAACTCCCCGGAAGTATGGCGACGCCACGACTATCCTCGTGGTCGACCCATCTCCCTCCCGTGAGACTATCCTCTCACCGACAGCCGGCAAAGAGAGTCGGCTACGCTACATCTCTCGGGGCGATAGGGTACATCAGCTTGCTCGGGCCCATGATACCAAGCATGTAGTGCGGTACGTTCAAACTTGTTCAACTAAGCCGACAACGGTACGGTCCTTGACCGACTCGGACGGGGCTACCACCTTGCAAGACCTCATCTCCGTCTTGCCCTTTCTCCTACGGGGCCCGTCCGGTCTCGACTTATTAACATCTTCACTTCCATTCTCATCTTTCTCTTATCAAAACCTCTTAGCAATAATAAATCAGTCATTACCCTATATCTCGCGAGTAGTGTATGCCACCACTCGTCTTCTACCGATTCCCTATAACTTAAGCTTAACAGTCGTTAACTCTATTGAGCTACCTGTACCAAGTATAGCATAAACAAATGGAAACCTATCTCATGCATCTAGGGTATCAAGCAACTCCTATAACTTAATGCACAATCACGACTCATTACTCGTGATAAAAGAAAAGACTTTAAAAAACATAGGTGGGATGCACCGGGCTTGCCTTGATTCGAGTCGGGTTAATTTCCTCGATGTGCTGGTCGACTTCGAAGCTTCCGTCTCCTTCCTCGACCTCGGACGGAACCTCGATCACGTCGGGATCTAGGTCGACCAACGATACGTCGCGAATCACAACCATGTATGCATGAATGAAGATGATATGATCATGCAAAGGTTTTGTTAATTTTGTTCATCAACTAACAACTACTCGATTCATTATGTTCAGTAATTATCAACTAACAATTAACAATTAATCATGTTCCTTAAGCAATAAGTATTAGTTGATCATGCTCATTAATTACTGCTTAATCATGGTCATTAATTAATTAATAATTAAATATTAATCATGTTCATTAATTAATGATTAACCAGGTTCATCCATTAATAATTAATCATGCTTTTAAACGATAATTATAAATGCTTAATGATATGTGATAACACTTAAGCTATTAATTTAGAATCACATGAAATAACGGTGTTTAGGTTTAATTTTTGGAAAAACTAACTTAACAAAAACTTTCAGTCTGCAGTATCTCTAATTTTTAAAGAAATTTATTTTTCAAAACAATTAATAATTAGCATAAAATAATAGGTTTTCTTACTTAAAGAAAAGGTAATTAATTAAACTATGAAATTATAATTTCTCAAAATAGGTATTTGAATACATAATCAAATAGGAAATAATTTTATGAATCTAATGAACTTTGTTTGACATTTTTCTGATTTTTGTGGAATTTTCTATGAATTTTCGAAGTTGGAAACAATTTGAAATTGAATAAATTCGAAAAGGAAACAGGGTGCTCACTTGGGCCAAATCTATTTGGGCCATGGGCCGGACGGCCCATTATCGGCGTGCGGCCGGCTCAAGCTCGAGCTCGCCGGGCATGGTGGCAGGGGCCGGAGGTGGCGGCGGCTCGCCGGAGTTTGGCGGGCGGCGACCAACGGCGACGGGATCTCTTCTACGGGGCCAACTCGACACGAGGAAACGGTTGGTAGGGTCCACTTCACCGGAGACCGGCGGAACTACTTCAACGGCGAGATGCGGGCGGAGGAGAGGTTCGGCGGCGTCCACCGCTCACCATACTCAACCAAATGACGAACGGTTTGTTTCTTGAGCTCCACAAGATCATGACGAAGGCCGGCACGCAGTTGGTTGAGCCCGGGGATGGCGGGAACCCGGAGCTCACCGCGGAGTCAAAGGCGGCGGCGCTCGGAGCCGAGTGGAAACGGCGAAATTGCCGGTGCTCCTGTAGTTCTTCTCCACGTGAGCTCGGGAGATGAATTAGTGCATTCTTGCGCAGAGAGAGGGAACCCGTAGCTGGGCGGAACGGCTCACCGAGTGAAGCAATTTTGGAGAATGGCCACGACCGCCGGCGACGACCTCCGAGAAGAACACCGCTTCGATCTCCTGTCCCGGGGCGAGAAAGTTCCATTGGGCGGCATGGAAGGCTGCGCGGGGCTTTGGCGGAGGTTCCGGGGGTGGTGGCTCACGCGGGGCTGGTCCGAGACGGCCGGGCGTCGAAGACCGGAAGGGCGGCGGTGCTTCGGGTGTCCCGGAAGGAAGAAAAGCTTTGGCTCTGGTTTTTCTTTTATCCCAACGGAGCAGCGGGTGAGGCGGTGGGGAACCAGCTGCATGGCACGGAGGGAACCGGACGCGTGGCCGGGAGCTGCCGGGGTGGCGCGGTGGGAGGCGGTGTCTGGATGGCGGTTCGGGGGAGAAGAGAAGGAGAAGAGATTGGCCACCGGCCCTGTTTTGCCATTTTTGCAAAAACGCCCTCCTGCTCTTAATTAATTGAGAAGCATATTTCCAGGGCCCGGAAAATTATGCGAAAATTCAGGGGTACATTTGAGAATGTTCTGGATCTTTTTCCTTATTGGTCGGAGTCCAAATTCCAAATAAATTTTGAACTAAAAAATTCAAGTTGAAATTAAAAAGAGAAGTTTTCATTTTTCTTGTAGACCTTTTTACAGAATAAAAATAATTTCTTAGCAACTCCAGAAATCTTTTATCTTTATGTTTCACCAACATAAAATGTTAAAACTCCATAATTACT
This sequence comes from Chloris gayana, assembly GCA_031894775.1. Taxonomy (NCBI): domain Eukaryota; kingdom Viridiplantae; phylum Streptophyta; class Magnoliopsida; order Poales; family Poaceae; genus Chloris; species Chloris gayana. The sequence continues at coordinate 354,400 of JAUNZO010001317.1, forward strand.
TTTATTTAATTCTTTCTCTTAAGAACTTTGAATTTTAACTTTAAGTTAACTTTATTATTTTATGTGCATTTTCTTAACAAAATTAAATGTTCTTCCAAATGCACATGATGACATGATGATGAATGCTATGCAATGCGCTTTCGGTTGTTAGGGTTGTTACAATGGCCCTGTCCGGAGGCTACTTTTGCAAGCAAGTCGGCTTCCTTGTTTTCTCGTCCTTCGAATGTTTCGACTTCAAACCCTACAAAGAACTTATCCATCTCTCCGACCTTCCGATCCTGTTCGACAATCCCTCTTGCTTTGCAAGGTATGGGTGTCACAATAAAGTAGGCTTTTCTGTTCACTCCCCACGGACGGCGCCGGTTGTTGTGGTTACGAAGGCCACAAGCAACAAGGAATAGGCCAGCCCAAGGTGTCCCGGAGATGTGGATGGGCTGCGGGACTACGAAGGTCCTTGGGCTACGCCTATTGGAGATGATCAGGAAAACTACAAAGGGAATAAGTGGTTGGGGGTCACAAAGGACCCCATACGAAGGCTCTCATTTCTATTACGGTGATATTACACGGAGAGTCCAAAAGCGGCTAATGTGATGGGCCGAGCGGGTATTTATAGCCTCATACTCTCTCAATCCTAATAGTCACTATCAGCCTCACAGATTACACTTATGCCCTCTCTATTCTATCTACTCTTGGGTTGGATTCCCTCTTCATGGCCTTATTGGGCCTCGGTTGGGCCAAATCCTCCCCTCCAAGTGACCTCCAAGTGCTTCTCTTTTGGGCCGCCGGGCATCCGAGGCGCTTGTTCCATGGCCTTGTTGGGCCTGTTTCCTTATGGGCCGGCCCATTGTGGTAAAGTGGTGATCTTCCCCCAACACGGTCATTTAGGGGCGAAGTGAGAATTGCTTCGAACAAAAACGCGAACCTCTTAGCGGCTTTATGCATCGTTTTGTTTCGTCACTCCGGGGCTTTTATTTTTCGCTCGATCGGATGCGACGCTTTGTTTTGTGGCTTGTACACCGGGTATGTGGTTTTTGCCCCGCGGAGTGATTGTTTTGCAAGCCGGTTTTCCGGGGCTTGTTTTTCGCCCGACGGAGCGATCTGCTAGCTAGTACTCCGGGGTATATTGCTTGTTCCCACGGGAGTACAACTATCTGCTGAGGCATTGCCTCGTTGTCGAATGTTCGGACTTCCATTATTTACGGAAGTCGTTTCGATCGTTTTTGCTTCGCTTCGGGGAATGCAGCTTTGTATTGATTGTAGCTGCTATTACACATGCTGCACTGGTTAAAAACCTCGCACCCTTTTCGGGGCTTTCCGGACGAGGAAAAGAGTACGGTCTTTTGCGAAAAAATTTAAAATCTAACTACAGCTTCGCTTATAATACGCAAAGTCGAGATTCTTACAAGTTCTACTTAAACGTAAAACTTGTGGAGATTGTCAGCATTCCATGAGCAGCTCTTCTCCATCCAGATGACTTGAGCCTGTAGGATCCTGGGTTTCCGACCTTTACGATAATGTTTGGCCCTTCACATTTTGGTTCAAGCTTTCCCTTCGCTTCGTCCTTTGGGTTCGATTAGCACCAAGTCTCAAAAGTTCTAGGCCCTTGGGACTACCTTTTTGTCTCTCCACTTTCCGGTTTCTTCTTGATACTTTTCTAGGCTTTTCGTCGCTTCGAGCCTATCTATTTCCATCATATCTATTGATATGGCTTCGATTTGTCCGTTATGGCTGGCTGTTGATCTTGCACTTTTGTTCTTGGTTTCTTTTGGTGTCATGGCCTCTTCGCCGAATTGCAACCGGAAAAGTGTAAACCACGATGTTCGGACTCGGTTGTGTTGTGCGACCGGACTATGGCTGGTTGCTCTTACGCTCGATTGCCCTTCTCTTTATCTAGCAAGACTTTTTTCATTGCCTTGAAGATTATTGAGTTTGCCTTTTCTACTCGCTCCGTTTGACTGTGGATGGTACACCGAGACGAAGTCCATTTTTGTTCCTAGGCCATGACAATATTCTCTTAGGAGTTCATTGTCCAAATTTTTGGCATTGTCCATGACAATTTCGTTGGATACCCCGAATCTGCAAACAATGTGTTGCTAGAGGAACTTTTTTACTGTAAGTGCTTGAGATGTTTGTTACTCGCTTTAGCTTCGATCCACTTTGACAAATACTCGATCGCTACTATTGCATACTTGTAATTTCCCTGTGCCATTGTGAGTTGGCCTACAATATCCATGCCCCACTTGCGAAGTGGCCGGATAGGCACGATTAGCTGCGATGGTTGTTAAGGGGCCGAGTGTTTCCCGATATCTTACGCATGCTTTACACGTTTTGACTACGTCCTTTGCATCGTTTATCATACTGGGCTAAAAGAAACCTTGTCTTATCGCTTTTGCTACGAGGACGCGGGCTCCGATGTGCGAGCCACAAGTTCTCGAGTGGATCTCGCGGAGGAGTTGCTTTCCGTGCTCTTGGCTTAGGCATTTGAGTAGCGGGCTAGCTATCCCTAATTTGTATAGTTCTCCCTGCAATATTTGGTAGCTCCACGCCCTTTGCTCGTAGCCTTAAGTGTTCTACTTTTGACTCTAGTTGATAATAGCCGTTGATGAAAGCCATAAGTGGTGCTCTCCGGTCTTGCAAGTCTATTGCTTGTATGAGCTTTGCTTCGCCTTGTGGGCTTCGGTTTCATGGCCTTGTGATTACTTCGTAAAAAACGTCGGCGGGCAATGGTTGTCTTTTGGCGGCTTCTTTTGCCGGTGCATCTGCCTCTACGTTGTTTTTCTTTCGACATACTCGACGATCTTTTGAAGAATTTGTCCTTGCTTCGACTTCGAGCATGTACTTCGCAAGCATGGGTTCTCTTGCTTCATAATCTTTGTCTACATGGCTTGCGACTACCCTTGAGTCTGTTTTGACCTTGTATCTTTTGACACCCAATGCCCTTACTTTTCTAAGCCCCAACAATACCGCCTCGTACTCTGCCACATTGTTTGTGCATTTTCAAATTCTAGTCCGGCCGTGTATCTCGGCTTTATACCCGAGGGCGAGGTGACTATCTGCTGCAATGCCGGCGCCACGTGAGCCCCAAGCGCCGTCACATTGTATTATCCAGAACATTTCGTTACGGGACCTTCGCCCGAGTATCCTGGTGCCGTCCAATCTGCCACGAAGTCTGCCAGCACTTGTGACTTCGCTGCGCTTCGTCTTTCGAAGTCAATAACATGCTCGGACAACTCCATTGCCCACTTTCCGACTCGCTCGAAGCCTCTCTATTTCCGAAGATGTCGTTTAAGGGTCGGTTGGTGAGGACTCTTATTCTGTGTGCTTTGAAGTAATGCCTTAATTTTTTGGCCACCATGACTACTGCGTAGCATATCTTTTCCACCTCCGAGTAAAAAACTTCGACCCCGCAAGTGCTTCCGACGATGTATAATGGGTACTGCTGAAAAAGCTCCTTTTCCCTTCCATTTTTGTCCATTATCGTTCTTGTTTTATTTTCCTGGACTAAAGCTGCACTGATTGCGAAGTGGTTTGCTAATACGTATAAGAGAAGTGCCTCGCCTTGCTCGGGACTAGCTAACCCGACGGATGCTACGAGGTGCTCTTTTAGCTCTTCGAATGCTTTCTATTGCTCTTCGATCCATTTGAAGGTACCCGAGCCCTTAAGTGCTTTAAAGAAGAGCGGGCTCTTTTCTACCGACTTGGAGATGAATCTGTTTAGTGCTGCCATTCTTCTAGTTAGCTTCTACACTTCTTTTACGGTGCGGGGTGGCTGCATGCTTATTATTGCCTTTACTTTTTACGGGTCCGCTTCGATTCCTTTTGAGCACCTTGCCTTTTTGGAGGCTGAAAATGCACTTTTCCGGGTTCAACTTTAGCTACGGCACTCTTTGGTTGGCGAAGGTTTCTGCGAGGTCATCGGTGTGATCTTCTCTTTTCTCGCTTGTGACTATTACGTTGTCCACTTATGCATGGACGTTCTTTCCGATTTGTGACTCAAAGACTTTTCTTGACATTACGTAAAAGTTGGGTCCCCCATTCTTGAGTCCCTCCGGCATTCCGACAAAACAGTAGGTTCCGAACGGTGTGATGAAGCTTGTTTTTTCTTCGTCTTCTCTCTTCGACCAAACTTGGTGGTATCCGGAAAAACAGTCTACTAATGAGAGCATCTCACTTCCTGCGGCCGCATCGACTACCTTGTCTATTCTTGGCAGTGGGAAATCATCTTTCGGGCAAGACTTGTTGAGATATGTGAAGTATATGCACATTCTCCATTTTCCACTTTTTGTCTTTACCAAGACCATGTTTGCCGACCATTTTGGGTATTTCACTTCTCTTATCACTTGGGCATCTAGCAGCCTCTATACTTCGGCTCTTGTAGCCTCCACCTTTTCTTCGACATTTTTCTCAATTTTTGCTTTTTTGGCTTTGCGGTTAGATCGATTTCTAGCTTGTGCTCTATCATCCCTCTCGCTTACCCCTTCACGGTCTCGTGATGACCATGCGAAGACATCTTTGTTTTTGAGCAAGAAAGGGAGGAGCCTTCATTCTTCGCTTGGCGTCGGACCCGTTCCTATGATTACTCGATCGTCCGAGTACCATTTTGTCTAGCAATACTCATTTTGTCTCTTCGTCTGGCTGAATTGGTATTGCTTCGTTGTCTGCATCCTTTCTTTCTACCTTTGCGTTTTTCTTGTCCTGCTCCTTCTTAATTTTTCTTTCTTCTTCTTCGATCGCGACTTCTTGGAGCCGGGAGTCGATGGCGCCGATGTTTGCTGCTTCTAGGTCGAAGGCTTTCTCTATTGCTCGGCTAGTTGTTGGTCTCCTTTCACCGTGATGACTCCACCTTTTGCGGGCATTTTCATGCGAAGGTATAAACCATGGATCACCGCTTCGAACTTGTTTATTGCTACTCTTCCTAATATGGTGAAGTATGGATAGGTGATGTCTATGATCTGAAATGTTATGAGCTCGGTCCTCGAGTTGCAAGTGTTGTCTGAAAGAGACTGCGAGTGTGACTTCGCCTAGCGGCGATATCCGTTTGCTTCCAAGAGGCTTATGCTAGAATGCTTCAAATCTTCGTCCTCGAAGCCTATCCTTCCGAATGTGTCGTAGAATATTACATCGATCCAGCTGCCGTTGTCAACTAGCACCGTGCTGATTTGCCAGCTGTCGATGTTTGCTTCGATGACGAAAGCATCTGTGTGAGGGTAGCTTTTGAGGTCCAGGTCCGCTTCGGTGAAATTTATTGGGGCACATCTCCATGATGGCTTCGCTGTAATTTCTATGTTTCTCTCATTGCTTGTGATGGAGAGGGAGGACGCGAAGGTGCTTGACATTTTGCTTACTAGTCTTCCTGTTTGTATTGCTTGTTCTGTGAGGGCTTTAGATTGGTATCGAGTGTGGTTGGGGGGACTCCGAAGCGAAGTCCGTTGTTCGCTGAATTGAGCGGCTCTAGTTTGTGTGGTTCCGGACATCGTGAGCTTGGATCTCGAGCTCACGCACGGTGGGTGTCAATGTTGGCCAGCTAAGCGGCGAGGGTAATGCTCACTTAACACACCGAACACAAGGATGGAATCTGCGGAGTATGAAAGAACGAAGTGGCAAGATAAAAGCTCTTAGTATAAGCGAAGTTAACTTGCTGATTACATATGTCCGTATGAGTGACCCTTCGGCTCCCTATACAGTCCAGGGAGCCATATTTTACAAGACCATTTTACCCTTGGTCGAATGCCCTAGTCCTACTACGAGGCGGTAATTCTTAGGGGCATTCCGGAAAGCCGGCTGAAACCGTGTTGCTCGCACCTTAGCTGGCTGCTTAGCCGGGACGCATTCCGGCCCTCTATTTCTCTTTGCTCCGGTGCTCCGCTCCCACGTAGCTTCGCCTCGCCGGACGGTAGCTTCGCGGGTCGCCGGCCTTCGCACCGGGGCTTGGCCCCTTCCTCGGGCTTCCCTTGACTTTGCCTCGAGGCACCTCCTTCGCTCCGGGTGCCTCGCGTCGTTCGGTGACCTTTCCGTGCTGCTTGAAGACAAAACTCGGCGTTAGTGTGAGAAATATGTACCGGGGGTCCTTGGCATTGCTTCCGCGCGAAGCCTAGCTCGCGTCGGGCCCCCAACAATCTGCACTCTCTCCGACGTATTTATTGTAGGTATATGCGACCATGTCACTCCCTTATGATTAGTGAAGGCATCCGGTACCTTATCTGCAAGATTTTGCAAATTTATAATCCGTTGAACTTCCGGTTCAGCCTCACTAGTGCGTGGGTCTAAGGATTGCATCCCGGTTGCATTCCACACAATTTCCCAGACATTCTTTAGGATGCTTGGTCTCCCCTAATGATGGGAAATTGTCCTCATCAAATATGCAATCAGCGTACCGAGCTGTATGAAGATCCCCACTCATAGGCTCTAGGAACTTGATTATGGACGGAGTCTCATAACCAACATATATCCCCAACTTCCGGTGGCGTCCCACGAAGTACGCCGAGGAGGTGGTATCGGCACATATACTTGCACGACCGAATTTTCGCAGATGGGAAATACTTGGTACTTTCCCACGCACAAGTTGCAAGGTGGATGTCTCATTATATGCGGTTGGTCGGAGTTGGATCGGTGCTTACGCAAGCAGACCTGCATAGCACCAAGAACCGGATGGTAGCCGACAATTCACGTAACAGTGGACGAGCAATCCACTTTATCCTTTTAATCAAGGATTCAGCTAGGCCATTTTGAGTGTGGACATGTGGTACTGAGTGCTCTACCTTAATGCCCATAGCCATGCATTAATGATCAAAGGCTTTCGACCTGAACTCACCGAGCATTATCCACACGAATGGATTGTATGGGGTTATCACGGAACCGGCCTTTAATCGATGATTCGGGCAATCAGCTTGGAGAAAGCATGGTTCCTTGTGGACAGCACGTCCACGTGACTCCATCTAGTAGATGCATTAATCGAGTACCATAAAATACTCGAATGGCCCCGAGAAGGGCTGAATTGGTCCACATATGTCCCTCTCGTATCATTTGTAGGAAAACATGTGACTCATCCCTAATCTTCGGGAGGGATGGCCTAGTGATCAACTTCCCTTTTGCACAAGCCGTGCAAATGAATTCTTCAGGATTCGGGAAGTTCTTTGGCTCAATTTGATGGCCAGCAGAATTTTCGATGATTCTTCTCATCATCCCCAACCAAGGGTGACCCAATCTTTCATGCCATGACTTAAAGGCATCGTGGTCACGAAATATTGTCTTCATCGCAACATATTTCTCGGCGGGTTTAATGTATGTACGAGACAAACCCGATGGAGATGAACGGAGCTTTTCAACCACATGCTTTTGATATCCATCAAATTTTGTACGCTTGGATTCTGGATAGAGGATAGCATTCCTCACAAGTATCCGCGTACCCATAGGAAAAACTAGTATGGCACTTCCGTGCCAACGAGTATGAGCATTGCTTCCGAGCAATGGTCATAATATTTCCGGACTTCTTGGTTAAAGTGTGGAAATATCTAGTTTCCCATAATATGGCATTGGTGGTCGCTCTATCTACAAGACAACACTCCTCATCCGCCATGGGACCCAGTTGAGCATGTATCAAAATATCCCGAACATGATAAATAAAGATGCAGGAAATATAAACACAAGAAAAAACAGGCATAAAATAACGACCGCTCTGGGAGACTGTTTGCAATGACTTCATGCTTTACAACAGCTGCTCTTCGAGAGCATACTCATGACCTAGTGCTACCTCGAGGGCACTATTTACAACTACGGTTCTTTAGGAACCGTGTGCTCTTCAGGATTACGAACCATAGCCATGGTTCTTCGAGAACCACGAGCTCTTCGGGTGCTTTCTTACAATACTTCGAGACCGTAACCGACGAGCATGTGGATCTTTGCACTTGACATGGAGGGGATTACTCGAGGTCCCCAAATATGTCAAAGTCATCACCAAGAAGGTCGTCCTCACTATCATCCTTATGGACGTCTCCACCCTTAGTCTTAGCATCGATGATCATGTCATCGGTGCGAGCTTCGAGCTCGGTGGTGAAGTGGGACTCGAGCCCACCCTCGTTCTTACTTCCAAAAGAACGACGACAAGCATCAATCAGGTGTGTGGGGACGCGATAGTTACGAGACCAATGCCCCAAACGTCTACATCCGTAGAATGCATTCTTGCTTCCCCCATATGATTCACATGTGACCTTCTTGTCACCTTTACCTCGGGGCTTATTCATTCCTCTCGCCCTTGAACATACCACCCTTCCTACCCTTCCATTTCTTCCGGCCATGTTTCGGGCCGTCGGAACTCCTGGCAACATTGGGATGTGCTTCGGGCACACCCATCGACCCGGTGGGTCGAGCGGAATGGTTCGCATGAGAACCTCATTCTGCGGTTCCGCAACTAACGAGGTCCGAGCGAGTTGAGAATATCTCGTATTCGACACCTGTATTGTTGCTGCATAACAATGTTGTCCGAGTAGAAGGTGTTGAGGGTTTTCTCGATCATCTAAGTGTATGTGATCTACTGGCCAACATTGAGATGATTCGATGAATGGCGAGTTATACGCTGCAACGAGACTTATAGTCTCGGAAGCGTAGGGTAATCCAGATCATTCCGAGCTCATGAGAGTGCATTGGCTCGTTCGTTGGACAAAACGATCCTTCGGCGATTCCCATAGAACCTCGTGGATCCTCCTCGGTCATACACTCGGTTTTCAGGTCCGGGTGTATGTGATGTCGCAGAAAGGTGCACTTTCGACGTCATCAACTACAGCCTTTTCTCGGCCGGCTTCAGGCTTGGCAATGGTATGGCCGAGGCGTATGGATCTCGAGGTTGATAACAATATCCTTAGCCCAGGTGAGGTAGTTGTTGCCATCTAAGTCAAGCTCGGTGAACTCCCTTTTAGCAATGTCCAGACATGCCTGCAATATCATGCAATTTACTTCGGGTAAATAATGCATGTAGATATTGAAATTATATGGGTCATGAATATTGCTAGTGAAATTCACTGCATATTAGTGAGCATAAAATAATATTGCATAATTAACTTTCAATAACACGTAGGGTTAGATGTCGAAATAATGCAATTAAACACTTCACGGTTCAATCTGCAAATATCCAGGGTCCAAAAAATTAATGTCGTGAATTAACCAAACTTCAGGGGTTAAAGCACAAAATTATATAGAAACTGTAATTAGGCCCAATCCATTATTTTTATCGTGCTTACGTACGGGCCAAAAGATCAGGCCCTAGGCCTCCTCGCTTTATGGGCTAAAAGCCCATCAGGCGGGGCCTTCTGGGCCACAACCGCCTGGCCCAGCAGCGGCTAGGGTAAAACCCTAGCCAACCACAAGCGGTCTGGCCGCCAGGGGCGCCCCTCCCCTTATCCCTTTTTTCCCCTGTGGCGGCGTGAATGAGGAGGGCGTGAGCGCCGTGCGCCCTGGCCCGGAGGGAGGCCAACGTGCACCGCGCGGCGGCGCTCGAGGCACGGGCCCTTTCGAGCCCTGGTCGAGGCGGCTTGGCGGCGGACGGACGGCGGTGCACACGTGGCAGAACCCGAGTCCATGGCGGCAACAGCCCGGGCTAGAGCCCACGGCGGTGCACGGGCAAGGGATTCCGCAGGACCGACGGAGCCCCCTTCTTACATTTTCTCCTCTGCCGGGAAACGGCCATGCGGCGAGGTGAGGCCGCGACGCGGCAGCCGCCTGGGCGCAAGCCCACGGTGACGCGCGCGGGGCGCGCGAGGCGAAGAGCCTAGGCCTTGGTGGCGGGCGGAATCAGCCGCTCTCGACGGCGGAGGCGGCCGAGGCGGGGCCCACTACGGCATGCGCGGTCTAGGTAGACGCCCGCGGCGGCTCGCGTGGTCGCCGGACGGGTGAAGGCCCTCAGCGGCGCGGCGCAGCAGCGCGCGTGCCCGGTTCGGACGCCCCACGGCGCTCTACTGCATGGGGTCCCTGGTCTGGTGGCTTTGCAAGGAGCACACCCATGGTGCACTTCTAGGCCCTGGCAAGACAGAGGCGGCAGCGCTTCAGGGATGCATGCTCTCTGGCGGCCACCGCGGTGCGGCGGTGGCAGCGGCGCTGTAGGGCCCCGTGGCGGGTTAGTGGCTACGGCACTTCAGGGCTGTGCCCTCGCCATTGGGTGTCCCCTACCGGTTCTGCCTCGGCGGCAGCCCGGGGACTTGCCACGTTGCTCGCGCGGGGGCCGTGAGGCGGCCTCTCCATGGCGACAACGAACGGCGGAATAACGGGGTGCACGACAGCATGCGCATGGGGCTTCCTCCCCCACAGTGGCACTGGAACTCGCGTGACGGTCACAAGCTCCTACGACGATGGCGCGCATGGTGCGAGGTGACTCGTCGACGGAGACACATGGAGTGCGTCATGGAGGCAACGGCTTCAGGCGTCAACCTTGCTGCGTGCTCGTAAGCATCGCGGCGACCTTCTTCTAGAGGTTGCGGCCATGGCACTTCAGGACCATTCCTATTCGGTGCCTGGTCTTCAGGACCGGCACGCAGGTAAGCATTTGTGATGCTTAGTGCTAGTTGCTGGTAGGACAAGTCATTGTAGATGAGTGGGAATGTAAAACAGGTGCAGTTTCATGACATTAGCCATAAATTCATTGTTCTGCTTGCTATTGATAATAGCAAGCTTTGTTCATGTGTCCTTGCATTTTCATACTTACCATTAATAGATGATGCATTAGTAGGTAGTGAGAACCTAAACTGATCCTTACCTTATAGCTCGTAGAGTCTCAGATAACGTGTTGTAAATCAACCGGATCAGCTAGGTAATCACACCACTAATGCACACACACAAAGCACAAGTATATGAACACAGAGATAGAGGGCAGAATAGGGGCTTTATTATTTCTCTCTTTGACTGATTACAGTGTTACCACCGGGAGCTTCAAGTGTCCCCCGTCACTATCACTTGACCTCTATTTATATCCGAGATGAAGCACCGTGTGCTTGCCTGGAGGCTTCCTCTAGCTGCCAACAACCGCATTGGATGCCCATAAATTCGCCCACAAGATACCAAGCTATTTTCAGAAATCTCGTGGTTTATCGCTGTGGTTTGATAACAGAACTTTTCACACTCGGTACGCCCTTTTATTTTGGCTGCTTTTCGTATGAATGAGCAAAACGTGCTAGTCCATTACTACAAGAGTTTGAAAACAATTAGTATTTTTTGTTGTTACACCCATTTGTGAACTAATATGCCCTAGCTTGTAAAATTTCACTTGAATATTTGGAATGTACCCTTGAAAAATGCTATTTTGATTTGTAATTTATTTTGAATATTTGTTACTTTGTTTTAAAACATCCACAGTTCTTTCCTTTTCACATTCACCATCAATTTCATTGCTTTGCATTTTATTGTCAGTGTTCTATGAACTATTTAACCTCTATTTTCTTTTATATTTTCGGTCCGGTCATATATGGATCATTGAGTACATGGTACAATATTCGTATGTTTTCTGTTTCTTTCACTTGGGGCAATCCCTACTGTACTGAAGAGTAACCAAAACTATATTTGTTCACTGTTCATAATTATACAAAGTCCAATGCAATTATTAGTACATGGTATAACATTGTCCTTCTGTGTTTTCCCCCCATTTTTGGTCAAATGCCGTCGTCCTATCCAGTCTCATATTCTTCCTACAAAGCTATGTTGCGCCTGATCTTCATCCTATATCCACGGGCCCCTTAAGTTTTATCCTTATTACATAGTAGTAGGTCGTCATATACCAAGTTACATAGTAGTTGGCTTTGGCTTTTTCTAGCTTTGGCTTTTGCAAAAAGTCGATAGCCCAACCAAAGGGGTTAGCTGCCAACAAAAGCCAAAGCCAAAAGCAGTTTTTTGCTAGTTCATTTCGAAAGCAGGTGTGGAGGTGCTTTTTCTAGCTTTAGCTTTCACAAGTTTGAAGAAATTACCTACATGTGTATATGTATGTATGTATATACATGTAATATATATGTTATATGACTTTTATGTATTTATATACATATATCTTATATAAATATTATGTGTTTATTGATTTATTTATATATATATATATATATATATGTAAATAAATAAACATATGTATATATATGTTTATATGTACAAATATTTTTTATTCATATGTATATGTATAATATATATATATATCTATTTATTTATATACATGTATATATATATATATATTATATATATGAAATAAATAAATATATAAATATAAAATATATTATACATATATTTCAAATGTATATGTATATTTTTATTCACATGTATATGTATGTATACATATATATCTATTTATTTATATACATGTATATATGTTATATTATATGTATGATATAAATAAATATATAAATATAAAATGTATTATACATATATTTGTATGTATATATATGTACGTATATATGATGGTATATATGATGATAAGTAGAGTCTCGCTAGTAAATTTCCAAAAGCCACAATTGTTTTACCAAACGGCTTTCAGACTTTCTCTACAGACTCATAACCCACAATTGCTTTTTTCACAGCTCACAGATCCACAACAACTTTTTCCACAACCACAGTCCAACCAAACACACCATGAGTAGAATCTACTTACTGCACAAACAGCTTGACCATGCATTAAACTAATTGAAGGGTTTATTATTAATGAGAGGCATATACATGAGACAAATTTTATCATCTCTCAGAATGTCAACTAATACTTGCAAGTGCAAAGGTTTACACTTGCAACTATGAACACAAAGAAGCAGTTTATAGGTACTTCCATCTAGAAACGATGGTACACATAGTAGTGAGAGAGACATTTAGCGATACATGGATGCCTTGGCCAACTCATCTTTATCTTGTCAATTCCCTTTTAACACATTTGCCATATCAAAAAGTTTGGTTCAAAATATACAGTATTCTAAGCTGCACTTTATTTTTTTCGCTGCCACATGCATATCTGTGACTTGCCTGCTAGGGGAGTAACCATGATGTCTGAAAAGATCTCGCAAAAAATAAATTTACACATAAATCAAAATCTTTGTACTGTCTACTTTTCTGTCGAAAGAGCAATTACAAATATAACAAAAAAATAATGGACCATAAATAACTCTGTAGCAGATGAGCAATGTAATTAAATATACAAATCTGACAGATATACAGGAAAAAGAAACTCTAACCCGACGGGAAGATAATATGCCATAGATGGGAATAATCGTGTTGGTCACTGCTTTGCTTGACATTGCAACCTGTCTGGTGCAAGTAGCAACGCCCGCATGCAGCCAAGAAAATCTCCTACAATCTTCACGCAGATGGACACATTGTCCCCTGGGATGAGGAGGTGGCTAACAATATAATGTCCGTCTCTCTAACCGTTCTTCATGCCCAGCTTTGTATTCATATCCATTGGCGAACTGCCAGCGACTAATCCTGATCACCTGAACCTGGAAGCAATTATATGACGTCCTCGCTCAACCATGTGCGTTGTGTTGCTGAAAAAGTAAGATCGATCAAAGGCCGTGTAGCGCTCACGACACAACAAAACAGTCCGGCGAGTTCCGGTGACAACGCGATGGCATGTGAGGCTTCTCGGGACACTTCAGCATCGATATGGCCCTGACCATGGCTGAGGTCGATCCAGAGTTTTGGGCAACGGCGGCGAGTGCCTTAGCAGCCACGGGTTGTTTTCTGGATCCCGATTGATGGAAATAAGAAAAGGGGCGGCTCTAGTGTTCTTGGGAGTCCCTTTATGATCGATAATTAGAATATCTCGAAAAAGAAGATGGAGGATGACGTCAAAAGCTGGGTTGATCACGCTTGGAGGAGATCAAGGATCAGATATTCTTCTTTTATTACGTGATTTCTAAGTCAAGGGTAAGATGTTTTGTTTTTGTTTTTTTTTAGAATTTCTAACCTATTTCTATTTTTTAAGGCCATGTGGTGCAAAAGGTCATCTCCTTTTATTATTAAATAGATTTAAGGTATATCTAAAACATGCAGAGTGAATTCTCAAAAAATATGCGAACTAATTCATGTGAAGAAAAGTCAACTATGCTGCCGGACTCGTATATAATACGAAAGTGAATAATCAGTTGGGCTTTTCTGAGTCATTTTCCGTGGAGGGTCATATCATGGCCTCTCTACACGACAATGATGAAACTTGAGTGAGCGGGCCACTTCTTGAGGCTCTGTTCGGCTGGTACAAAAACCAGCCAAAGTCGGCTGTTGCTGGCTGCTGTCAGATCTAAGCACAGTGACAGGTCTTCTTCAGCTGGAGCAGCAGAAGCCAAAAAACAGGGCCAAATCGACCAGCCGAACAGGGC
>JAUNZO010001319.1:0-10386 GCA_031894775.1 Chloris gayana
GAGTCTTTTACGTGTATACCATTAAAAAAGTTGGAGGTTACCTACGTACCACTAAAAAGTTTGAGTTCACGTGTGTATCATCGCTCCGAACTTTGTTGCCGCACATACCACTCCGTCCACTTTTCTGTTAGTTTTAACTCTTACATGTGGGTCCCACAAACTTTCTAGACCATTACGCCACGACCCGTTTCTCAATCGATCGTAGACTCGAAACCGTCCGGACTCACGCGAACTCGAACCCTAGACCGGTGCCGGCCGCCTCCACGCCGCCGCCACATCCACGCCGGCGGCGAGGCCGCCGGCACGCCGTCGACCGTCGACGAACGGCGGCCGGACCTCCGCCCCGCCCCGCCTCAACCCGACCCGGCCCCGACCCGAGCGCCGCGCTCCCACGCCGCCACGCCGCCGGCCCGACCCGAGCTGCGGCCGACCCGAGGCGCGCCGCCCCACGCCGCACGCCGGACCTCCGCCCGCGCCGCCTCAACCCGACCCGGCCCCGACCCGAGTGCCGCGCTCCCACGCCGCCGCGCCGCCGGCCCGACCCGAGCCGCGCCGACCCGAGGCGCGCCGCCCCACGCCGCACGCCGGACCTCCGCCCCGCGCCGCCTCAACCCGACCCGGCCCCGACCCGAGTGCCGCGCTCCCACGCCGCCGCGCCGCCGGCCGACCCGAGCCGCGCCGACCCGAGGCGCGCCGGCTGTCCCGACGCCGCGCCGCCCCCGGGGCCCGAGCGAGCGGGCGTGGGGCGGTGGCAGGGAAGGTCACCGGCGGCGCCGGGGAAGGTGGCCGGCGGCGTGGGGTAGCGCAGAGGCGAGGGCGAGGCCATTTTTTCTGTCTCGCGAGGCGGAGGGCGGAACCCTAGGTAGCAAATCGACTTCGGGTAAAATTCTCAAAATTCTATGCTTTTCTTTGCTCGCATATATGTGATGCATATGTGTTGAGCTTTATTGTTCATATGTAGGATGGACACCAACTTGGGTAGTAAACCTCCCGATAAATCATCTTGGGAAATTGGTATTGGGCAAGCGGTAGAAGTAAGCATAGAAGCCTCCGGCCCGACTAAATCTGCAGATAGTGAATACCTTGCTAACCCAAACCCATCCAATGAGCATGTTGGTGTTGATGATGAATGCTTGTATATTGACGTTGGTCATCCCATTCCCACTACTCAATCTAATCCATCCAATGAGCATGTGGGTGTTGATGATGAAGAAGAGGGGGATGAAGCTTGGTCCGATGATGAAATAGAGGAAGATGACATTATTACGGATAGAGAGCCTCCACGGAAACCCGATGCCGACTATAACATGAAAGATCCACCTATGACGAGTAGGCACTATGTATTCAGATATGAATGCTTTTAAGTTGGCTTTAGCTACTCATGCAACGAAGTATGAGTTCCAATATGACATCGAATGTGCTTGATAAAAAACGGTACAGGGTGCATTGCACTGGCAAGAATGAGGGCTGTAGGTGGAGAATTCATGCCACTACTTTGAGTGATGAAGTAACGGTGAAGGTATTTTTTGTAACACTTTGTCACCTTGTATGAATTGTTGTTTTTGTTTTGGTAGTAACTAACCATTGATGTCTAAATTGGCAGATCAAAAGGAACCCAAGCTTGCATGAGCATTGTCGAGTACTAGGAGGACGAGGCACTTGTGTAGGAGTGACTTCGTTTTGGGTGGCTGAACAAGTGCTTGATGATTTGAAGGAAGAAGAAACAGGTGAGTGTCACAGAGCTGAAAAGGAGGTTGAAGGAGAGACACAAAGTTGATGTGACATACAGGAAAGTTTATCTAGGTAAGCAAATTGCCATGGATAAACTTTATGGGCCTTGGGGTGAATGTTTTAACAACCTATATAGATTTAAGGCTCGGATAGAGGAGAGTAGTCCTGGATCCTTTGTTGTGATTGATCACCATACCATCAACAACAAAATAAGGTTTAATAGGCTATTTTTTGCTTTGAAAGCTTGTGTTGATGGTTTTCTTCAAGGTTGTAGGCCATATCTTGCAGTTGATAGTACTTTTTTGAATGGACGGTTTAGAGGTCGGTTGTGTGTAGCTTGCGCAGTTGATGCTCACAATTGGATGTACCCAGTAGCTTTTGGCATCGTTGACTCAGAAACTAATGAAAATTGGGAGTGGTTTATGGAAAGATTGAAAGAAGCTATAGGCAACCCGGTTGGTCTTACCTTCGAGCACAGATTGTGGGCAGGCGGTGATGCATGGAGTGAGTGTGGTTTTTCCAAATGCTGAACATAGAGAGTGTATGTACCATCTTGTGCAGAATTTCAAGAAGCATTATAGTGGTCAGATTTTTAATGATCACCTGTGGGCAGCTGCATATTCTTGGAGCCCTTATATGTTTGAGAAACATTATGAAGCCATGGCTACAGCCAAACCGAGAGGCTATGAAATGGCTTCGAGGCTAATCACAATAAGTTGTGGACTAGGAGTCAGTTTTCCACATTGTCAAAAGTGGATTATATTACCAATAACTTGGCTGAAGCATTCAATAAATGGGTAAGCTTGTCTTGATTAACACTTTCTTTGCATTGATGTTCCTTTATATTCCATGTTTGTCTTGATTAACACTTTCTTTGCTATGTTGCTAGATCAAGGATCAAAAGGGCTTGCACCTGGATGACTTGTTGGATACTATTAGACAGATGCTCTTGATTAAATGGAATCATAGAAAGAAGGTTGCCATGAAGTTTCAAGGAAAGATCTTGCCTCATATAGTGCGAGAGGTTGATAGCAGCTAGCTATAACCTTGACATTGACATAATCACAAGCTCACCCGATGGCATTGCAGAAGTTTGTGCTAAGGGAAGTTCAGCTAGTAGCTTCGGGTTTGTAGTGAACCTAACTCAAAGGACATGTTCCTGCAGAGTTTGGGACGGCTCGAGGAATACCATGCAAACATGCCATTGCTTACATCACATCAATCCCTGGAGCCAAACTTGAGGACTATGTTGATGAGTTCTATTCGGTTGAGAAATTCAGGAAGGCATATGAAGGTAAATTTCTTCGAGCACTTTGTATGCATTGCTGTTTTTTTTGTAGTAACTAACCATTGATGTCTACATTGTATATGAAGGTGTTGTGCCCTCTATTCCGGACAAGTCCCAGTGGCCCAAACCAACCCATGGCTTTTTCATGTACCCTCCGTTGCTAAAGTCAAGCTGCAGGAAGGAGTAAGAATAGGCACAAATCTGCTTTGGAGGGAGGTAGCGGTAGGAAGAAACGGCAACATGAGTGCCCAATATGCCACCAGTTAGGGCATCATTGGTACACATGTAAGAATGGCAATCCGGATGACATAGCTGCCTATGAGGCTGAGAGGTACAGTTTGTATCCATAGGTGCAAAATGAGAACACTTCATATTTATCTATGCGAACTAACAAGTACCTTTACTTTATTTCAGGGGTCCACCAAAGAAGAAGTTGAAGAAAGCATCATCCAAGTAACACAGAGACTAGCATTGTTGTGGCCACTCCAAGCATCGGGCATGGTATTCCCACACAATGAGGCGGTGGCTAATGTTACACAAAAGCCAAAGAAAGTGAAAACAGCGGGCAAGAAAAAGGGGCCACCACCACCAACAAGTTCTAGCAGGTATGCTCTTTCACTTTTACATATCTTGCCATTTACAACATCATTGATCTATTTTTCTTGTTTTCCCGGAAAGTCGAGCAATCGGATCCAATGACCCCTTTCCTCTCCAAATTGAGCAGCCTGAACCTAGTGCAATTGTACCGGAACCTAGTGCAGCTTCTCCACGAGATATTTGTCACACCAAGGAAAAGGTATGGCGTCAAGAAGAAGATAACACCAAGGAGGGATCCAGTTGTAGAGGCTAACCCATCTAGCCCGGCTTCTAATACTAGAAGCAAGAAGAAACTTGAGCTTGAATAAATTATTTGGTTATTGTGGAGAAACTACTACTTTTGATGTAATTTGTTGGTCTGTGTGTGGACTATGTTGGTATGTATGGATTATGTTTGTATGTATGTGCACTATGTTGGTATGTGTGGACTATGTTGGTATGTGTGTGGACTATGTTGGTATGTGTGGACTATGTTGGTATGTGTGTGGACTATGTTGGTATGTGTGGACTATGTTGGTATGTGTGTGGACTATGTTGGTGATATTAGCTTCTTGTTGGTGATATTAGCTTCTTGTTGATGATATTAAATTGTTGCTATGATCATCACCTATTTTTTCCATGTCATGTAATTATGTGTTGGTATGCATTGGTTATGCAGGAATTTTTTTCCTCTTAAAAAAATTATGTCCGAATTTTTCAGATTTTTTCCATGCCTTTGTACAAGCTTTTCGATTTTTCCCGATTTTTCTGAATTTTTATTCATATTTCCAGATTTTCCCCACA
Source organism: Chloris gayana (assembly GCA_031894775.1). NCBI lineage: Eukaryota > Viridiplantae > Streptophyta > Magnoliopsida > Poales > Poaceae > Chloris > Chloris gayana. Next base: position 4,400 of record JAUNZO010001319.1, read on the forward strand.
ATTTTCTGAATTTTCCCTGTTTTTAAAGATTTTTTTACATTTTTTAAATTTTTTTATTTTTTCAGAATTTCTATATTCAGAAATATATTTTTTAATGATTTTCCTGAATCTTTTTCATTTTCTGAAATTTTAAAACCATTTTTATGTACAAAAGGGCAAAACTGTCTTTTCACGTCTCCGTTAAGTCTTCATCCATCCAAAGTGGTATATGCGGCAACAAAGTTCAGAGCGATGTTACACACGTGAACTTAAACTTTTTAGTGGTACGTACGTAAGCTCCAACTTTTTTAATGGTATACACGTAAAAGACTCAAATATGAAGCTTCATTTTCCATGTCGCTAATTCCAGCATACAGTTTCAAGAACAGGAGGCAATCTTTATTCACTGAGTCCATGCCGTCGTTTATACATCTAAAAAATGCAGAGACTGTAAATCTTTGGAGTCGTCAAATCGGTGATGATTGCTTCGGTTTTGTAGATGACGTTGGATACGTGCAAGCAAACATTATGCACCAATAGCATGTGTCAGTAAACAATATACTCCCCTGCTATGCCCAGTTACCGAGTGCAGTAATGACCATCATGGAGAAAGCCCTCAGCTGAGATACGTGTAGACACAAGACAGAAGGTAATGTAGTGGCTTTCCGTTACATGAAAAAGAGATTATGGGGAGTGGGGACAGTGGTTCACTTGGCGGATACTTTTCTCAAGGTTTCTTGTTGCGCATCCATTACTGTAAGCATTCATATAAAGGTGAACCAGAACCGCCATTAACGCATTAGGCTCCTGCAGAGAGTGAATTATGAGTGAATTATCAACACGAGTCATGAAATCTATAATTGTTATACTATTGATCTGGAGTGTGTTACCTTCTTAACACCGAGCAACGCAAAAATGGCCTCCATCTGAAAAACAGCCTCTCCTCTTCTCCAGTGGAAGCATAAAGCTGTACAGTTCAGGCATCGTCCAATGCATGGTTGGCTCTTTATGTAACTCGAGAAATTAACCACCTTTGCTTGATTGTAGAGGTTTCTCAAGTAATCCTTCTATTCCCAAGTACTCTATAGCAAAAAGCTCGTCATTCTTTGCAAACATCTCTGTCAGACTGCAATCTATGTTTCTATTCCGGAGCACAAAAAACCGTGGTTTGATCTTCCCCTCCAGTGAATAACTGAAGTATCTTGGGTATTCTACAATAGCCTTAAGTGGCTTCTTCATTGTTCTTAACAGAAATTCAAGCTTGGGTTTTATTACAAGCTCAATGCTGTACCCCAAAAGTGGGGAAAATCTAAATATCATTGAGCACACATCTTTCTGGGACAAACCCACCTCCAGTAGGTAGCTCATCCTGCAAATATTAGGATAAGTTGCGTGCATCAAATGCGTAACATAGGATTTTACCAATACAGAGAACGAACAACAAGAAATGGGTGAATTAGAAAGTAAGCACCAAGAGTAAGAAACAGACTACACAACAATTACAAAGATTCCAAGAGAGAAATACATCTCCAAAAGGTGCAACCATCAATGTCAGGAACCAACCAATGATAGTAACATAATCGCACTAAAATCTTGCAGGTTGTTAAAAGCTCAAAAAGATCATTGTGTAACTAAGATGTATACTAAATTCTGTAACAATAAATATTGCATTTTGCAATCATACCTGGGGAGAAGTGTACGATTTATGTCCAACAATAGAAGTTCTGGGTACTTCCTAATGACGCGAGGAAGATGATGTTTGGAAACACCAAAGTCAATAAGAAAGTTAATTTTCCTCTTGAGGGTAATGTCCAAATTTGAAGCAAATATTTCTGGTGAACGGCACAAAATCTTCCCCACGGTTTTCTTGTCAAAACCCATTTCGATGAAAAACAATATAATCTGGAATACGGGATAGAATAATTAATATTGAGATAGTTACTAGAGGATAAAAGATGTAAAAGGCAAAAAAACTCGAGTCAAGACTCAAAAAACTCAAGACCATCTCAATTTTTTGGGTAATTTTTCCTACTACTGATACGGTTCCATGCGGGTGTACCCAGTGCTGTAGGATCCCGCACTGCACAGGGTCTGGGGAAGGGGAAGGGTGTCAGCAAACAGCCTTACCCGCACATTGTGCAATGTGCAAAGGCTGGGGCTCAGGATACGGTTCCATGCATCCGCAACAAATAAGCACTGACGTTAACTGCCATTTTCACGCTCCAAAATTCCTGAATTGGAACATTATCTTACCTGTACTCGCAATTTGGTGATTCCCTTATTTGCCAGTGACATAAGTTGGACCTACATGTCTAATTTTTCTTTTATCCATATAAACTTAACAGAAAAATCAACCTAACTTAATGTTGGTGGTAGTCATACAAAACACAAAAAATCCTTTTGCTGATGTTTGTTTCCAGTTTTCTAGAAGAAACTGTAAGCAACTCAAGGTAGCTTTTCAATTACCAAGCAGTAAAAATAAGTACTAACTGGCTGTAAGAATTACTATATACCTGCAGAAACTCATTAGGTTTTCTCAGCAACAACTGCGGACTTGATGTAATGACTGGAACTACCATTTTCTTACTGATGCTCAGATCATCAAACAGCTGCAGAATTGAATTCATTCTTTTTGTAGAGCACCCAAGAACATGAGGCCAACTTTTCACAGCAACATCAAGAACTGTCTTGGAAATCTGAAAGCAAAAAAACTAACTGAATAATGCCTCTAACAACAACAGGATATGTAAAATGACAGGGGCTTAGAAAGAAGGTAGTGGCGGGAAAATTCGATTTTCCAGTAACCTTTTTCCGGTTGAAGAATAAAAGCATCTGCTTGTAGTTATCTATCACAGTTGTTGATAGAATCCATGGATACTTCAACAACATCGCACCAATATACTCTTGTTCAATGCCAGCCTAGATAAATCAGAAATGCGATAACACAATTTATTGCGCTTGAGAATCAAGTGAAAACCGATCTTAGAGGATTCAGAAGACATCCAAACATAGATACCTTCTCCCATGCATGAATCATAGGCTTAATATCACTTTGAACGTCTGAAAGGATTATAGGAGGGAATAATAGCAGAACTGATGCCATCCTTTGCTTTGGAATTCCAAACGTCTCAAGAAAATCAGTTAATGGTTTGAGATGAGTATCCTCTGAGCGGAGAAGCAGCATTGGAAATGATTCTATGAGATATGGAAATGATACATCTCCATGTCCCAACATGCTAACACCACCATGCCTAGCCTCCATCTGCAAGATCAAGGTTTGAATATAAGATGGTATTCAGTGCGATGTAACAGGCAGAGAAACACATCATATCAGGATGGTGAAACTTACTTTTTCAAAAAATGATAACGTACTTTGGAGTGCATCATCTGCAGGTATTGATAATTGTGTCATCATGCGCTTAGCATTCCTTCCAATTAGTTTTGCATAACCATCACTTGAAAATAACATTTCCTTCAAAAACGTAACCTATATTTGAATAGACAATAAGAAATGAGTGTGGTGATATAACAAACATATGACAGTATCAGTACCATAGGATCTGTCATACTTAAAATATAATGTCACAATGAACTGACAAATAATTTATGTTCTGTGTATTCTAAATATCTAATGTTGACTACCAAAATGATTCCATTAATTAGTTTCGCCCCATGATATGGAGAAGTTGAAGTTTTATTGAGATTAGTGGCACAGATGAGAAGATGATATGCCTGAATTTTAAGTTTTTTGACATTTTGGATGATGGCGATGTAATGAGCCAGATGTTATGTTTTCTTTACATAAAACATGCTCAGAAGATACTTTTTGCATGCTTGCTTCTGAGGTTAATACTTCTTGAAAAGTAAGGCTCCAATCAGTGTAGGTAATGCCTTATAATACTAGCTTCATTAAAAAAAAATGTAGTAACTATATTATATGGGTAAAGGAACTGTAGAGGAGAATATATATACAGCACGCCAGTAGATGGCAGAAGTAACAAAGAAAAACACAAATAGGGGCTAGTCGACTGTATCCACCCAGGGATCCCATCACCCAATCTAAAAAGGAAATGCGATTAACTTCTTCGAAACGGTGACATTGCAAACGGCAATCGTCCTTGAAACCATATACAGTTACACGATCCTGCACTAGGTTGGACCAGATTCTATGATTCTATGGTTGAATTTGATCAGAGGAACCAACACCGTGATTTGACAGAGGGGCACACAAACGTGTACTATCCTTTTGAAATGAACCGAATGCAGAGAGAGCAAGCCTCTCACCCTTTGAATTAGCACGGGAAGGCCCGCGGCCGCGACGTAGGGCGCGATGAGCTTGGCGGAGGAGAGCCGCACACCGATGCTCTCGAGAAGCGGCACCACGCCGCGGTCGCGCCTGCTCCGCCCCATGTAGTACACCTTCCTCCCGAACCCGAGCCTCCCAATCTCCATCCCGACGGCGCTGTGTCCCACACCGGAGGAGCTCCACGACGCCCAGAGGCCGAGCTCGTCCAGCTCGCGGACGCCGTCGGCGAGCATGGCGGCGTAGCCAGGCGCGCGCGCGGCGATGGCGGCCGCGTCGGCTGGGGAGGCGCCGTTCTCGCGGAGGAGCTCCGCGACGGCGGCCTCGGCCTCCCGGGCATCTTGGGTTGGGGAATTGGATGCGGAGTAGGACGTGGGCGTAGCGGAGGGGTAGGCGGCGATGGGGCCGCCGCGACGGCGGCGTGGGAGGTGGAAGAAGAGAGGAAGAGGGTGCGGCCTGGAGTGGAGTTGGGAAGGAGATTGGAGGCCGTGGACCGGTGGAGGTGCGGGCTTGGGGAGGGGAGGATGGAGGAGTGGGAGTGCGGCGGTGGCCATGGCCAGACCGAGGGGGGCGAGTGTGGGAACCGGGAAGTACGGGGAAGGAACAGGGGATGAAGTGTGAATTTTTTGTGACTCCCCTGATGAAAGCGTTCGCGCGTGCCGTGCGTTATCCATGGGCTGGAACTAGAAAAAAGAAAACTGACGGGAGCTAGATGAATTTCACTTTCCTTCTCTTCTTCCACCTCTCGTCGACGACGGCGGTGCGTTAACCAATCCTTATATCACCTCATCATAACTATATGAATTTCACTCAAATTTTGCTTTATTACTTGGTTAGGTTCTACTGGCTTCCAGTTTCTATCAAATTTGCCATATTTCCTGTAACCAGTATGATTCAGCGTCCCCAAAAAATGTTCAGCTAATTGTTAGCTCGAAACATAGTAATCCTACTATGGGTTTTGCTTATTTTTGGTTGACTGGAAGTTCGATGATGTGCACCTTTGGTTCGTGGATCCTTAGATCATCTTTTACCTCTCATTACTCTATCTCGACAAACATACCCTTAAGTGACTTAAGCGACAATGAACGTGAATAAATAATAAATAACATTTTCTATGAAAAAAACTCATGAGATAAGTACTACAATAGACGAAACCATACAAATTAAATCAAAACCATATGACCCGTTAACTCTCACGCAGATCGGTAAGCTATCCACCAAAAGTTTGATACATTCGATCGATTGAAGCCAAGAAATATGCAATCCTATATTATAGATTATTCCTTCATTCTATTTTTCTTATCGCTAGGACAAGACAAGTAGTCCTAATTTGCATTAAGGAGTAACTATGCCACTAGTCACTACTACCTTCTAACTATTACATTTTGTTTTATGTTCCTATGTGTGAGCATCTTGTTTGTTCAACAAGAGCTAGTGTAAGGATTAAGGTGTCTAGAGAGGAGGGGATGTGAATTAGACCTTGTATGAATCTTAGATTTCTCTTTTTAAACAACTTCTCCACCACCAACACAAGCCGGTCCTAGTGCACAATCTACTAGGCTAAGACCGTACACATCTAGGAGCATGATAGAAGCCGGGTAACTAGCATGCAAGCCACATGTCAACCTATTTCTACTTCCACATAAGTCTTTGAAGTGGAGTCCTTGCCCATAAGCCCATTTCAGTATCCCTAATGAAGTTTGTC
>JAUNZO010001320.1:0-49729 GCA_031894775.1 Chloris gayana
ATAAGTATGTTTTTTACATAGAAGATATTGCACCTAATACTTTCCTGATTCACTCGAACAAAATTTTCCGTGGGTAAATTTTTTTTCTAAGCGGTTACTGTCTTGACAATGCCAGTAATTTTCACAGTTTGATAATTTGCTTGTGTAGTCGCCTGCGTTGACCTGTTTGAGCATCTACATGTTTTTGAGTTTGATCACTCTTATTTGCTCGATATCGTCTAGTGACCAGCATGAATGTGCAGCAATTTTGTCTTTCATGTTGAGTAATCGATCCCACGACATTGCAGATATGGTTTTCAGAATTATGATTGGAAGGAATATCTTCCTCGATTGAAAGGGAAAAGCATTGAGGAAGTTCAGAGGTATGTGACACATATGTTATGTCTAGAGCTGAATACTTGCAAATTCCATACAGTACATTTATTCATAGCATGTTTTTTTTCCCTTTCAGATATGCTGAACTTGTCATGGTCCATCTTGTTGACGAAACTAATGATCCAGAACATTTTTCAGGTAAATAGATAGTTTAGATAAGGCCAAGATGATTTCCGTCCTACTACATACTTTAAACCTATATCCATGAATGCAGATGGCGTGCCAAGGGAAGGGTTGCGTACAGATGAGACATTGGTCAGGATAGCGAACATATCCCTTATCGAGGCGAAGGTACATGTTTAGGATATTCTTCATCGCCTTCTTAGCTTTTATTATTCTCATTGAACTACTTCTTAGTTTTAAAATTAATTGTATCTTAGTTTTCAATATGTATGTGTGGCTTACGGTTAGTATTGGCATCTTACCGTCAATTACAACATATAAGAAACTGAGTGCCCCAAGCTTATTTGTTGCTACAAGTACTTAATACAAATATGACTGTGCTGTTCAGCTATGGATACTACTGGTTCCTTATGTAAAGTGCTACCTACGATGAATTGAAATTCGGTATTTTGCCTTGTGTAAGAATTTGAAATGTTCTTGGTTATAATTTTGGAGCATATTACTTTTGCTGTTTTCATTGATCTTAGATCATTTGGAAATTTCAGTAGTGGTACTAAAATATGATTCCATGTGTTGGCCTTTATGTTTAACATTTTCATGCCCTTGTGATTCAGGTGGCTGCCATGGAACAAGGAAAAATTACAAAGCTCTTTCCTAATTATTTGCTGCAAGAATTTCAAAGTCTGTCCAGTGGAAAAATATGGAAAGCGGAACATGATTTACTGTTACTTAAAGGGATAATAAAGTACGCATCCTTTGACATGTTCAGTTTGAAACAGTAATGTTTCTTAAGGTTTAAGAAATTATTCTTTTATATAGCTTGGCCATAATGAGTTTTGTGGCTAGAATGACTCTTATGACGTGATTTTTTTGGTATATATATTTAGCTTACTTTGCATGTTTCGTCATGGTTAGCACATTCTTTATGCAACTTCCTGTTCAAAGTTAACATGATGGCTTTATTTTCTCCTTCATTAGGCATGGATATGCAAGGTGGCAGTATATATCAGATGACAGAGAGAATGGGCTCTTTGAGGCTGCACGACTAGAGCAGAATCTTCCTTCTGTTAATGAATTAATTGGTTCTCACGCAAATGAGGCAAATGTTAGTATTTACATAGTCTTTTTCTTACAAAATCTGAGCAGTGGAACTAATCTCATTTTTATTTGTAGGGAAATCTGGAGGGCACACAAGAAGGCCAGGTGAATGCAACAAGCTTGGCCCATTACAAAGATATTCAGAGAAAGATAGTTGAGTTCATACGGAAAAGATACCATCTTCTTGAGAGATGCTTGAATCTGGAATATGCTGTGGTATCACTTCTTCACTTAAAGAGTCATGCCCTGAAGCTCTCATGGGAGCATATTTATGAGCGTTAAAACTTTTTATCGCATTTGTAAAGGTGTAATTTTGTGTTTTGCAGATAAAGACAAACACCCCTGTACCTGATGATCTTTCTGATCAAAGTGTTCCAGCAGGGACTGTTCCACCGTTTCCAGATGTCAGCGAATTTTCAAGAGAGTTGCCCAATCTTGAACCAATTTGTAAGTGATCTACCATTCTCTGTATTACCTGTACATTTATCTATGCATAAAACATAAAGACCCACAGAACATGCTTGTGTGCATGTTCTCTGGTGTCTTTTATGTACTTTGCTATCTTAAATAAGCGAGACTGTTTATATACCTTGAGATATGCTAATTGTTTGCAATGATAACCGCTATCCTTCTTTCAGCTACCAGTGAGGTGGCTTCTGATGGCACCGCAAATCAGTCACAAGTTCCCCATCTCTACAATAAGGTGTGTAGTCGAGAGAGCTTTCATGAATCAAATGATCGAACACATTTATTTCCCTTAACTGACCCCTACCCCCATATCTGTTTTGCAGATGTGTTTTGTGCTTGAAGACAGCGGTGTTACTGCACTCAGTTCTTTCTTTGGCGATAAGGCTGCTTCATCCAGTTTAGCCAGTAGTCTTCATCGGTTGGAAGCTGTGTGCGAGGACGTTGTTCATATCCTGAGTGTTCAAGAGAATGGTACTGCCACCAAAGAGGAAGTGGTAGATGCAAACTCCAAAGAAGCTGCACCACTCCGGCAAGATTCGGTACTTTCAGCTAACGGGGAGTCGGAGGACAAAATGGAAATCAAGCCAGGCACCATCAAGACGGAAGACAAGATGGAAATCAAGCCATCGACTGCCAAATCGGAAGACAAGATGGACGTCGATGGTTGATGTGTAGGTATCAGATATTAAGAGTGACAGGAAAGAGTCCAGTTTACCATATTGTAACATTTAGTAAGGTACCCAGTCATGAAGGCACCCCTAGACTTGTGAAAACGTCAGCTATACTGCCGCTAACAATTACCGTTTTACCGTTGAGCCAAAATTATCCAGTTTTGCTTTCCCTTGTGTATGTTGCACTGCAGTAGTAAGGCTATGTGTCCCAGTCGTTGCTCCGGTACATCGGGTGTTGGATGGAGAGCTATTCTGGCGATGATTGCCGCGTAGGCAATGAAGCCCTCAATCCGATGAAGTCCATTGGAAGGGTCGAAGCAGCCATGACTGGGCCCCCTGGTACCTATCCGACACCTGTCTTTGGAGGCCCCACCGTTTGATCCCATGGATGATTGATTTTTTCCCCTTCACTCTGGATCACCATTGGCGCTCCCCTCTTCGTCCTCATCCGCGATATAAACGATATAAACGGTTGTCTCTGTCTGACTTGCAACACAGCTGACTGCAAGCACCACAGCGCGAGACGTGCCTGGTGGTTGCCTGTGCCTGTCTGGTCCAGGTCGTCCGCAAACCCGCCAGGCATGGAAGAAGCCACGGCGGCGGACCACAAGCGCTCGCCGCAGTGGCGCCGCACGCTGGCAGTGCAGGCCGCGCTCTGCCTCGCCCTCTACGCGGCCTTCAGTCTCGGCGAACGGCAGCTCATCCCGCCAGGCGGCGGCGGGGTGGTCGCGCTTCAGCGAGGCGCGCGTGGCAGCGGCATCGCCTTCCTAAGCGTCGCCGGCGGCGCGCGGACGGCCGTCGGGCAGGCGCGGCTCCTAAGGCAGGTGCGCGGGCTTCTTACTCCCTCCTCTGCGATCGCTTGTGTCTAATCCGCGTCTTCTGGTTTCCGCTTGTTGTTTTCTTCATTTGGCTTGCCCCGGTTGCGACCTGGCATTATTCGCGTTCGCGTTGCTCCGTGATGGGGTAGATTTTCAGAGTTTCACAGATCGACCCCGACCACAAATCCCTGTCGGTAAATTCATTTGTGCCGCAATTGGTCACACACGGCATTGAAAGCGTCACTGACAGGGACATCAATTGATTGCCATGGTGGCTATCGTGCTATGAATTGCGGGATAATTCCTCTATTTAACTTGGGTATTGAGTATTAGCGAGTTCGTTTCATCAGGAATAGTCCGTTATCGTTGGTTGGACCTGCAAGAGTCATTAGGAACAGTGGTGTCATTCTGGTACTCTCGAGCTCCTAACTAGCAATGACTTCACATGGGATTGGTGCAATATTGTCTGTGACTTGTGATAACCAACACATGCTGATCTAAGACTGGGAATATTTTATAGGCTTGACACTGGACCTACCTGGGTCGTGGGATGACGGCACATGTAGCATGTTCTTTTCAGATCACGCGCATGTGCCAATGTGCCCCCTGATCATGCCTTGACTCCAACCAGTTTTGAGTTCTGAATTGTATTCTTGTACTGTCGAATGACTTAATGGCTAAGTTACCGACACTGTGTTGTGTGCGATCATATAATTTAGTGAGCTCCATTAACGGTCAGGTCTGATTTGCCACTCCTAGATGGGAATATTTTGAATTGAATGGTGTAAACGTTTATGTGCTTGGCTTGGTTTAGAAATGTCTGTGATTCTGCTGGTTGGCAATAATGCCTTATCCTAATCCTTCACAGACGGCAGAGTTAAGAGGGGCTCCCGGGTTAATTGACGGTGAGGGCAGCTGCTCTGCCATTTCATTATAGAATCAGAGCCCCCTGAGTTAAGATGATAAAAGATACAAACTAGAGATAAGCGACAACCAAAGCAGAAACGAAACAAATGCAGCATTTGAATGCCTTTCCCACTGGTTTGGACCAAGAAGAATTTACATGTCTTATACAAACTGTTTTCTGTGAAGATGGAGTCCATAGCAAAGGTTTATGAAGTCAAGTTCGTATTGGATATTGCTAAACTTGGAGAGAATGACCCACTTTGGCAAAATGTAAGTTACTGATCTGCAGCAATAATGCTGTAATACATATCTTTCGTTCTCCACTCTCAATATAATTGGTTACTTATCGTTTCTCTATTTTTCTTTTCTTTTAGGGTTCAATGTACTTCCAAGATCAGAATATACTGTGGTAAGTTAACCATTCCTACTTATTGTATTTAGTCTCACTTTTGATTTGGTTTGCTGCTTTCTATGTGTAAGCTATAATACATGTAAATTCACTTCTGCTTCAGGTATTCCACTATGTCATCACATGGGCGAACCGTTGGTAACTTTTTGAAGAAATTGAACATGCCACATGATCAGGTTTTAGACATTATTGGTCTGGACACCGGATCTCTACAGGTATTATATCACGAACGACTTGATCCTTTGTCTGATAGATGACCTGTGATAAATGGCTGTACATCATGTTGTATGTGTTGACCTGTATAGATTGTTACCATCTTATGCATTTATTTGTCATTTGTTTTTTCTAAAGGAACCTCTACATGCTGGGAAAATAAGCACTTCTTATAGGGAACAAACTAAATGGTTAGAACAGTCAGCAGCTCTAACCCACGGTAATTGGTAAGTGTTTTCTACTGGTTTCCTCTGTTATATTATGCAATTCATTGTACTATTAATCAAAAGAGTACTGCTATAGGTCCAACTCGATTGTCCAACCAGCGTTCAACCAATACAAAAGATATCACAGTAAATGGGCCCAAAAATATCACTTGTGTCTTGGTTGGACACGCTGGTTGTACAATTGGGTTGGACCTATAGCATTTTCCTAATCAAAATGTTGTAGTAAAAGGCTAGTGTTTACTCACATTTAACGTAGATAGTTTTTCTTATGTTCTGTAACTAGGTCCTAGGAACCCTATACGCTTGTAACATGCATACTCAAGTTGAGAATTGTTGATGTTAGGACAGAGGGGTCAGTTCAACCCCCATCTCAGTGTCAACAATTCTCAACTGAAGGGAGAGTGTGCTAAACGGTCAAGAAGGGATTGAATAGTAACATATATAGAAATTAGCTGTAAGGTTATCTTGGCAAACTTTGTTTTCCTTGAGTTGTTACTCTGTTTTTAGACTATCCTTACTTTGTTTTCAGGTCATTCATTTGTAACCATAGTGTCTCACATTCTTTTTGTTTAAGCCAGGAAAATAGCTGTTGGATATGATCCATTAGTTGCTTGCAACGAGGGAAAAACACCAGAAATGGCAAAGTTCTACCTGCCTTTTCAGCGTATTTTTGCAAAATATGAAGTGGTAACTTATGTTCTGTTTCTCATGACTTTTACCAAATAAATAGTTGTTTATAATTTAACTCCCTGCATATGACACAGAACACATACATAAGCACAGCAGGGGCTTGTGGATACTTCCACCGAGACAATTCAATTTTGTACATCGGAAATCCTCGTCCTGGTGCTGAAACAAATGTTGATGGTTTCTTCTTGCACAGACTTAGCCCCTTAGAGATGGTGAGTTTGTGGCTTCTTTGTCCCCTGATACTTGCCTTCTTTGTCACAATATCACTTTGAACCAATTAAATTTCCATGCAACTTCCGTTAATCCGTTTGGCATTTCTGGCAGGAGTCCCTATTCATAAATGTAGAAGGCAAGGTGGTTCAGAGGTCTGTTGTTTATCCGCATGGAATGGGTGCCATGTAAATTCTATTGTTTCAGTTTCTGGTCCATAGATGCCCGAATGCAGAGTCTGTTTAGGCGACCGAGGGACTAAATGCTCTTCAGAGCCAAGACAGCATACAATCGTTCTGAATTCACGCTACATTTGTTTATTTGTTCGACATTTTTGGCTTTAGCGAGGAATCTTAGGCTTCAAATAAGTGTTCCGTATCTAATGCAGATCACTGTACGTGGGTACATATTTTTGAACGAATTGTTACTCTTCTCAAAAAAAGAAAGAGGGAATCATTATTTAATTTTCGTACCCGGGATCCACCATTGATTTTGGGCTTAGTCCGTGAAATGGCCGGCACAAACTGGCTCATTTGCAGATAAAAAGTCGAATGTGAACTGACGTAATGTGTTTGTTGCCGTTCTATCTCTATGCCACAAGGCATCTCCTGCGCGAAGTCCGAACTCACCCACTGCGGGCCAGTACCTGCGGCAACCGGCGACGCCTGAATAGAATACGAACGTTATGAAGGGAATTCGGAAGCTGATCGCTTGGCAGAGCGTTTGGACGCCGTGGCGGCCAAACTCCATCATGTCCTCCAGGTCCCGACAGGGAGTTTGATCAGGTGAGCAAGTTGAGAACTTGAGATCCTCCCTGGGAAGCTGGTACTATTTGATGCCCATAATTTTGGTACTATCCGACGCCCGAAGCTGCACACTACCAGTCTACCACCGCTCTGGGGCTGACGACGCCTCGGTGCCTCTGCCTCCCATGCTCGCAATCACCAACGCCTGGATCTGGGACTCACAATGTTTCACGAGCTGGCGAGTTGGTGTCGGTGTCACGGTGTGGGGCGGGACAAGGCTCTGTTCTCGGACCCACCGTTTCGGTTCCCGTACATTTTGTTCACGTGACAGGCGGCACGGAGCTGTTGGGCGCGGAGAATGATTTGGCGGGCCATCGTCGTGTCAGCATGTTCTCCCGAGCCGCGCCAGTGTGCCTTTCTCTGTGCCCCTTTCTCACATCCTCGCCAATAATTTCTTTCCTAAACTATTTGCATAAGCCACCTGGAGTTTGAACCATTTCACTTTAGTCCTCATTTGGTTGTTGCCTACATAAATCTCTCACTCAGCCCGTTTTTAGATAACGGTAAAAGTACCGGCCTTCTCTTCAACAGAAGGTACAGCCTAATTCTTGCAAAATTGCAACACTTCCGTTTACATACTATTGCTAAACATCGACCAGTAGTTCAAATGAAAGAAACTAGGAGCAAATCCTATTGCTAAATCTCCATCCGTGGTCGACGAAGAGTTGCATTGCCGTCGTCTCCATACGCCGACAAGCGTCATTTATTAGGACCTTGTCTTCCTCAGGCTTCTCCAACTGTCTCCACCATCGGAGCCAATGTGTTCCCCTGTAGAGTACCTGCATAAAAGATTTCATAGGAGCTTTATCAAAAACGACTTCATTTCTACTAAGCCAAGTAGCCCAACATAAAGCCGATGCACCTGCAAGTATTTGTCGTTTAAGTTTACTCCCAAAACCATTTACCCAATTTCCAAACATATCATCAACGTTTTGAGGAGGACATATCCCAAAAGTAATCTGAACAATTCCCCATAGGAACCTAGCGTTTCTACATTCAAAAAATAGATGATCAATAGTTTCTTGTGTCATACAAAATGAACACAATTTATTACCATTCCAATTCCTTCTAGCTAAGTTGTCCTTAGTCAGAGTTACTTTCTTATGCAAATACCACATAAAAATTTTAATTTTCAGTGGTATTTTCAATTTCCATAAGACTTTATTCCTTTGTACTACCCCATTGTTAATTTCTGCTGCATACATAGATTGTACCGAAAAAGACCATGTTGATGTAGTTCCCACTTGAACACATCATTCGCATCATTTAACTGAACATTCACAATTCTTAGTACCAAATTATTCCATAACCTTAGATTATCCTCATCTAGATATCTTCTAAAAGAAATATTTAACGGAATAGTACTAAAAACTGAAGCCACCGAGTCATTTTTTCGCCTAGCAATGTTGTATAATGAGGGGTAAACATGCTGTAAAGGAATATTAGTAATCCACTTATCTTCCCAGAAACGAGTTTTTTTACCATCGTTAACCAGAAAAGTCCCATAGTTAAGAAACTTCTCTTTGACTTTCATTAATCCGGACCAAAAATGTGAGTCTCCAGCCTTCCTCCCTACTTGTCCAATTGTTTTATTATACAAGTATTTATTTCTCAACAACGTTTGCCACATGCCATTTTCATTAATTAATTTAAATAGCCACTTACTCAAAAGACACTGATTTTGGATATCAATATTAAGTATACCAAGACCGCCCTGGTCTTTTGGTTGACAAATAATACTCCATTTAGTTAGTCTATACTTCTTCTTGTCACTATCACTTTGCCAAAAAAACCGTGACCTATAGTACTCTATCTTTTCTAATACCCCTCTCGGTACTTCAAAGAACGAGAGCATAAACATGGTTAGGCTTGTGAGAACGGAATTAATTAAAACTAAGCGGCCCCCTACCGACATGTGTTTTCCTTTCCAACTAAGGGGCCCCCTCTCACTCAGCCCGTAAGTTCGCTTGCCTAATGTTTGCTCCGGAGATTGAAAAGCATCTCTTCATTCGACCTTCACGTGTCATCCATGGAGAAAAGCTTCTCATTGGACCTCTAAAATTTCCTAGATGTTCAGGATGATCAAAGAAGACATGGCAATATGGCACGGCAGAGGCGTGCGTGTCGAACACCAGCAACGAGAGTTCTTAATCAGAAATGTAATAAAACCATTGTCTTGTAACCTAAAGTCCTAAACTATTTATTTTTTCTTCTACCTTAATGGAAAGGCAGTCCTGCTCCCGTTCGAAACAATTTCACATTATCTGGCACATTATTAGAGAATATCTTGCTTTCTGTTGCTTTGATGTAATTTATGCAATTCTCAACGCTCCTATATTAGAGAATAATATGGAATATTGTCTTCATCAACAATAAGTTGTACACTCTGTTTTAAACATGTGTAAACCTCTTAAAGTAAGTCAGCTTAACTTTTGGTGGTTTTGCTTCCTCGACATATGTCATGTGTTGATTATAGGTACCGACTGACCCATCTGAGTAATAGTTCGCACATGAATCTGCTTGAGTCAATCTAAGCACGTAAGTTTTTTGGAGCTTAGTTAATCTTATAGTACATATGTAGGGAATCCAAGAGACAAATTCATCTCTTTCTCTAAAAAAAGAGATGAATTCTCCTCAACATAAAAATTAAAAATATATTTTTGTTTTAGGATGTAAACATAACTTGTTTAACAATAATGAGATACAATATTTATTCATGTTTAAAGAATGCCATTGATATATCTTCTTCATCAACATAATCTCATCTTCTACTAATAAACATAGTTCATCATTCAAAATAATATTTTTTTAAAATGTTGATAAATACATGAGAAATAAAAAAATACCTGACTCTTTCACAAACATAATACAAACAAAAAAGTATAAACTAAATAGTAAAGGTGATGGATTGAGAATACTGTTTGTCGGTGTAGGGGGATCGGGGTCCCCCTAACCGGGCATGGGTCGTTTCCGGCCCACGAGACGAAGACGGCGGCTGCGGGATGAGGAAGCCCTCAAGGCCCACGGAGCCCACGAGGCCCGTGAAGGCCGGAGGAGCGGGAGCGTCGGGGGACGAAGCTTCCCGGTAGCTTCCTCCGGCGCTCCAACTACCCGGAGTTAATGCGGCACTCGAGTGCTCGCGGCGACGTCGCAGCCCGACGGGACGTGCGCGCGTCTTCCCCATGCGCCGCGTCTCGGGAAGCCACGCTGCTACAGCGCCAGGAGGGCTCTTGGCCAATAGGATGGAAGAGGCTTGGAGCCCGAATCGAGGAGAAGAGATCGCAGCGGATTCCGTCGAGGATCGTGTCGGGATATCCCGAGAAGGGCCGGACCCCCATCGGGCGTCCGGGTACCCCTCCGGGTACTTGTACAGTACTTCTCTCCTTACCCTATAAAAGGAGGGGGACTCCCATGTAAGGAAAAAGAAGATTCGAATACACACACGAGCAGGACGTAGGGTATTACGCATCCGTTGCGGCCCGAACCCGGGTAAATCCCTTGCGTTCTTGCTCGCTTGAGTCATCTCGCGCTAAGCACGAGTGAATCCGTCCTTCCCCGAACCTATCCGAAGGGAGCCTTGACAGGCCCCCATTTGGAGGTGTGCTCACACACCGACATTTGGCGCGCTGGTAGGGGGAGGTGTCGTAGATTTCGCTTCGCGCTGCGGAACTTCCACGCAACCATGCAGAGATCCTCGGACACGCCGCGGACGGAAGATAGCGTCTCCAGCCCGAGCGTCCACGAGGCGTCGTCGCCGCGACCGTCGTCGCGCGGGCCGCTCTATTCACGGCGACCGTCCCGACACCTCGGCGGCCGAGCATGCAGCGAGAGGACCAGCGCGGCGCCAACCGCCACGCCCGAGCCGTCACGCCGCTCGCGTCCGAGCGCGCCATCGCGCGTCGCCTCTTCCAGGAAGAAGAGGGGACGACCCCTTGACCGCCGTGAAGACCATGCTCAACAACCCGCCGGCGGGACCGGCGGGGGAGAGCGAGCAAAAGAGTGGCTCACCGGAGTAGGTAAGCTCCCGGATACGACGCGAGCCGGGCGCCGAGCGGGACCGTCACGCCAACCGCAGCAGCCACCGACCGACAACAACCGCCGCGCCAACCGCGCCAAAGACACGCGCCCGCCGGCGGCTTCGCTCTCCGTCCATTCCCCGCAGGTGCGGGGGCGCCGTGACCTGCGCAACGACCTCAACGTACGCTGCCGTGAGGGGAAGACGCACGCGTCGGCATTGAGCGCTCGCGCGAGCGGGACGCGAGCGTGAGCGCACCTCCGCCCACAACCACGACGGCACGGAGGCGGAGACGTCCCCCGAGCGCCACCCCAAGCGTAAGAGAAAGGAGCTCGACCCCTCGTTCCTCGGGGGCTGCGCGGCCCTCTCAAAGCGCCCGCGTAGCGTCACGTGGCCCGGCCAAGTTCCGCCCGGACCTCCCGTAAAGGTACGACGGCACTCGCTCCCCCGACGAGTTCCTACAGATCTACTCCACCGCCGTCAAAGCCGCCGGTGGCTCCGGAGGACATCATGGCCAACTACTTCCACCTGGCCCTCAAGGACTCGGCTCGGTCATGGTTCATGAACCCGGCGCCGGAGTCCATCGGCTCCTGGAAGAGCTTGTGCCGGAGTTCATGGCCAACTTCCAGGGGACGGCGAAGCGCCCGGGAAGCCGGATCGACCTGGACCGCATCGTTCGGAAGCCGGGCAAGACGCCGCGAGCGTTCATGCAGCCGCTTCGGTCAAGTTCGCAACACCATCCCGCGCATCGACCCCTCCCGGTACTCTCCGCCTTCTGCCATGGCGTCCGAGACAAGGACATCCCGGGCGAGTTGGGCGTACACCGCGCCGGAGACGGTCACGGACCTCTTCTAGTTGGCCGACAAGTGCGCCCGTCGCCGGGAAGCCCAAGCGTGGCACGACCCGCCTGCGAAGTCCAACCCGGGTACCTCCTCTCCCAAGTCCGAGGGCACCCTCTCCAAGAAGCGGAAGAAGAACCTTGCGCGCAAGCGTAGGGCGGAAGAGGTGGCCGCGGCCGGAGGCCCGTCCCCAGGGGGCGCGGTGCCCACCTCCCGCGGGTACCGGCAAGTCGCCGCCTAAATCCCCGGGTACTTTCGCGTGCTACTTCCACCGCACCAACGACCACGACCAGTCGGAGTGCCGCTACATCCAGGCGAGTATCAAGCGGCGCGACGAGCGGCGGGCGGCCGAGAAGGCCGAGAAAGAGAAGGAAGGGGAGAAAGAGGAAGTCGAGGCGTACCGCAGCGCGGACGACTCCATCGCCGTGATCAGCGGGGGCTCCTCGAGCTTCACGTCCAAAGGCGAGGCCAAGCGCTTCCGCCGCGAGGTCCTCGCAATCACCGAGGGCAAGGCCACGGCTCCCATGCTGAAGTGGGCGGACGTTCCCATCACCTTCGACAAGAGCGACATGGTGGGCCCCGACAATACCAAGGGGAAGATCCCTCTCGGTCGTGTCGCCCACCATCTCGCAACAAGAAGGTGGGGCGCACCCTCATCGACGGAGGCGCGAGCCTCAACCTCATCACCCCGAAGGTCTACGACGCTCTGCGGTGGGCGCGTGCCGAGCTGCAGCCCTCGCGCCCTTTCGTCGGTGTGCTCCCGGGTAGCTCCCGCCCCTTGGGCAGGATCGAGCTCCTGGTCACCTTGGCACCCGGAGCAACTTCCGCACGGAGAAGCTCCTCTTCGACGTCGCGGACATCGGCCTCCCTTACAACGCCATCATTGGGAGACCGGGCATAAACCAGTTTATGGCCATCCCGCACCACGCGTTCCTCACGCTCGAAGATGCCGAGTCCGAAGGGTGTCATCGTGGAGAGGACGGATGCTGTCAAGGCGATGGCTTGCCTTGAGGACATCTTGGCGGCCGAGATGGCGGCAGAGGAGGGCACCGGCGGGAAGAGGACGCGCGACACCCCGGAGAAGCCCGCTGCGCAATCCGACCCCAAGCGGGCAAAGCTTTCGGCACCCGGGGAAGTGTCTACCAAGAAGATCTCACTCGGGGGCTCGGAGGACAAGACCACCACCATCGGTGGCGACCTCGACCCGAAATAGGAACTCGCGCTCATCACCTTCCTCCAAGCAAACAACGACATCTTTGCCCGGCATCCTTCGGACATGCCGGCATACCCGGGAGGGTGATTGAGCACCAACTCAAGGTCGACCCCGCCGCGAGACCCGTGAAGCAGCCGAGCGAGGCGCCAAGCCCCCGAGCGCGAAGACTTCATCCGGGCCGAAGTCAAGAGGCTTCGGAGGCCAAGTTCATCCGAGAAGTCACGCACCCGACGTGGCTCGCCAACCCGGTGGTCGTGCCCAAGAATAACGGCAAGATGCGGATGTGCGTGGACTACACCGACCCGAACAAGGCGTGCCCGAAGGACCCGTTCCCGTTGCCCCGGATAGATTTTGTAGTAGACTCCACCGCAGGCTGCGACCTGCTTTGCATGTTGGATGCGTACTCCGGGTACCACCAAATCTGTATGGCTAAGGAGGACGAGGAGAAGACCGCTTTCATGACTCCCGCAGGGAGCTTTTGTTACGTGAGCATGCCTTTCGGTCTCAAAACGCAGGCCCCACGTTCCAACGAGCCATGCGCCTAACTCGGACTCGCAAATCGGGAGGAACGTGGAGGCGTATGTGGACGACCTGGTCATTAAGAGCCGCAAGGCCCCGTCTCTCCTGTTCGACTTAGAGGAGACCTTCTCCAATCTGCGCCGCAACCGGGTGAAGCTCAACCCGAGAAGTGCGTCTTCGGCGTACCAGCAGGGAAGCTACTCGGCTTCCTAGTCTCGCACCGCGGGATCGAAGCAAACCCCGAGAAGATCCGGGCCATCGAAGAAATCCGCCCCCAAGGCGACTCAAGGACGTGCAACGCCTAGCCGGGAGCATGGCGGCCCTTGGCCGATTCATCTCGCGCCTAGGTGAACGCGCTCTCCCCTCGTTCAAGCCGATGAAGAGGACGGACAAATTCGAGTGGACTCGGGAAGCCGATGAAGCCTTACAAGACCTCAAGCGCTACCTATCCTCCGCGCCCGTTCTAGTCGCCCCGGAACCGGGTGAACCACCTGCTCCTGTACATAGCGGCTAACCCGCAAGTGGTCGGTGCGGCTCGGTGGTCGAGCGGGCCGGAGCAGGCGCCTCGCGGTTCTCGGCGAACCAGCGGACGCAGGTGCCTCGACGGCTCGAAGGCGGCAGCCCAAACAGACCCGGGGCTCCGGATGCGACCAGCTCGCAGGCCTTGGAGCACCCGGGGCTACGGACGCTCCCACTCCAGCATGGCCTGCGATGCGGCCGCTCCGGCCTGCCCGGGTGGGGCACTCGGGGCGGTCCCCGCCGCGACGACTCCTGCAGACGGTGTGGCTCCCCGGCTTCACCCGGGGCTCCGGCTCCGACCTCGTCGCATGGTTTGGGCGAGCGGGGACCACAACCGGAAAAGAAAGGATGGGCGCATTGATCCCACCCCACCCGGGGCTCCGGCTCCGACCACGTCTCGCATCATGGGCGGGGTGGGATCCGCTTCGGCTACCCCCGACGTCGGCACCGCGTCGTCGCCGCATCACCCGGGGCTCCGGACCGGGTTGCCACAACGAGCGAGAGCGGGCTTGGCCCCGCTTCCCTAGAATCCGAATCCGCACGCGGCACATCCAACGCCCGGTGTACTTCATCGGTGAAGTTCCGCGGACGCCAAGACACGGTACCCGCAGTACCGAAGATGCTCTACGAGTACTTGTCGCATCCCGGAAGTTACGGCACTACTTCCAAGGCCATCCCGTCTCGGGTGGTAACGACGGCACCGCTAGAGACCATACTGCGCAACGTAGAAGCGATCGGGCGAGTGGCCAAGTGGGCCGTGGAGCCGGGGAGTTCGACTTGTCCTTTCTCAAGACACACATCATCAAGAGCCGGGCTCTAGCCGAGTTCATCCCCGAGTGGACGCCCACCCCGAGAGATCGAGCGTGAAGAACTCGGCACCCGGTGCAGCGATGACGACGCACCCGACGACCACCGGACGATGTTCTTCGACGGTTCCCTCACCCTCAATGGTGCGGGAGCAGGGTGCTTGCTGCTGTCGCCAACCGGCGATGAGCTGCGCTATGCGGTCCGGCTACACTTCGGGTGCACCAACAACATGGCAGAGTACGAAGCTCTCCTGGCGGGGTTGCGGATTGCGGCCGACCTCGGTGTCACGCGCCTCCTCGCCAAGGGGATTCGCAACTTGTCGTCAACCAAGTATCCAAGGAGTACCAGGTGCAACGACCCGCAGATGGCCGCATACCTCGCGGCGGTCGGGCGGATGGAAAAGAAGTTCAACGGTCTCGAGGTGCTTCACGTACCTAGGGGCGACAATCACATTGCCGACGAACTGTCCCGGGTGGCCTCCACTCGAGCTCCAATCCCACCCGGGACGTTCATGGAGATCTTGACATCCCCTTCGGCCTCCGACGCCGACCGAGCTCCGGACGACAACAACAAAGCGCAGGCGCACCCACGGGATCTGCAGCACGGCCGGCCGAGCCGCAGGACGCTCGTTGGATGGACGACATCCTCGGGTACTTGCGTGACGACATCCTTCCGGAAGACGACACGGACGCGGAACGCCTAGCCCGCCAAGCCAAGCGATATGCCATTGTTGATGGCAGGCCGTACAAGCGCAGGTGCCAACGGCGTTCTGCCGAAGTGCGTGAAGACGGAAGAAGGCAACGACATACTCGTTGAGATCCACGAGGGCGAGTGCGGCAGCCACCACGCTCCCCGCACGCTGGTCGGGAAAGCCTTTCGGCAGGGGTTACTGCGGCCGACGGCCCTCCAGGACGCCACCGGACCGGTGCAACAATGCAAGGCATGCCGCTTTCACGCCAGCGTGACGCATCTTCCCGCCCAAGCCCTTCAAACAATTCCCTTATCCTGGCCGTTCGCGGTTTGGGGTTTGGACATTGTAGGGCCATTTCCGACTCGCCCGGGTGGGTACAGGTGGCTATATGTGGCCATCGACAAGTTCACGAAGTGGGTGGAAGCGGAGGCGGTGACAAAGATAGACCAAAACTCGGCGGTCGGATTCATGAAGAATGTCATTGCAAGATTTGGGGTGCCGCAGCGGATTATCACGGACAACGGGACCCGGTTCACGAGCCATGCGTTCGCAGCGTGCATCGCGATTCCCTCGGCACCCGGATCTGCTTCGCCTCAAGAGCCCACCCACAAAGCAACGGCCAAGTCGAACGCACCAACGGAGAAATCCTCAAGGGTCCGAAAACAAGATCATTTGACTCGTTGAAGAAGAAAGGCTCCAAGTGGGTAACAGAGGTCCAATCCGTGCTTTGGTCCCCGCGCACCACAGCGAGTCGAGCCACGGGCGAAACGCCTTTCTTCCTCGTGTACGGTGCGGAGGCGGTACTACCCACGGAGATCCCGTTCAATGGCCCCCGAGTCGCCGCGTTTGACGAAGCCGACCAAAGCACCCGGCGGCACGACGACATTGACCTCCTCGAGGAGGCAAGACGACGAGTACTACTCGCGAAGCGCGAGGTACCTCCAGGGCTTGCGCCGCTATCACCGGCGGCGCGTGCGCCCCGGGAGTTGCAAACGGGAGACCTCGTCCTCCGGCGGGCTCGGACGCGTGAAGGCAAGGATAAGCTAACTCCCATGTGGGAAGGGCCCTTCATCGTCACTCGCCGTCACCCGCCCGGGATCCGTTCGTCCGGAGTCGGACGACGGGTACCCGGAACCAAGCGCTTGGAACATTGAGCACCTAAAGAAATTCTACCCTTAGAACATTCCGTAGCCAATGGTCCCGGGTAGTACCCGGAAGTCTCATCGCCACGGCCACGGTCGCCACGGCACCTGTACTAACGTGTTTTGAATAAAAACAGCGCCCGGCCGCTTCTTTTCCTACTTCTCGCAGGATCGCTGTTGTATATGTCAAAGTCCTCGCTTTCCTCTCGACGGGTAAGAAAGGCTTATGACTTAGGCCCGAAGTCGGAAGGCGTCACGTTTGGTTAAGGCTCGGGCGCCGAAGTCGCGCTTTAAGCGTAGGCTGCAAAGTACCGGACGGCCTACGACTAAGTGGCGCACGGCGATAATCGCACCTAACGGAAGGGGAACAACGGGCTTAAGCTTTTCATCAACACCGAGATTTAAACTTAACTTGTCTTGCACACGAGAAAAACAGGTTTAATAAAAACAAAAAAGGCACGAGCGCCGAGAAGCCACTCGCGAGGTGGAGGAAGCGGGCACTTAGCCCCGCTTGAAGCTTTCGGCGAAGGCACGAGCGACGGCGCGAGCCTGCGTCTTAGCCGCGGCGTGCTCACCCGCGGGGACATCACCATTCACCACAGCCGGGAGTGGGAACCCGAGGCACCGAGCACCGGGCGTTCGCCAGCACCTCCTCCAGGGCCGCGGCTATGGTTTGCCGCCCTTCCTCCTCCAGGACCTCCGCCACCCGGGTGTTCGGGCCACTCGGAGAGTCAACCACCCCCGCATAGCGAATGCATAACCGGCCGCGCCGCGGTCGAGGGGCTCGAGAAGACGGGGCAGACCCACCTCGAACAGCGCCGACGAGACCGCCCGGTGCACCTCGGCGGCGATCTCGGCCTGCGATCGCGCCGCCGAAGCCAGCTCCGTCACCCGCTCGCTCGGCTCAACGCACCGAACCTCGGAATCCTCGAGCTGGGACCGCGCCTCCGCAAGCTGCCGCCGGAGGTCGTCGCCATCGGCTGCAGCGGAAGGGCCGTGACCCGACTTCTTCACCCGGGCCTCCAACCGCTCGACGCGTCGGCGGTAGTCGTCCCGGCTCTTCTCCACCGCTTTGAGCTCGGCAGCGAAGTCCTTCCGAGCCTCCGCGAGAGTCTCCTCGCGCACGCGATGCGCCAACCCACCGGCGATACCGCGGACCTGCTCCTCGGCCCGAGCAAGACGGGCCGCCTCCGTCTCCAAGGCCTCCTTCGAACGGCGGCCTCGTTTTCACGAAGCCGGACCTGCTCCTCCCGGGTAGCAAGGGCGTCATCGCGCTGCCTCAACCCCACCTCTTGGGAGGCCACGGAGTCGCCGAAGCGCCGGAGCTTCGCCTCGGCCGCTCCGACAGCCCGCTCCCGTTCGCCCGGCGCCGCCTCCCGGAGTGCAAGCGCACCGGCGCGCTCCTTCGGCTCCTCCTCACGAGCTGCCGCGGTCGCCTCGCGGCGTGTCACGGCTGCCTTGCGAGCGCCATGTCGGCCTCCGCCTCCTCCGGCTGCGCGCCGCGGAGCTGCGCAGCACGTTCCCGCTCCAAGACGGCGCGGAGCTTCGTTTCCGCGTCCTGCAGCTTCTCGGCGGCCCGATCGGCCGACACCGGTAGCTTGGTCCAACTCACGCTGGACTTCCTCCATGCGGCGCCGATGCTGCTGCTGGGCCAGCTTCACCGCTGTCTCCGGGGCCCTCCGGGCCTCCGCAACCTCCGCCTCGTGTTCAGCCACCGCGGCCTCGCGATCCTCCGGGGACGCATCCGTCTCCTCCACGGCCGCCTTCATGGCAAGGAACGACCGGGTGACCTCCCCAAGCACATCGCCAATCTTGTGGCGTCCCGTGCCGCCCGAGCGACTCGGAGGCGATGCGCTCCGGCCGCGTCCGGCGCGCCCACGGCCCCTACCGGCGGCAGCGGTCGACGAAGTATCTCCGCCGGCCACCGCTCCCGGCTCCGACCGGACGCGTGGAGGGGAATCGTTCCCTCCAAAGCACTATAGGACCGGCGGCGCCGGCACCCGACCGGGGAGTGGAAGACCGTGGCGGGCGCCCGGCAGCGCCAATTGAGAAAGCGGCCACTCCCTCCGCCGGCGCCTCCGGCACGTTCCCAGCCGAGGAGGCGACGCCCGACCAAGGTCATCTCCGGCGGAGGCACCCGCGGCCTCCTCCTCGGTGGCACCCGTGGCCACCTCCTCGGGAGTGTCCGCGACTTCCTCTTCGGGAGCACTCGCAGCCGTCTCCTCGGGGGCACTCGTCGCTTCTCCCGCGCCGGCCTCCGCTCCGGCCGCCGGAGCTGCAACGGTAGCGGGACCGACTTCCGGGTTCGGCGTGGGGGCACCGGAGACCTTGGGGTTCGGAGGGACCAGGTCCGGGTCCAGCTCAATCCGGACACTCCTACGAACAAAGCAAATCGTAACGCGTTTTGTAGCCGTCGACATACGGCGAGAACAAAACACAGCGTACCAAGCGCGCGACTTAGCGGTAACGAGAGAGAAGCTTCCTACCCGTCACGCGTCCACCCGGCCGCTTGTGCCGTGCAGGCTGCAGGGGGCCTCTCCTGTGGAGCGGCCCCCGTCACCGGTGTCGGCGAGGCCTGTCGGGCCCGCTTCCGTGGAAAGCGTGCGGGCCCGGAGGAATCGGAGGAGGGAGGCGACGGGGATCTTTTCCCCTTGCCCTTGTCCCGCGCACTCGGGGCTGGCCTCGCAGCGCCGGGGCTGCCACCCGGAGCTCCGGAGGCACCCCCAGGAGTGGCCGCCGCGCCCGGTCGGAGGAAGGCGTGACTCCGGCACCCGGAGGCCGGGAGTAGGAGCCGGGACCGCGTCGAGGAACCCAAGCGGTCCCGGCCGGGGCATGCTCGTCGAGGATGGCGCGTTTGTTCGCCGACCGATGAAGAGGCCCGGCACCCTCCGGTACGCGAAGGAGGCGGGCCACTTCTTCCCGGCCGGCGTGGAGTAGGCGAACCGCTTTGAGGCGTCGGGCAGATCCGAACCCGACCCCGTGCGGGTGCGGCCGGCGAGTTGAAGTCCCGGTACAGCCATGACGGGAGCGATCTCCGCCGAAGGGGCGCGATGTTGCGCTCGAGGAAGTCATGCACCACCCCGTGCGAGGTCGGGCCAGCCGCGGCGAGCGCCGCGATCCGGTCGACCACCGGCATCATGCCATCGGGAAGACGGGGCACGGAATCCCGGATGGCCAAGTGTTGGGCCGGACCGGCGGGACACGGAGGCGGCGGAAATCCTTCTCGTGCGGCACTACGAACCAGGCCTTCTTCCACCCCTCCACCTTGCTGCCGGGCGAGTACTCGATGTACCCGCTGTCGGCCCGGCGGTCAGCCGAACACATCCGATCACCTCCGCAGCGTTGGTGAGCGTCATCTTGAAGTAGCGTTGGAAGATGGGGAAGCACGACCGCACCCCCACGAATCCTTCGCACGGATGAGCGAACACGGCCAGCGCCGCGACCGCATTCGGCGTAAGGTGGGCCATGCGGATCCCGTACGTCCGAAGCACCTCCAGGAAGAAGTCGGAGAAGGCGGGGGAACGGCGCCGACGATGACGAAAGACAGGAAATGAAGGATTTCCGATCCGCCGGTCAGCGGCGCGGGGCCCCCAACGTGGACACCCTTATCGCCATCCACCGGAAGGATGGGCGAAAGCCGCGACATCTCGACCCGAGGGTCGGGCAACCGCACCGTTGGCGGTGCATCCGCCGACGGCGAACGCGTGCGCGAACCGTCGCGGCGGGGGACTTCCCGCGGGCCATCCTAGCAGCAGGGAGCGACGGCGGCGAAAGCGGCGGCGCGGATCGGCGGAGAAGAAAGCGAAAGGGAGCGCAGCAGCGAGAGAGAAGTTGAGGAGACGGGGAGGCGAAAGGCGAAGTGGGAGACGTGCCCCGGGCAACCGGCCGTCCCCGTACTTAAGCGCAGGCGCCAGGCGGGCCTACCGCACGCGAACCGAAGCGACGCGACGTCTCGGGGGAGTCGTGCCTCGGCAGCCCAAGCGGCACCATCCCTTGAGAGCCGCGCCTCGGAGTAACCCGGACGGCACCGGGCGCCGACGGGTGGCCCCAATCCCTGCTCCGACCCCGCGGGTCGGCCGACCGGGCCGGGGCTCCTGTCGGTGTAGGGGGATCGGGGGTCCCCCTAACCGGGCATGGGCTGTTTCCGGCCCACGTACGAAGACGGCGGCTGCGGGATGAGGAAGCCCTCAAGGCCCACGGAGCCCACGAGGCCCGTGAAGGCCGGAGGAGCGGGAGCGTCGGGGGACGAAGCTTCCCGGTAGCTTCCTCCGGCGCCCCAACTACCCGGAGTTAATGCGGCACTCGAGTGCTCGCGGCGACGTCGCAGCCCGACGAGACGTGCGCGCGTCTTCCCCATGCGCCGCGTCTCGGGAAGCCACGCTGCTACAGCGCCGGGAGGGCTCTTGGCCAATAGGATGGAAGAGGCTTGGAGCCCGAATCGAGGAGAAGAGATCGCAGCGGATTCTCGTCAGGATCGTGTCGGGATATCCCAGAAGGGCCGGACCCCCATCGGGCGTCCGGGTACCCCTCCGGGTACTTGTACGACATTTCTCTCCTTACCCTATAAAAGGAGGGGGGACTCCCATGTAAGGAAAAAGAAGATTCGAATACACACACGAGCAGGACGTAGGGTATTACGCATCCGTTGCGGCCCGAACCCGGGTAAATCCCTTGCGTTCTTGCTCGCTTGAGTCATCTGCGCTAAGCACGAGTGAATCCGTCCTTCCCCGAACCTATCTCGAAGGGAGCCTTGACAGGTCCCCATTTGGAGGTGTGCTCACACACCGACACTGTTCATGTGTAGGAACCGAGCAAAGAAGACAAAAGTAACTTTGACAAACCTTCATGAGATGTTGTGGACATAGTAAATTGTAGTCGAATATTGAGAGCCTATGATACAAGCCCTTTTTTCATTATTATCATGACAAGTCAGGTTATTAACATACAACTAAAAAGAGCAAACTCACTAATGACATAACACATAATGACATCACATCCCAGCTTGACTTAATTGACACATTTAAACTTTTAGGTGGGACTAAAATCAATAATCAACATCAACTCTCTCTTGTTCTCAGTGGGACATGGATGACACAATCGCTCAAATTTTGTTCTTCTTGCCTTTTGTTTTCTAAAGAGTTGGCAGTGTGGTATCCAACAACCTCCTCGTGGAGTGCTATAAATAGGTGTGTTACTATATATGATACTATATTACCTTAAGATATTGCATATATAAGCTAAATGTTACGTGCAAGTTGGTATTTTCTACAACATGGTGCTAAGAATATTATTCATGTGTAGGAACCGAGCAAAGAAGACAAAAGTAACTTTGACAAACCTTCATGAGATGTTGTGGACATAGTAAATTGTAGTCGAATATTGAGAGCCTGTGATGCAAACCTTTTTTTCATTATTATCATGACAAGTCAGGTTATTAACATACAACTAAAATGAGCAAACACACTAATGACATAATGACATCACATCCCTGCTTGACTTAATCAACACATTTCAACTTTTAGGTGACGCCTAAAATCAATAATGATTCGAACTGTGCATCAACTCTCTGTCTCTCTCTTGTTCTCAGTGGGACATGGATGACATACTCTCTCAAATGTTGTTCTTCTTGCCTTTTGTTTTCTAAAGAGTTGTCAGTGTGGTATCCGACAACCTCCTCGTGGAGTGCTATAAATAGGTGTGTTACTATATATGATACTATATTACCTTAAGATATTGTATATATAAGCTAAATCTTACGTGCAAGTCGGCATTTTCTACAAAATGTTGCTACTTACATATCCCTTTATTTTATTTAAATGAGAGGAGAGAACATTATACAATCAGACAAGAAAATCATGTTGAACGACCCATGCCTCGAGATCGCAATTCCATATACACACATATTAAAGGCTTATTCAATCTCAATCTATAACCTATATCCAAGGCCATACATTATCAATAAAAAGAAATATGTGTTCTAAAAAATGGTTGTGACACGTCATATAAGAACCACATTTAAACAATTAATATACTTAAATACTCAGAAATAGACTCTGCGAGTACGCTAATATGCAAAGTGGCACAAAAAAAAGACCAAAAGAAGTTTTTCTCAATAATATCAACACACAAAAGGAGAATGTAGCAAACTGAAATGCTTAGGAGTTGGGATAAAGTAGTTCATTTGCGCAGGAGCAAAATTGACAGCGAGTCGAGGAGAGGAGCTGGCACTTGATGTTGACCATGAGTAACCCGGTGCCACTGCCTGCCCGGTTCTCATGCATCCCTTACATCGTTTTCCCATGTGACAGAAATATGCTAACTCATGTTTCTTTTATCTTTTAGCCAGAAGGTTCTTGCAGAACCGATAAGCGCACCAATCTATTGTGTGAAATCGTACTCTATGATGTAAGTTGCCATCCCAATTTTTACTACTACATCGGGGCATACATGGCACAGCTCTGTCGCTGCACTGTAAGACAAAACAGTTGTTGTTCTTGGTATATGCTTCGCACAATCAAATCAGCGCCGCAGGTTTCTTCTTTAAGAGTGATGACAGCTCATCACTGCAAAGAGACTTCAGTTAAAAAACAAACAAAAAGAGGATTCACATAATCTTGAAGGTTGATGAAGACAACCACGAATGAGACACAAGAGGCACGCTATTTTTCCCAGTGCAATTATGCAAAGCAACTGAAGGAATCACATAAGAAAGCCTACCATACATGAATTCTATACAAGCTGCTGGAAAATGCATCCGACAATCAGCTTGTTTGCAAAGAAAAGATTCAGACGCAGTGCTTCTTAAGTAAGGGTTGTCGAGGACAAAACCAAAAATATGGTATCCAACTGGTTTTGTCATCCTTGAGCTCCTCCGGGTATTTAATCTCTTGCCTAACATGAGAGCCCAAATGGTAAACAAATACAGTATCCAGTAAGACCTACACCTACGGAGTAGACACAGTTCCTCTTGATCGAGGGGAACTCCTTGGCAGAGAGAGCAAAGGTGTCGCCTCGTCCCAGAAACAGCGAGTGGTCGCCAAGGTCCATCACCCTGTCGCGGAGCTCCAAGCGCCGATTCGGCGTAAACTTCACCTTGTAGATTTCGACCAGCGATGGGTGGCTTTCGGGGTAAAACACCACAAGCAGGATATCGTTGTTGCAGGCAACCAGATGAGCACCATGTGTGGCGTGGAGCCTGACGCACTTGCAGATTCTGTTCACCGCGTGGTAAACATAGAAGATCGGTGTGATCTTGGGAGGGTTAGTCAGATCACAGATGATGATATTCTTATTGATGTCCGTATAGTACGCTTTTTCTCCGAGGAATGCGACGGAGTCGATCTCGGGCGTGCCTAGCGCATTCATCATGGTCTAGGCGGTATCACCGGGGCGCCAAAGCAGTGTGTCTGCCCTACGATGCCTTGAAGCTGAGAAGCAATGGCCACCCAATTCGGTGACTTGAGCGGGTCATCAAAGAGGAAGATCCAGGTGATGAGGTGGAGGCAGGGCAGCAGGATCTCGGCGTTGGAGAGAGGCTCCCACAACACGAGCCGCGTCGGTGATTTGTCATCATCCACTAGTGCAAGCCCGTCCGGGGACACGCCGCAGCAGTAGGGGAGACCGGCCGGAGGAGCACTGAGGTCCATTAAATTCGCCGCGACCAGGAAGCCGAATGGAGTAGTCACGGATTGGCACCAGTCCGTTGCGACGCGACGAGCTGATGGCAACAATTCATGGGCGGTAGATAGCCGGGCAGAGGTGAAAGATCGTCAATGGCTGCAAACCTGGTGGATCCGGAGGAGATCCCCGTCGGAGGACAGCCGGCCGGAGACCTCAAGGACGAGATCGACGGGGAGGGAGGATGTGAGCATAGAAGGGCAGCGAAAGCGACCAAATTAGCGAGCTGCAGTCTTACAAGCATTTCACCAAATACCTTGTGTGAATAAATCATAACAGTCCCTTAGCATCAATATTTTCTAATAAGGTGCTGTCCAAACTTCACAAACGGCAATATACTTGCAAGACTAAGCTCACTAGCACAATTGCCCCATTGAATCATCATCAACATATCAAAGGACACATAAATCATTTATATGCCAACATATCCATACGCCATGTAACTTGTGTAAATGGCATAAATAGCAAGCAAGAAAGTGAGCAATCAACACGTATGACAAGGGAAATACCGAATCGAGAGTAGACACCAAGATTTACGTGGAAAATCCCTTTCGAGAAAAAACCCACGAGCGACGGCGAGCAAGAAATCCACTATAAAGAGATGAATGATACAAATGGTGGGAGCCAACAAGGTTAGAGAGGCTCCAAATCTCCACTAATTTCACTCTTGTATCGGTGGATTTGGTAGATCAAAGCCTCACCCATCTCCTCTCAAACCCTAGCTCTCTCTCCCCTCAAAACATATGAACATCGCGCAGGATTTCCGTGCCCTTTCGCCTGAAGAAGCATGGCTGCGTAGAGAATTGAAGAGGCGTTCGCTTGCGCTGGCATCCCTACACCGAACCATCTTGCGAACCCGGTCGCGCATCCAATGGTTAGCCGAAGGTGATGCTAACACGGGTTTCTTCCACGCGCATGCCCGAGCTCGCAAGAGGAAGAACTACATTGCCACGCTCCAGGTTCAGGACTCGCTCCTAACATCACACGACGACAAGGAAGAAGCCATTTGGGATTTCTACAACGCACTTCGGGCACCTCGGAGAGGAGATTGGAGACGCTCAACCTTGGCTTCTTTCACCAAGCTTCCCATGATCTGGATTCTCTTGATGCCCCTATTTCCGAGGATGAAGTTTGGGGCGTGATCAAAGCCATGGCCATGGACAAGGCGCCCGGTCCAGACGGCTTCACGGGACGGTTCTATAGGTCCTGCTGGCCAATTATTAAGCACGACATTATGGTCGCAATTGGAGCATTGCATGACGGAGAGGCAAGGAAACTGCATTTGCTTAACTCAGCCTACATGGTTCTTTTACCGAAGAAAGAAGACCCCAGGGGGTGGGCGACTACGAGGCCAATTAGCCTAGTCCATAGCTTTATCAAGCTAGTCACTAAGGTGCTTGCCAATCGACCGGCGTCAAAGCTTGGGGACATGGTGGCTGAAAACCAAAGTGCATTTATCGAGGCCGACGAATTCATGACAACTTCCTGCTTGTACAACACACGGCAAGATTCTTGCACAATCAGGGCAAGCCAAGACTCATGCTGAAGATTGATATTACCAAAGCTTTTGATTCTATCTCCTGGCCTTTCCTGCTAGAAGTCTTGCAACATCTGGGATTTGGATACAAATGGCGGGCATTGCTTTGCAACCTGCTCTATACCTCCTCTACACGAGTAATGTTGAATGGAGAACCAGGCCAGCCGATCCACCACCGCGAGAGGGCTCAGGCAGGGAGACCCGTTATCCCCCATGCTGTTCATCATCGCAATGGATGTCCTCACAAGACTAATTCTCAAGGCTGAAGAACTCAACCTCCTGGAGCCGCTGGCTAGGCAACGGATTAGTCACCGTATGTCCATATACGTTGACGATGTGGTCCTATTTACGTCGGCCAATCAAGATGACCTTGTCCTCATCGGAGAAATCCTCCACAAGTTCGGTAACGCTTCGGGTTTGCATGCCAACATGACCAAATCTTCCGTCATCCCAATCCGAGTGTGAGGAGGAGCACATTGAAACAACAAGACAACAGATTGCCTGCCATATTTCTAGTTTCCCATGCAAATACTTAGGCCTGCCACTCTCGCTCCGGAAATCGACAAAGGCGGACCTTCAACCGATCCTGGATAAAGTCGCAAATGCACTCGCCAGGGTGGAAGGCTGCCCTAATGGCAAGATCAGGGAGGTTAATCTGGATCAAGGCAATACCGACGGCAATCCCAATCTATTTACTGATCGCCCTTGACGTCCCCAAATGGTTTTTCGGAGCCGTGGACAAATGGCGACGATCGTTTCTCGGCATGGAAGAAGGGAACTCAACGGGGGTCATCGCCCCATCGCCCGGCAGCGAGTCACGCGTCCACTTCGTTATGGTGGCCTAGGCGTACATGACCTTCAAGTTATGTCGTGGGCCTTACGCATGCGATGGCTTTGGCTCGAGAAGACGAACCCGGAGCGTCCGTGGGCACTCCTAAACATCGGTGTGCCCAAACAAGCAAGAGCCATGTTTGCCGTCTCCGTTGTTACGACACCGGGTGATGGGGCTACCACGATCTTCCGGACGGATCGGTGGCTTCACGGGCACTCCATTGCAGAGCTCGCACCGGCGCTGATGCCTTATGTCCGCCGTCGCGGATGGCGCAAAAGATCGGTTCGAGAGGCACTGCAAGGGGATCGATGGCTCGCGGACATCATCGGAGGGCTCTCGCATCGGCAATCTGGCAGCTGCTACAACTGGCCACCATCATTGGTGAAATCATCCTGAACCCGCAACAACGTGATCAACATTTCTGGACCCCGAAACCGACTGGAGAATTCACATCAAAATCCGCATATCAGAGATTCTACATTGGTGCTATCTCTTATGAGCCGGCAAACAGACTTTGGAAGACCTGGGCACCACTGAAGGCAAAGATTTTTATTTGGCTGGCCTCATGGAACAGATGCTGGACAGCAGACAGGTTACAACGACGGGGGTTGCCCTGCCCGGCTGCATGCATGTTGTGCGACCAAAGTGAAGAAAACATTGACCACATCATGATTGGGTGCGTCTTTACTCGAGAGACTTGGTTTCTGGTGCTATGTTGGATTGGGAGAGAGCGCCTAGCGCCGTCGCCGCAGGACATGAATTTCCATAGGTGGTGGAGGAAAGCTGCAAGACGATCACCAAAAGAGGATAGAAGGGGCTTAAACTCTGGTCATCCTAACTGCATGGGAAATTTGGAAGATGCGGAATCGCTGTGTGTTTGTCAATGCTCGACCAAACCCGCATGCCTTGCTGCGGGTAATCACGGAGCAGGCAAAGGACTGGATAATGGCTGGGGCGAAGAAGTTGGGCCGGCTATTACAATAGATACGGTGAGCTAGTAGTAAAGGTCGTTGAACAACTTGCGGGCGCGTCTGTAATCTCTTTTCGTTTTCATCTTTGATTTGCCACGTCGTGGCTCCTGTATCGGTTTCTTCTCCTTAATGAAAGATACGCAGTTCTCCTGCGTATTCGACAAAAAAAACATATGAACAAGCCACACGTACACATAAGTTTCGGGTAGCCCTTATGGGTAGATTTGGGCATTTTTCAGAACGCCCTCCTAGAGTTGCAGAATATTGCAAAGAAGCCCCTAGTTAGCTTACAATATGCATAAGCAATGTTTTACATAACAAATGAGCTAAATGAGCTCTCAAATGATGAAATATGAGCTGCAACATCACATAGGACCAGTCGCCGGCGGCCATAACGAGAGCTGATCGAGCGAGTGAAACGTGCGGACGTTTGGACCAGTCGCCGGCGGCCATAACGAGAGCTGATCGAGCGAGTGAAACGTGCGGACGTTTGGCTTTTCTCTGCAGCCCGACTGAAACGTGCGGGCTTGATCGATGGTAAGGAAAAATTTTAACTCGACGCAACACATGTAAACGGAGAGTCAGAGATGAACCCCTCTGTGTTTTCTGAACGAATGCAATGGCTCCTCTGTTTTCTGAACGAATGCAATATGTGTACATGTTTACACGTGTATACGTAAATCTCTAAACTCAAGCTTAATAAAATCTGAAAAAATCAACAAAAATATGTATCATCTATCTACCCTTCAACAAGTCCAACAACAGCTGCTCTAACTCCTCTAGACTGCGCCCGCTGACCACTTCAACCTCCGGATGGTCCCTGCCGATCTCCTCCAAGAGGTCTCTACCAGTCGCCGGCGGCCACTACAAGAGCTCAACAGAGATCGTCATTTCCTTTCTCTCTCTTTTTTTTAGAGAAAATTGAGCATTTCGTGAGCGGGCCGAGCTTTTCATGGCCTGCCATCTGCCCAAATGAAAGATCTTTAACTCGACCCAAACCAAGGAAACAGAGATCAGCAATTCAGCATGCTGGCTGCCCTTGCGTGTGTCCAAAGTCCAAACCCCAGCCAGTAATATACAACAATCATCGAAACAAATTCTTTGTATGTATATTACCCACTATTATCATTGCATAAATTACAACTAAAATCGATATAAGAATAGGAAACATGTGACCGGGAGAAGTGATGGGAGCACACTTTTGGAGCAGACGCAATTCACCAACTGATCCCACGGTCAACATCGTGCGCGCGCGTCCGGTTCCGCGAAGATAGCCGCACCGGTGATCAACATAGTCCAGCGTCCTCCCGCTGCGGCCAATCGGAGAAGGGAGGTTCTGGCAAAGATAATGATCCCAAGTCACTCGAGAAATGTTTGTGCCTTCACAACTTGTTTTGGGCGGTTTATTGGCCCAGTAATATCTCCAGTATATTAATGAGCATTGGCACTGTGTGGCGGCGGCAGCCTTCATGAGAAAACTGAAAAGGAAGGATGGTTTTGGTGGTGTG
Organism: Chloris gayana; assembly: GCA_031894775.1. Classification (NCBI taxonomy): domain Eukaryota; kingdom Viridiplantae; phylum Streptophyta; class Magnoliopsida; order Poales; family Poaceae; genus Chloris; species Chloris gayana. The sequence goes on from JAUNZO010001320.1 coordinate 29,285, forward strand.
GGAGACTTGCTCGTCAAGTCCACGCCGTGTTCCTTTCGTGAATTGCCTCCATGCTTGGACTCACTGATCAGTCCAGACCAGCTGAAAGGCGAACTGCTCAGTTCATGGAAACGGGAAAACCGCATCCGCGTGGACATTGAGAAGGTACACGACTTGGCGGCCTCGTGCCGGCTCAGCGGGCGCACCAACAGTCCACGGCGCAGCAGCAAGGGCAACGAACAGGAGCCTGCCGACCCGACGGGAATTTGGGAGGAGGGTCTGCGGGTAAGGTGCAGCCTCTGCTTACTCACCGTCGACTGAACAATTGCGAGAATTTTCACTTCTGACGCAGTGACGTCTAGTCTAGAAGGCGGATACGGGATACCAATGCTTGGATCGTGTGGTCAAAGTCCAGGCTCCTGTCTCTTTCGTGTCCTCGGCACTTAGCGTGGTTTAGCAATATTGGATTTGCCGAGTGCCCAATTTATCGGTCGATGATTGGTCAATGACGGGAAAAAAACTGCGTGGAAGCAGAGGACGTATCAGTTCACGCGCAGAGCGCACGGGACTGTCAAAGGCACGGCCTCGGTCCCACGTCACGCGATGCCGGATCCAAAGTTCGCCTCTTCTTGCCGCGCGCCTTAGGCCGCGTAGACCGCCGTCGCCCATCGCCATGCGCTCACGCGTCAAGATCTCCGACGCGCTCGACGCCGCCGCCGGTGGCTACGACCACAGCAGCAGCGGTGACAGCAGCCCGGCGTCCTCCAATTCCGGTCACTCGGAGTCGGAGAGCGACGGGTCATCCGGCAGCTCAGCCGACGAGTTGCGCCAAGACATGCGCGAGTTCCGCCGCCACGCCTCCCCCAACTCTCCCTCCGACACGAGCCGCCGCTTCGACCCCAGCACGCGGCGGTCGGTCTCGGCGTCCTCCGCGTGCGTGATCACCGACATCGACAGGCACCAGCAGCGCATGCTCTCCCTCCTCCCGGCCTTCTCCGCCTCCTCCGGCCCGGGTACCCGCGCGGCCGCCCTGTCCCGCTGGCTCGCCGGGTTCGACGTCGCCTGGGTGCTGGACTCGTCTGGCCGGAGCAACAATAGCCTCCCGCGCCGGGAAGTGGGGAGACGGGTCCGGGTGTGGGCGCAGGCGCTGAGCACCATGGAGCGCGTGTTCCGCCTCCGGCACCGGCACCTGACCGACGCGCAGGTAGCATCTCTCGGGAACCTGGCGTCGGCAAGCGCCAGCGCGATGCTGAGGCTGGCCACCGCCGTGGCCAGCCTCCGGAGCTCCCCGTCGAAGCTCCTCGCGGCGCTGGACGTGTACGTGCCGGTATCCGAGGCGTTCCCCGTGCTCGCGCGGATGTTCTCGTGGGGGCCCGTCCACCCGGTCCCCGCCGCCGTGGAGGCCACGCTCGCGGAGCTGGTGGACGCGGCGCGGCGGTGCGGGCGCGACCTCCGGGACTCGGTTCGCTCGCAGGCGCAGTGCTACCCGTGGCGGATGCCGCAGGGCGGGGAGGTGCACCCGTGCGTCGGCTTCTGGATGGGCTTCTTCCGGTGCATGCTCCGCAACCGCGTCACCCTCTACTTCGTCCTGGGCGACGAGGACGGCGGCGGCGTGGGCCTGGTGGCGGAGCTCGTCTCGTGTTTGGAGGCCGTGCTGGAGGAGCAGTCCGCCGGGCTCGCGTTCCCGGGGCTGCGACACGTGTTCATGCTCAACAACACGTTCGCCATCGTGCGCCGCGCCGTGCGCTCCGACCTCAAGCTCTTCCTGCCGCCCGACTGGGCACGCGTTCGCGAGGCGCGCATGGAAGGATACGTCAAGGCCTATTTAGAGGCGTCCTGGGCGCCCGTAGTGTCGCGCCTGGATGGCAGCGGCGCCAAGCCGAATCCGGCCGCCGTTCTCCGGCGCCGGAGTACCCGCCTGGCCGCGTTCTACTCGGCGGTTGAGAACGCGTGCAGCACGCAGAGATGCTGGAAGGTGCCCAACCCGGTGCTCCGGGGAATACTCCGGAAAACCGTGTCGGACAACGTCGTGCAGGCGTATCGCCGGTACCTCAAGGACCACCCGGAGGTTGAAGTGCCCAGCGGGCGCGCTCCGGAGGAGCTGGATAAGCAGTTGTCCGACTTGTTTGAAGGGTAGATATATCTTCGATTTTTGGATTTCTTTTCTTAAAAGCTGGAGTTCAGAGATTTCGTTTATTTATACACATGTACAGGCACATATATATGAACGCGGCTTCTCTCCTCCCAATCCATGCTCCCATGCGTCCTCCTGCCACATGGCTGTTTTTTATTCGATCTTATTTTTATTGTGGACCTAGCCGATACTACTGAACACATGACCCCCCTAGTCGTGGCTTCATCAGTCTCAATCTCCGCCGCCGCGTCGCTCCTTGACTTTGGAGGCCCCGCTCGATGCACGAGTGAAGCCCTATGTTCCGTAGTACCAGTGAGCTGCCGCAGCTGCGCTCATGCCACACGCTGCCCCTGTGCGCCGATGAACCACGAACGCAGAGGTGGAGACCGTGCTCGTGCTCATGCTGCACGCTGCGCCCGCGCTCTGTCACTCATACGGTGGCCCATCATGACAAGGCTCTCGGTGGAATCGCTGCGAGGACCGAGGAGACATGGTGCATTCGGCTCCCACAACAGAATCGCGTTCTCCAGTAGGCTCCTCGACGCGCTCCTTTGGCAAGGCTCCTCGACGGGCCACCCCCATTGCTCCGAGGAAGCGACCGGCGGCGTGGAGATCAGCCAGAAGCGGAGCTTGGTCGACGGGCGGAGATTAGTCAGCAGGCAGAGCTTGGACAGCTGGCGGCGCTCAGTCGAGGACGGAGCTTGTCCGGCGGGCGGCGCTTGGGCAGGCAGTTCGCAGGAGGTTATGCCCTGGGGTCATCTCTTCGATTGTTTTAGATGGGTCCACAGTAAAAATGAGATCAAATAAGAATCTGCCACCTGGCAGGAGGATGCATGGGAGGAGAGATCGGGAGGAGAGAAGCCGCGTCCCATATATATATACACGGGCACACGTAAGGTTACGTATCAAAAAACAGAGACATGCTCGTGCTGGTTTCTTTATGGCTATCATGTTAGAGTGCGGTCCGACTAGTATATATATACACGGTCACACGTAAGGTTACGTATCAAAAAATAGAGACGGGCTTGTGCTGGTTTCTTTATGGCCGTCATGTTAGAGTGCGGTCCGACTGGTACATATATACACGGGCACACGTAAGGTTACGTATAAAAAACAGAGACGGGCTCGTGTTGGTTTCTTTATGGCCACCGTGTTAGAGTGCGGTCCGACTCATCGCAGCCACGAGTCCCAGAGGACCTCATGGAGGATAAAACCAACTGGAGGCCATATTTCTAGTTTTGTCCTCGAGAACTCTAACTTAAAAAGCAGTGAGCCTGAATATATGTTACCTGTTTGTGAGATGCATTTTACGGCTGGTATAACATGCATCTCAAGTTAGTTTCTGTGTGTATGAAATTAAGAGAGCGTGCATTGTTTAGAATGCAGCAAGTTCCCTATGTGTAATTCGTTTTTTCTATTACTATGCTTTGCACCGAGAAAACCGCATGCCCGCTTACGTCCCATTCACACATTATTCGAGTGCTCGTTTTCATTATCGGAATATACTAAGTGCATGATAACTCATGTTCACCCGATCTCCTAGCTGTCAGATCATGAATAGAGGGCTGAGATTGATAAACTGTTTTCGTTGCAGAGGACGGAGGACGAAGAAGTAGAGATAGATGCGGCAGCGCAGTAAGCAGCTAGCAAAATGGTCCATCCAGATGCACACGGGTGCACCTCGATCGCCGCCCTGTGGCATCCGCCACGCGCGTAGTGCGAGCGTATGAACGCCCTGAGGTGTAAGCAGCTCCGGGCTGCGTCCACAAGGCCGGCGACTTTGGCGTTGGCCGCGGACGAGACATGATCGGATGGACCCCTTCCCCCAGGATCGGAGCAGTTTGTCGCGAGGATGGGGAACGCCTCCGAGACCGGGACGACACGTAGGCGCGCGTCGAGCGTCGCCAGCAGCTTCCACATGGCGAGCTCCTTAGTGCGGCCACGGCGTCTCTGCAGATTGAGCATCGCGGCGGCGCTTGCTCAATCCCTTTTGAGTTGCGCAAGCGAGCTGCCAAGGCCGCCCGAGAGCAACGCGCAATATGCACGCGACCGCGGAGCTGCATATGCGAGTCCGGGAAGGAGCGGCGCAGCGCCACCGATCCCACCATCTCACGAACAGAGAGACCCCCGTGTACCCATGCGTTGCACGCTCTACCGTTGGGCGTGAGCCCAGCCGCGAGGTCGTGTCGGACGAACGTAAAGGTTCTCTGAATCTCTGGCTCCGCTGTCACAAAAACGACGTTGCCGATTCTCACGCCCTCCGGGGACGGACACGAACAGTAGCGCATCCCGCAAAAAGGTTTAGGTAGGGCGAAACACCGAAGCCACAACACAGATGAATACACAACAAAAGTTTAGGCGGACGGGACGGGAACGCGCTGATGCTGGAGCTCTCTAGAGGAGGAGGGTCAGGGGGAACTAGGCGGGAAACGGTTAATTAGAGGTAGGGCGCGGCCGCCCTACGTGTCCTATTGGAAGATCCGCCTCTGGACACGAGCACTTTTCAGTCCAGTTCCCTGACCATGAATGGCTTCACCGGTGCGCCCGGCGTTCTGCCACCATATCACAATGATATGGTCCATACGTGTTATACTAATCATTCTACTCCTGTGTTAAGTTTAGGTGCAGGAACGACATAGAGAAGAAGAGAGCATCGTCCTCTTGTTCCGAAGATCGATCATGATCTGCACCGCCAATGCAAGAAAAGAGGCGTTCGCGATGACCTCGGTGATCCTGTAACGTGCATGGCGATGTGGCACCAATCCCGGGCAGCACCGGCAACGTGCATGGCGATATGGCAGCAGCCATGACGTTCCTGTAGGCGCCCAGCGACAATGGCCCTGGTGGCCTGCACATCCGTACCAATGGCGCACATTCAACAGAGAGAGGCTGTGGCCCTGACGAAGAAAGTTCAACAACTTGGCGATGAACACGGCCCTTGCATGTGCCGCATAGCATAGACCAGCGACGAAATTTAATAGCAGAAGGGTGTCTCCCGGTGTTCAGACCGGCGATGACCTGAAGAAGGCATGTTTGTTGTTGAGAAAGAATGAATAGCTACGTCTCTCTCTCTAGATGACATAACCCCAACAGCCGATGCCACGATCTGGCTAGCTGATGGCAAAAGCTCATCGGCGATGTAAGCTATGATATGGAATATCGATATCGACAATGCAAATGGCCCAGCAAACAAATAAGGGAGAAGCAAAGTGTTCTTGCAATAGAACCATGCATGAATGAATGCATGTATTATATGAGCGCAAGCAAATAAAATAAGTCGCACGACTGATAATTACATTCATGATCATGTCATCAAAAATTTCAAATCTGTGAAGAGATCTGATAGCATGCTGATATTTCAAGATGTGCCACAAAACTGAAACTTGCTAGATGGCTCTGGCCGGCGGCCTGTCACGATCTGCACCCTGACTAGCATGTGTTCGAATAAATGCATATTAGTAATACACCACGGTGTTGAGTGTCAAGAATAAATGGCATATGACCAAGTGTTACACTGAGGATTATCTCTCTGAAGCTTAAACAAAAAGAAATCTCCCAAGTACTACATGAGTACAAGTATCACTACTATCGCAAACCATGCATTTTTTGCGTCGTCATGCCTAGTGAACTATGTGAAGACTCATTTCTTGTCTAACTGAGGAGGTTGTGATACTTCCTTTTTGTGGCAAACGTGGCCGGATTACTTTGTTCGTAACCGACAAGGCCGAACACTCACTCGAGATTTCCTCATAGGAATCTGCATGAAAAGGTAGGATATACTTTTGTTAAAGGCCGACGAGGCTCTAGCACTTCATTTATTCATTAATACCTGTGCTAAGATGACTTATAATTTTCATCGAATATTACGATCATCAACATAGCTTAATCAAATATGTTCTGCGGTCCAAAGCTGTGGATGTAACTAACCCGAGACCTCTCGAGGTCACAGAAACCAGAAGCCACACAACCATCTAATTTGAGATGTCTTTGACGCAATATTAGCATACAATGCGGGAGGTTGTACTTTCTAATTCTATGATGAATGCAAAAAGCAATGTTTCCCATATGTACTTATGTTTTTATTATTTTATTTACATAATATTGTATATAGATGTACACAAACTAGTACTATGTGTATGTTTTTCCTAGAGCAACTCTTTTTAACCAGAGTGTTTCTCCTTCGAAACAATAGTACATGTGCTTGTGGCAGTGTTCTGGGTATGTCGGCTGGTTACCTAACTAATGGGCTCCTAGTGGATTACTTCAAAGGCGTGCTCGCTTATAACACTATATTACCTTAATAGATTGTATGTGTAAGCTAATATGTACATAATAAAATAATCATTGTTTAAGAAGAAAAGAATATTGTCGGTGTAGGGGGATTGGGGGTCCCCCTAACCGCGCGTGGGCCGCTTTCGGCCCACGGACGAAGACGGCGGCCGAGGGGCGAGGGAATCCACGGAGTCCACGAAGCCCACGAAGCCCACGAAGCCCGCGAAGACTGGGGGAGTGGGAGCGTCGAGGGCAGGAAGCTTCCCGGTAGCTTCCTCTCGGTGCCCCAACCACCCGGAGTTAATGCGGCACTCAAGTGCCCGTGGCAACGGTCGCAGCCCGACGGGACGTGCGCGCGCCTTCCCCATGCGCCGCGTCTCGGGAAGCCACGCTGCTACAGCGCCAGGAGGACTCGGAACCAATAGGATAGAAGATGCTTGGAGTCCAAATCCAGCAAAGGAGATTGTAACAGATTTTGTCGAGATCCCGTCGGGATATCCCGGGAAGGTCCGGACCCCCACAAGGCGTCCGGGTACTTCAGTACGCACTCCCTCCTCACTCTATAAAAGGAGGGGGTGTCCCCTTGTAAAAGATAGACAACAACCAATACACACAAGCAGGACGTAGGGTATTACGCACCTCTTGCGGCCCGAACCTAGGTAAACTCTCCGTGTTCTTCGTCCGTTCAATCATCCGCGCTAATTGAGGCAAATCCGACCTTCCCCGATCCTATCCGAAGGGAGCCTTGACAGGCCCCCATTTGGAGGTGTACTCACACACCGACATTTAGCGCGTCGGGTAGGGGGAGTTGTCGTAGATTTCGCTTTGCGCTGCGGAACTTCCACACGACCATGCAGAGATCCACGGACACGCCGCGAACGGCGGACGGCGTCTCCGGCCAAGCGTCCACGGGGCGTCGTCGCCGCAACCGTCGTCGCGCGGGCCGCTCCGCGCACGGCGACCGTCCCGGCACATCGGCGGGCGAGCATGCAGCGGGGGACCAGCACGTCGCCTCTTCCAGGAGGAAGAAGGGGACGACCCCCTAACCGCCGTAAAGACCATGCTCAACAACCCGACAGCAGGGCTAGCAGGGGGAGAGCAGGCGAAGGAGTGGTTCACCGGAGTAGATAAGCTCCTAGACACGGCGCAGGCCCGACGCCAGGCGGGACCGTCCCGCCGGCCGCCGACCAACAACAACCGCCGCGCCAACCGGGCCAAGGACACGCGCCCACCGGCGGCTTCGCTCTCCGTCCACTCGCCGCAGGTGCGGGGCGCCGCGACCTGCGCAACGACCTCAACGGACGCCGTCGCGAGGGGGAAGACGCACGCGTCGGCATCGAGCGCTCGCGCGAGCGGGACGCGAGCGTGAGCGCACCTCCGCCCACAACGACGACGGCACGGACGCGGAGTCGTCCCCCGAGCGTCACCCGAAGCGCAAGAGAAAGCAGCTCGACCCCTCGTTCCTCGGGGCTGCGCAGCCCTCTCGAAGCGCCTGCGTGGGGTCACGTGGCCCGGCAAGTTCCGCCCGGACCTTCCCGAGAGGTACGACGGCACTCGCTCCCCCGACGAGTTCCTCGCAGATCTACTCCACCGCCGTCAAGGCCGCCGGCGGCTCGGAAGACATCATGGCCAACTACTTCCACTTGGCCCTCAAGGACTCGGCCCGGTCATGGTTCATGAACCCGGCGCCGGAGTCCATCAGCTCATGGAGGAGCTTGTGCCGGGAGTTCATGGCCAACTTCCAGGGGACGTCGAAGCGTCCAGGGAGCCGATCGACCTCGGACCGCATCGTCCGTAGCCGGGCGAGACGCTGCGAGCGTTCATGCAGCGCTTCGGTCGGGTCCGCAACACCATCCCGCGCATCGACCCCTCCCGGGTACTCTCCACTTTCTGCCACGGTGTTCGAGACAAAGACATCCCGGGTCAGCTGGGTGTGCACCGGTCGGAGACGGTCACGGACCTCTTCCAGCTGGGCCGACAAGTGCGCCCGCCGCCGGAAGCCCGGGCGTGGCACGACCCGTCGGTGAAGGCCAACCCGGGTGCCGCCTCTCCCGGGCCCGAGGGCACCCTCTCCAAGAACCGAGAAGAAGAACCTCGCGCGCAAGCGCAGGGCGGAGGAGGTAGCCGCGGCCGGGGGCCCGTCGCCCGAGGAGCGCGACGGCCACCCCCGCGGGTGCCGGCAAGTCACCGACCAAGTCCCCGGGGCGTTCGCATGCTACTTCCACCGCACCAACGACCACGACCAGTACGGTGCCGCTACATCCAAGCGAGCATCAGCGGCGCGACGAGCGATGGGCGGCCGAGAAGGCCGAGAAGGAGAAGGAGAGGGAGAAGGAAGAAGTCGAGGCGTACCGGAGCGCGGACGACTCCATCACCGTCATCATCGGAGGCTCCTCCGCCTTCGCATCCAGGGGCGAGGCCAAGCGTTTCCGCCGGGAAGTGCTCGCGATCACCGAAGGCAAGACCTCGGCTCCTCTCGCTGAAGTGGGCGGACGTTCCCATCACCTTCGACAAGAGCGACATGGTGGGCCCGGACAACACCAAGGGCAAGATCCCTTTGGTCGTGTCGCCCACCATCTCGCAACAAGAAGGTGGGGCGCACCCTCATCGACGGAGGCGCGAGCCTCAACCTCATCACCCCGAAGGTCTACGACTCTCTACGCTGGGCGCGCGCCGAGCCGCAGCCCTCACGCCCTTTCTCCGGTGTGCTCCGGGTAGCTCCCGCCCCTTGGGCGAGATTGAGCTCCCGGTTACCTTTGGCACCCGGAGCAACTTCCGCACGGAGAAGCTCCTCTTCGACGTAGCCGACATCGGCCTCCCCTACAACGCCATCATTGGGAGACCCGGCATAAACCAGTTCATGGCTATCCCGCACCACGCGTTCCTCACGCTGAAGATGCCGGGTCCCAAGGGTGTCATCGTGGAGAGGGCGGATGCCGTCAAGGCAATGGCTTGCCTCGAGGACATCTTGGCAGCCGAAATGGCGGCCAAGGAAAGCACCGGCGGGAAGAGGGGCGCGTAGTACCCCGGAGAAGCCTCGCTGCACCATCCGCTCCCAAGCGCCCGAAGCTCTCGGCACCCGGGAGGTGTCCACCAAGAAGATTACACTCGGGGCTCGGAGGACAAGACCACCACCATCGGTGGTGACCTCGACCCGAAATAGGAACTCGCGCTCATCGCCTTCCTCGGAGCGAACAGCGATGTGTTTGCCCGGCATCCTTCGGACATGCCGGGCATACCAAGGAAGGTGATTGAGCACCAACTCAAGGTCGACCCCACCGCGAGACCCGTGAAGCGACGGGCGAGGCGTCAAGCCCCCGAGCGCGAAGAATTCATCGTAGCTGAAGTCAAGAGGCTCCCGGAAGCCGATTCATCGGGGAGGTCACGCATCCCACATGGCTGGCCAACCCCGTGGTCGTGCCCAAGAACAACGGCAAGATGCGGATGTGCGTGGACTACACGGATCTGAACAAGGCGTGCCCGAAGGACCCGTTCCCGCTGCCTCGAATAGACTCCGTAGTAGACTCCACCGCAGGCTGCGACCTGCTTTGTATGTTGGATGCGTACTCCGGGTACCACCAAATCTATATGGCTAAGGAGGACGAGGAGAAGACTGCTTTATGACTCCCGCAGGGAGCTTTGCTACGTGAGCATGCCTTTTGGTCCGAAAATGCAGGCCCCACGTTCCAACGAGCCATGCGCCTCACCCTAGAGTCGCAGATCGGGAGGAATGTGGAGGCATACGTCGACGACCTAGTCGTTAAGAGCCGTAAGGCGCCATCCCTCCTGTTCGACTTAGAGGAGACCTTCTCCAACCTGCGCCGCAACCGCGTGAAGCTCAACCCGGAGAAGTGCGTCTTCGGCGTACCCGCAGGAAAGCTACTCGGCTTCATGGTCTCACACCGTGGGATCGAGGCAAACCCGGAGAAGATCCGGGCCATCGAGCTAATCCGCCCCCAAGGCGACTCAAGGATGTACGGCCGCTTGGTCGGGAGCATGGCGGCCCTCGGCCGATTCATTTCGCACCCGGGCGAGCGTGCTCTTCCCTTGTTCAAGTTAATGAAGAGGGCGGACAAGTTCGAGTGGACGCGAGAGGCCGATGAAGCCCTGCAGGATCTCAAGCGCTACCTGTCCTCGGCGTCCGTTCCGGTCGCCCCGAGCCGGGTGAGCCACCGCTCCCGTACATAGCAGCTAACCCGCAGGTGGTCGGTGCGGCCCTGGTGGTCGAGCGCCCGGAACAAGCGCCTCATGACTCACGGCGAACCAGCAAGCGTCGGCGCCTCGATGGCGCGGAGGCGGCGGCCCCGACGGGCTCGGGGGCTCGGCTCCGGTCGGCTCGCGACTCCCGGACCACCCGGGGCTGCGGCCAATCCAGCAGAAGGGGCGGGGCGTGCCCGCCCACCCGGGGCTCCAGCCCCGGCAACTACGACGAACGAGGACGAAACAGGATCTGCTCCGCCGAGCCGGAACCCCGCACGCGGCTCATCCAACGGCCGGTATACTTCATCGGCGAAGTCCTACGGGACGCAAAGACCCGGTACCCGCAGTACCGAGAAGATGCTCTACGCGGTGCTTATCGCATCCCGGAAACTGCGACACTACTTCCAAGGCCATCCCATCCGGGTGGTGACGACGGCGCCGGCGGAGACCATCCTCCGCAACGGGGAAGCGACCGGACGGGTGGCAAAGTGGGCCGTGGAGCTGGGAGAGTTCGACTTGACCTTCCTCGACACGCACATCATCAAGAGCCGGGCTCTAGCCGAGTTCATGGCCGAGTGGACTCCCACCCACGAGGTCGAGCGCGACGAATTGAGCACCCGGGTGCAGCAGCATGACGCACCCGACGACCATTGGACGATGTTCTTCGACGGCTCCCTCACACTCAACGGCGCAGGGGCAGGGGTGCTCCTGTTATCACCGACCGGCGACGAGCTACGCTACGTAGTCCAGCTGCACTTACGATGCACGAACAACATGGCGGAGTACGAGGCACTCTTGGCGAGGTTGCGAATCGCTGCCGACCTAGGCGTCGGGCGCCTCTTGGCTAAGGGGGACTCACAACTCGTCGTCAACCAAGTCTCCAAGGAGTACCAATGCAACGACCCGCAAATGGCCGCGTACCTCGCAGCGGTCGGGCGGATGGAGAAGAAATTCGACGGCCTCGAGGTGCTTCATGTACCTAGGGGCGACAACCACATTGCCGACGAACCGTCCCGGGTGGCCTCCACTCGAGCTTCAGCCCCACCCGGGACGTTCATGGAGATCCCGACATCCCCTTCGGCCTCCGACGCCGACCGAGCTCCGGACGGCGACAACAAAGCACAAGCGCACCCGCAGGATCTGCAGCACACGCAGAATAGCGAAGAAGCGCTTGCCACCGAGTCGCAGGACACCTGCTGGATGAGCGACATCATCGGGTACCTGCGTGACGACATCCTTCCGGAAGACGACACGGACGCGGAACGCCTTGCCCGCCAAGCCAAGCGATATGCCATCGTCGACGGCAAGTTGTACAAGCGCGGGGCGAGCGGCATTCTGCCGAAGTGTGTGACAACGGAAGAAGGCAACGACATACTCGTTGAGATCCACGAGGGTGAGTGCGGGAGCCACCACGCTCCCCGCACGCTGGTTGGGAAAGCTTTTCGGCAAGGCTACTGCCGGCCGACGGCCCTCGAGGACGCCACCAAGCTGGTGCAACAATGCAAGGCATGCCGGTTCCACGCCAAGCAAACGCACCTGCCCGCTCAAGCCCTTCAAACGATTCCATTGTCCCGGCCGTTCGCGGTTTGGGGCTTGGACATTGTGGGGCCATTTCCGACTACTCCGGGTGGATACAAGTGGCTGTACGTGGCCATTGACAAGTTCACGAAATGGGTGGAGGCCGAAGCGGTGACGAAGATAGACCAGAACTCGGCCGTCAAATTCATGAAGAACATAAAGGCAAGGTTCGGGATACCGCAGCGGATCATCACGGACAATGTGACACAATTCACGAGCCATGCGTTCGCAGCATATTGTGACACCCTCGGCACCCGGATCCGTTTCGCTTCAAGAGCCCACCCGCAAAGCAACGGCCAAGTCGAACGCGCCAACGGAGAAATCCTTAAGGGTCTAAAGACAAGATCCTTTGACCCGTTGAAGAAGAAAGGCGCGAAGTGGGTAACGAGAGGTCCAATCTGTGCTTTGGTCCCTCCGCACTACGGCGAGTCGACCCACGGGCGAAACGCCTTTCTTCCTCGTGTACGGCGCGGAGGCGGTGCTACCGACGGAGACCCTGTTCGGCGAGCCCCGAGTCGCCGCGTTTGACGAAGGCGACCAAGACACCCGGCGGCACGACGACATTGACCTCATCGAAGAGGCAAGGCGGCGGGTACTACTGCGCAACGCGAGGTACCTCCGGGGCTTGCGCCGCTACCACCGGCGGCGCGTACGCCCGCGGGAGTTGCAAGCGGGAGATCTCGTCCTCCGGCGGACTCGGACGCGCGAAGGCTAGGACAAGCTAACCCCCATGTGGGAAGGTCCCTTCGTCATCACCGCTGTCACACGCCCGGGATCGGTTCGCTACGAGTCGGAGGATGGATACCCGGAACCGAGTGCACTGGAACATTGAGCATCTCAAGAAATTCTATCCTTAGAATGTTCCGTAATCCAATGGTCCCGGGTAGTCCCCGGAAGCCGCATCGCCACGGCCACGGACGCCAAGGCTCTTGTACTAACGTCTTAATGTATTAAACGAGCGCTTTGCCGCTCCTTTTCCTACTTCCCGCGAGGTTGCTTGTTTAAATCTGTTCGAGTCCTTAAGTTTCTCGGTCGGGTAAGAAAAACCTATGACTAAGGCGGAAGCGCGAAGGCGTTCACGCTCGGTTAAGGCACGGGAGGCGAAGTCTCGCTCTAGCGTAACGACAAAGCACCGAGGGCCTAAGACTAAGCGACGCATGGCGACAATAACGCGCAACGGAAGGAAAACAAAGGACTTAAGCAATTCATTAACACTCCGAAATTTAAGGATAACTTCCGTCTTGCATGCAGAAAAACAGGTTTAAACAACAAAAAAGACACGGGCGCCAAACAGCCACTCGCGAGGTGGAGGAAGCGGGCACTTAGTCCCGCTTGAAGCTTTCAGCGAAGGCGTGGGCGACGGTGCGAGCCTGCGCCTTAGCCACGGCGTGCTCACCCGCGGGGATATCTCCATTCACCACGGCCGGGAGCGGGAACCCGGACACCGGCACCGGGGCGTTCGTCAACACCTCCTCCAGGGTCGCGGCTATGGTTTGCCGCCCTTCCTCCTCCATGAGCTCCGCCATTTGGGTCCTCGGCTCCCGCAGAGTCAACCACCCCCGCATGGCGAACGCATACCCGGCCGCGCCGCGGTCGATGGGCTCGGGAAGACGGGACAGGCCCGGCTCGAACAGCGCCGACGAGACCTCCTTGTGCACGTCGGCGGCGATTTCAGCTCGCGCCGCGGCTGCGGAGACCAGCTCCGTCACCCGCTCGCTCGGCTCGACGCGGCTGAACCTCGGAGTCTCCGAGCTGGGACCCCACCTCTTCGAGCTGCGCCTTGAGCTCATCGCCACCGGATGCGGCGAGGCGCCGCGACCGAGGCTTCTTCACTCGGGCCTCCGGCTGCTCGACGCGACGGCGGTGGTCGTCCCGGCTCTTCTCCATCGCCTTGAGCTCCGGATCGAAGGCCGTCCGGGCGCACGCGCTGCGCCATTTCCCCGGCGATGCCACGGATGTGCTGCTCGCTGTCGGCAAGACGGGCGATCTCCGTCTCCGGGGCCTCCCTCCGAACGGCGACCTCGTCTTCACGAAGCCGGACTTGTTCGTCCCGGGTGGCGAGGGCGTCCTCGCGGTGCTTCGGCTCCGCCTCCCGGGAGCCCACGGAATCGCGGAGGTGATGGAGCTCCACTTCGCCGCTGCGGTGGCCTCGCTCCCGGGCACTCGGTTGCTTGCTCCCGGTCGGCCGGTGCCGCCTCCCGGAGAGCAAGCTCGTCCGCTCGCCTCTTCGGCTCGGCCTCCCGAGCCACCGCGGCCGCCTCGCGCCGCGTCAAGGCGTCCTCACGGATCGCCACGGCGGCACCGGCCTCCTCCGGCCTTCGTGTCGCGAAGCTCGGCGGCCCGCTCCGGGCCACGACGCCGCAGAGGCGGTTGATGCTCTCCTCCTCGCGGTTGATGGCGTCGCTAAGCTTCGCCTCCGCCTCCCGCGGCTTCTCGCCGGCCCCCTCCGCAATGCCGGCGGCGGTGTCCAGCTCATGCTGGACCTCCTCCATGCGGCGCCGGTGCTCGCTGCCGAGCAAGCTTCACCGCCGTCTCCGGGGCCTTCCGGGCGTCCGCCACCTCGGCCTCACGGCCGGGCCACCGCGATCTCGCGGTCTTCCGGAGACGCGTCCGTCTCCTCCATGGCCGCCTTCACCGCGGCGAGCGGCCGGGCAACCTCCCCAAGGACGTCGCCAATGCGGGGCGGGCGGAGCCACCCGAGCGACTCATTGGCGACGCGCTCCGGCCGCGTCTAGCGCGCCCACGACCCCTTCCGGCGGCGGCGGTTGACGAGGTGTCTCCACCGGCCACCGCTCCCGGCTCCGACCCGGCGCGTGGAGGGGAATCGTTCCCCTCCGGCTCTATAGGAGTGGCGGCGCTAGCACCCGGCCGGGGAATGGAAGCCCGGGGCGGGCGCCCGGAGGCGCCAGCCGAGAAAACAGCCGGCAGATCCGAGCAAGTCACCAACCGGAGGAGTTGACGGCCGGGCGAGGTCCTCGCCGACGGAGGCACCCGCGGCCTCCTCCGCGTGGACACCCGCAGCCTCCTCCTCGGGGGCACCCGCGACCTCCTCCTCGGGAGCAGCGGTCCCCTCCTCGGGAGCACCCGCAACCCCCTCCTCGGGGGCACCCGCAGCTGCCTCCGCATCGGCCTCCGTCCTGGGCGCTTCGGCCTCAACGGCGACGGGCTGGCCTCCAAACTTGGCGCAGAGGCACCGGAGACCTTGGGGTCTAGAGGGACCAAGTCCGAGTCCAACTTGATCCGGATGTTCCTATAGTCAAAATGAATCAACGCCTCGTCCGCGGTCCACCCGGTTCACAACTTAAGCGAACGAGGAGAGAAACACCGTACACGTCACGCGTCCGGCCGGCCGCTTGCACCTGCGCGGCTGCGGGGACTTCTCCGGTGAAGCCGCCCCCGTCACCGGTGCCGGCGAAGCTTGTCGGGCCCGCTTCCGCGGAAAGCATGCGGGCCCGGAGGAATCGGAGGAGGGCGGCGACGGAGATCTCTTCCCCTTGCCCTTGTCGCGCGTGTTCGGGGCCGGCCTCGCGGCACCGGGATCGGCACCGGAGCTCCGAAAGCACCCCCAGGGCGGCCGCTGCGCCGGGTTGGAGGGAGGCGTGGCCCCGGGTACCGGAGGCCGGGAGTAGGAGCCGGAGCCGTGTCGAGGAACCCGAGCGGCCCCGGCCGGGGCATGGTCTCAAGCACGGCGCGCCGATTCGCCGACCGGTGGAGAGGCCCGGCGCCCTCCGGGTACGTGAAGGAGGTGGACCACTTCTTTCCGGTCGGCGTGGAGTAGGCGAACCGCTCGAGGCGGCGGGTAGATCCGAGCCCGCCCCCGTGCGAGTGCGGCCGGCGAAATTGAAGTTCCGATACAGCCACGACGGGTGCGACCTCGGCGGAGCGGCGCGATGTTGCACTCGAGGAAGTCGTGCACCACCCCGTGCGAAGTCAAGCCGGCCGCGGCGAGCGCCGCGATCCGGTCAACCACCGGCATCATGCCATCGGGAAGGCTGGGCACGGAGTCCCGGATGGCCAAGTGCTGAGCCGGGACCGGCGGGACACGGAGGCGACGGAAGTCCTTCTCGTACGGGACCACGAACCGGGCCTTCTTCCATCCCTCCACCTTGTTGTTGGGCGAATACTCGATGTAGCCGCTCTCGCTCCGGGCGGTCAACCGCACGCACCCGATCACTTCGCGGCGTTGGTGAGCGTGGCCTTAAAGTAGCGCCGAAAAATGGGGAAGCACGGCTGCACCCCCACGAACGCCTTGCACAAGTGGGCGAACACCGCCGGCGCCACGACCGCGTTCGGCGTGAGGTGCGCCATCCGAATCCCGTACGCCGGAGCACCTCTATGAAGAAGTCGGAGAAGGCGGGGGAACGGCGCCGGCCACGACGAAGGACAAGAAGTGGAGGATCTCCGAGTCCCCGGTCGACGGCGGCGGAGGCCCCCGATGCGGACGCCCTTATCGCCGTCCACCGGGAGGAACGGCGAGAGCCGCTTCATCTCGACCCGGGGGTCGGGCAACCGCACCACGGGCGACGCATCCATCGACGGCGAGCGCGTGCGCGAACCGCCACGGCGGGGGACTTCCCACGGGCCATCCCGGCGGCGAGGAGCGGCGGCGCGGATCGGCGGAAAAGAAGGCGAGCGGAAGCGCGAAACGAGGGAGAAGTTGAGGAGGCGAGAAGACAAAGGGCGAAGTGGGAGACGTGGCCCGGGCAACCGACCGTCTCGGTACTTAAGCGCAGGTTCCGGGCGGGCCCGCCGCACGCGAACCGAAGCGACGCGCCGTCTCGGAGCGGACGTGCTTCGGCAGCCCAAGCGGCACCGTTCCTCGAGAATCGCGCCGCGGAGTAACCCAAACGGCGGCGGGCGCCGACGGGTGGCCCCAATCCCCGATCCGGCCCCGCGGGTCGGTGGTCGGGACCGGGGGCTCTGTCGGTGTAGGGGATTGGGGGTCCCCCTAACCGCGCGTGGGTCGCTTTCGGTCCACGGACGAAGACGGCGGCCGAGGGGCGAGGGAATCCACGGAGTCCACGAAGCCCACGAAGCCCGCGAAGATCGGGGAGTGGGAGCGTCGGGGGCGGGAAGCTTCCCGGTAGCTTCCTCGGCGCCCCAACCACCCGGAGTTAATACGGCACTCAAGTGCACCGTGGCAACGGTCGCAGCCCGACGGGACGTGCGCGCGCCTTCCCCATGCGCCGCGTCTCGGGAAGCCACGCTGCTACGGCGCCGGGAGGACTCGGAACCAATAGGATAGAAGATGCTTGGAGTCCAAATCCAGCAAATGAGATTGTAACAGATTTTGTCGGGATCCGTCGGGATATCCCGGAAGGTCCGGACCCCCACGAGGCGTCCGGGTAACCCTCCGGGTACTTGTACGATACCCCTCCTCACTCTATAAAAGGAGGGGTGTCCCCTTGTAAAAGATAGACAACAACCAATACACACAAGCGGGATGTAGGGTATTATGCATCTCTTGCGGCCGAACCCGGGTAAACTCTCCGTGTTCTTCGTCCGTTCAATCATCCACGCTAGTTGAGGCAAATCCGACCTTCCCGATCCTATCCGAAGGGAGCCTTGACGAGCTCCCATTTGGAGGTGTACTCACACACCGACAAATATCTTTCTTAAAGAGAAGAGAATTATTTTAGAGTTAAAATGTGAGCATATTTTTAGACAATGAAGATAATTCATGCCCCAATTTCAACCCATAAACCTTGATAGATTTAAACTAAGACCCATAATCTATTCCTAAAGTCATATGTGTTCTAAAAATAACGATATGCTATGGATTATACAAGGTGCATCTTTAAGACTTAATACATGAAAGTATATAGATATAACAACATACTACGTGGCATAATAAAGACCATAAAAGATTTTCCTCTAATAATATCAATCAAACAAGCTAGACAACTGCTGATGCGTGGGCTCCGCAACATTGGCTGCTTCATCCTCCCGCCCTCCGGGTAGTCAGTCCTGTAGATATCGGCGTGATACGGCCGCTGGCACGATGTTCTCGGACACGGTTTGTGTCAGAGGATTCCTCGGAGCACCAGATTTCGGGCGCACCTTCCAGGCTATAGCTAGCTATCTGCGCGCTGATGCGTTCTCCAGCGCTTGAGTACGTGGAGAACGCTTAGCCAGTTTGGTGTGGTACGTACCGGGGAACGACAGTCATTGATTTCACGTCACTGCTGTCCAATTTATCCACCACGATTGGTGGCGACGTGTGCCTAGACCTCAGTCAGCATCTTGAGATTGGAGCGCATGACAATATGGCGTACAATATGGCGTGATTGCGTCCGCGTCGGCGTCGAACGCACGCGTCGAATTTTAAGCGTAGACTGAGGTTGACCCCAATCACGCCAGTCTATATGGCGTGATTAGTAGTGCAATCACGCCAAACGATCTGGCGTGATTAGGACTTCAGTAATTTTCACGCAGGGAGGGACGAAAATAGGGAACAACTTAATCACGTCATTCCATTTGGCGTGATTAGTACATGTATCACGCCATATGAAGTGGCGTGAGTGACTCTCTCTCTCCAAAATATCAACTTTCGAGATGATGTCAGCCTGACATCATCAAGGTAAGTTTTTTAAAAAAACTCCATAACCTCTACATATATTGTGCGATTTGAATTTCGTTTTCACCGTTGTGTTCTACGCAATGAAACGAATAAATCTAGATCTCACTTGCATATGTTTCGAAGTTTTTTTTTTCATAATCTAAATTACTACAACATATATGGTGAAATTAGGTTATTAAAAAAAATCTTTGAAACATATGCAAGTGGGATCTAGTTTTGTTCGTTTCGTCGCGTAGAATATAATGGTGAAAATGGAATTCAAATCGGACAATGTATGTAGACGTTATAGAGTTTTTAAAATTTTTACCTTGATGATGTGAGGTGACATCATCCGAAAGTGACATTTTTGAAGAGAGAGATTCACTCACGCCATTTCATATGGCGTGATACATGTACTTAATCACGCTCAAATGGAATAAGCGTGATTCGATTGTTCTATGTTTTCACCTGCTCTACGCGAAAATTACTTAAGTTCCGATCACGCCAGATCGTTTGGCGTGATTAGACTACCAATCACGCCATATAAATTGGCGTGATTATGGTCAACCTCGATCTACATCGAAATCCGACGTGACGTTCGACGTTGACGTGGACTCAATCACGCCATATGATATGGCGTGATTCATTTAGAATCACGCCATTCTATATGGCGTGACAAAAACGTATAGATATTGAAAATTTAGTTTGAGACAGTTTTTTTTTAATTTTAGATTAAAAATGATTATTTCAAAAAATAAATTTCCGGTAACCGGCCGTCTGCGGTTACCGACCGACTCGGTAACCAGTTAAACCATGCGCAGTGCACGATAGCATCCAGCGGAAAGTCCGAGATCCCATACAGAACGCCACGCCTCGCCGCCCTTTGGCATCCAGCACGGGTAGTGCGGGTGAATGAACCATGAACGCCCGACCCTGATATCGCGTCCGCGACATATTTCCCAGTTAGCACTTCTAAAATGATATAGTATTTTTTATATGAAAAAATGAAGCCCTTCCACTGGGTGAGATCTGTGTTGCTTGCTCATCCAGTTCCCTTCTGGACGACTGGACTGGACTAGACTGATCAATCAACAAAAATGTGGAGGCGATCCATGAAAGAAATTACACATGGACGTGGACCCGTGTGGACTTGAGACGAGCAAGCCTTCCACACCCAATTGAGATCCTCGGCAGTCGGGGCAGTCGACTGCCTTGTGACTGATATGTAGGACCCACAGTGCTGGATGGTCCACCTGCAGCGACTGTGCAGTCGACTGCTCGACTGCCGAGGAACTCGATCCTTCCACACCACCCGAACATCCAATCATCCATCCCTTTCAGTTTTGTCATCAAGCAGCCTGCCTCCGCGCACCGCTCACATGCATTCAGCAGAGCGCTGTGTCCAGCAAGAACGTGAACCGCTCCAAGGCAAGTTCGGTCACCATCATCTATTCCTATGGAACGAAATCCTCTACATTGGATACTACCAATGCAGAGAGTTACTGTATTTGGCATTAGGCCACTCTTTTGACCGTCAGATCGAAAATAAACGCATCAGATGAAAAGCTACAGTAGCATGTTAAAAAAATAAAAGCACATGAAATGAGAGGATGTACTGTAGCCACAGTGCTTCGGCACTGTTCATGTCATTAGAACACTGTGCTCCTCACAAATCCCTGTAGCTTCTCTGCAGTTTGTGAATGAATGCAGAGGATTTGAACCC